>BSBN01001195.1:0-521249 GCA_027924645.1 Cunninghamia lanceolata | reverse complement strand
GTCAGAATGCCAAATGGATTGCCATTGGTGATAGTAGACAGGAATGCAATTGTTGATTGTTTTATGTTGAACAAGAAAGCTCTCACTCAAGTGGATTTGCAAAGATTTGAACAAGATTATACAAGCCTGAGGAAAACACTTAGGAGAGATGAATTGCCAATATATATGAGAAGGGGGGCCAACAACAGAAAAATTGAGATTCCATCAAATGCTATTGACCCTTTCCCTATGGAAGAATGTTGTTCAATATTTCAAGAGAACCTATTTTACACTATGCTAGGTCTTGGGAATTGATGCAGAAGGAAGAATGTCAACTAGCCTAATGATGATGGCTATGAAAATACAACATCCAGAGGTGAACGTTGAATACGACTTTGCATCTCATAATGAGAAAAAACTGCATGAAGGATTCTTCTGTGTGAAGGAGAACAAGCAACCCTTAGATTTCAAATTCTATTCTTTATTGTGTCACTTGATTCTATATTAGAACAAAGGGAGATGGTCAAGCAAAATGGATCTGAGTATGGTTGATGAGAAAGGACAAAGATTGCCGATTCAGTTTTGGTGTTATAAGTGGGATTCTTGTTGCCAGAATAGTGACTACATTGTATTTCATGATTTGTTTGTTGTCAAGATATTGAATTCTCTTGGTATCTGATTTCCTAGGTTGACTAGGGAAGTCAAGGTAATGCTAAGGCCACTTGCACACAAACCAGAGTAGGGCCACAACAGTAATTTTGCTGATTGGTCTTTTTATGTCAGATCATACTATAATTAGAGTGTATGGTTTCCCCCAACCACCTCACATATTGCCAAAATCTGTATCAGACAGAATTGTATTCATGGAGTTTATGTGGTAAATGATGTGGATGGAAAAGGAGGTAATGAAAAGATAAAAGAAAGGTACATTTCTACCTAATGCTACATTTTTTGGTGATTGGTCTATTGGCTCTAACACTCTTGAAAATTTGCAAGCCTTTTTAAAGGCAAAATATTCTTTGAAATTGGGTATTGAGAGTAATTGTGACCCTAAGGGTCATATGAATCTTGTGAGACAATCAATTCTGACTAAAATGGTCATATTCCATCACATCCTATTTGATGAGGATGTGATGAGAAATCTTGTCACTTTTGATGAGGTATACAGTAGGAAGAGAAAATGGGATATCTTGAAAAATATTGAAGATGAAAAGAAAAAGTAGAATCCCTTATTTCTTGGATTCTTTGTTGAAGAAAAAGACCCTCTGAAGAGAATTGATGCAATCATTGATAATTTTGAAAGTATTTATGGTAAATCTAAGAAGTATCCTCCTAAGGCTACTAAACTTCTAGTGAAAAGGTCTGCAGGGATTGAGATTCATGAGTTTGCTCCTGATGTTATGTTAGTGCAAGATCCATAGGTCCCAGAATCACCACCAGTAAAGAAGCGGAGGATAGAAGAGGTATCTCCACTTGTCTCCTATAAAATGACTAAAGAGGTGGGGGATACTGATGAGGTGGCTAACATCTGGAGGCCCATGGGAGATGAGAAAGAGGTTGATCAGCCATTGGTTGGTCAACCCACTGATGCACATAAGCCTGAGGCTAGGAAGGGTGAGAAAACCCAAGCTGAACCAGAGTTGGAGGAGGATGAAAGGATTATAGAATCCATGAGGTTCATAGAAGATGATGACTTCATCAAAACTCCAGAGTTTACGGATTTGTGGCTAAAAATGAAAATGAAAGAATATAATGAAAAAGTTGTAATAAATAAAATGGGTGCTAATGAAACACAACATGATCAAATTATTACACAAACTTTCAAAGAATTGAAAGTAGATGAAATTGATGTGAATCCATAGGAGACAAGACAAATGGTGTTGAAAAGTAATATGCTCATCATCCCTGGCCTTGAATTGAAATAGGTATTTTTGCTTGACCAAGTTAGAAGTCAGGATGATCCACAACTTGTTTCAGAATTTGATTATGAAGATGGCATAAGTGTTACAAGTATGAGGTGAACCAGTGTTGTCATTGATGTCAACATACTCATATTACATTGACAAGAAGGATTGGATGAGCTGTGTGTTGAGGATATTGAGAAAATTACCCTCAGTCAGGAACAGTGAAGAACAAGTGATGAGAAGAAGGAAAATATATTGGATAGGTTGAGAACCGGAGGATGCGGATTAAAGGGTTTGCAGCTATGAGTCTTGAGATGCTTCAGTCAAGTTTTCAGAGGTCCGCATGAAGACCTGAAGAAGTTATGGCTGTCTGTGTGGAACCGGTTCTGGCAAGTGCTTAGAGGTGACAGAGGATCACAGAAAGGTCCGGTGAGGTCTGGAATTGTACAATCCTAATCTGCGGATTGGAAAGAGTATTTGGGATGTCCTTGTGATGTGCCATCTCGAGTTGTGTATGATTTGGAGGTCTGGAAGTACCTCTTGCATTATGACAGTGGCGACAGACTGTGTTCTTGAAGTTCCGGATAAGGAGGATAAGAGATTTCAGTAAGTAAAGGAAATGCGGATGTACCTGGTCATTCAGACAGGCTTGTGAAGGTTCTTGGATCATGTTGAGGTTGTGTCATTGGTCCGCATTGATAATGTATGATTTGAAGGTCTGGAAGTACCTTCTACAGTGGCGACAGACTGTGTTCTTGAAGTTTCGAATGAGGAAGACAAGAGATTCCAGCAAGTAAAGGAAGTGCGGATGTATCCAGACATTCAGGCAGGCTTGTGAAGTTTTCTGGATCGTGTAGAGGTTGTGTTGTTGATCCGCATTGATAGTAGAGCTGGAATTGAAGTTATTCTTCCGGATGAAGTTCTTGCTCTGTTTAGCTGACCGGATGAGTTGTTCATCCTGCGAATGTTCTTGTGGTGGCCGACCGGATGTGTTATTCATCTTGCGGATACTCTTATGATTGTTTGCCGACTTAGATGTTTGATTCTAAGTCGATGTCTTGTAAAAATAACGGTCTGTGAGTTCATTTCGAGGTGTGGTGTGTGTGGATGAGTGTGGCATAGCGAAGAGAAGTGTGAAAGGTCGAGCAGAGGTTTTTGGGCTTAATTGGAACTGATCCGGACATGGTAGAGATGTCATTCTCCAGTTCAAGACTGTGATTTTTATCACTTTGTAGACAGTGTGTCTCCTTGTAGGCAGTGGGCCTCTTTCTGAGCAGTGTGCTCGGGCAGTGAGCCCTAATTGGCATGTGCCATTCATTTTTCTTTATTCTTCTAACAGATAATAATTCTTGGGTTAATCACCCCGTGGTTTTTCCCTTAACCGGGTTTTCCATGTCAAAATCTTGGTGTTCAATGTGTTGATGCTTATCTGCTCTTGTGTTTATGTATTATGCTTTCATGGATGATTAATTGATATGCTGCTAACTAACAACAAAGAATCAAGTGTTTGAAAGAAGAAGAAGTTTTATACAACTGATTCACCCCCCCTCTCAGTTGTATGCCCTAGATCCAACAATTGGTATCAGAGCTAAGTTCCTCTGATAGGAGCTTAACCGCTTGAGGAGATCCAGGATGTCGTCATACAAGAAGGATAGTCCAAAGTTCAATGGAACCAACTTCACTCTCTGGAAAGGTCGCATGAAGTGTCACTTGGAATGTATGGGAAAAGCATACTTGGCTATGGTTTCAAAACCATATGTACCTCCACAAGGTGGTCCAACAACTCTGAATGAAATCACAGAAGCTGAAAACAATCTGCGGACCAAGGAAGCTCTTCTAAGCGCATTGAATGACTCAGATCTCTCGAATGTTATTGACCTACCAACTGCATATGAGATCCTGACTAAACTGGAACTTCTGTATGAAGGAGATGAGTTTGTCAAAAGTGCAAGGTTACAAAGTCTAAAAGGGAAATTTGAAAGATTGAAAATGAGAGATGATGAAAACATCACTACCTTTATGCCAAGAGTGAATGAGCTGGTATGTGGAATCAGAAATGCTGGTGGAACTTTAGATGAAAATGAGATTGTCTGTAAAATCCTAAGATCCCTTCCTGCTGCCTACAAAAATCAAGGTTGCTGCCATTGATGAATTCAGAGCCCACACAACTGTCACAAGAGAACAACTGGCTGGCAAACTAGCTGCATTTGAAATGACCGAGTTTGGAGATGATCCTCCCAAGACTGAATCTGCTTTCAAAGCCAGTGCCTATGTGAAAGGCAAACAGAGATTTGATCCGGGAGAAAACTCATCAAGGAAAATGTCATGGTATGATCAAGCAAGAAGAGACATGGAAGAAGAAGAAGCAGAAACAGCTCAACTTGAAGCCCTCATTGCAAAGAGACTGCCAAGAGGATCCGGTAAGTATGAAGGAAAACTACCCTTTAAGTGTTTCAACTGCAATAAGATTGGTCATTTTGCTTCAAGATGTCTGGAAAGATCTGCAAGGTCTAATACTAACAGACAAAGGTTTCAAAAGAATTGCTATTATGTTCATGAAGAAGATGACAATGAAGGAGTAACAGATGATGAATCAGAACTAGGAAGCAAATCCAGAAATGAGTGGGTGTTTATTGCCATCAAGGAAGAAGATTCAATACTCTCTGAATCTGTCAATCACAAAGTTGTTGAAAAAGCTTTGGCTGCTCAAGTGGAAGAAAATGATGATTGGGTTATTGACAGTGGATGTTCTCACCATATGACTGGTGACAAGAATAAGTTCTTGAATTTGGAAAGGTATGAAGGAGGAATGGTAAAGTTTGGTGACAATTCTGCTGGCAGAATCAGAGACAGGGGAACTATTTCCTTTGATGGAAAGAGCAAAACAGGTAACGTACTATATGTTGAAGGATTGAAGCACAATCTTCTTAGTGTTGGTCAGTTAGTGGACAAAGGCTATGATCTCCGGTTCAAAAATAGAAAATGCAGAATCTTTACAAGCTCCGGAACTGAGATTGCATCCGGTACTCAGACAAAAGGTAATATCTTTCATCTGGTTGGTTCAAATAAAAGTTGTTTGTTTGCTCAAATTGATCAGAGTTGGTTATGGCATAGAAGAATGTGCCATGTAAATTTTGATAACATCATCAAGATAAGCAATACTCAGGCCGTAAGAGATCTTCCAAAATTGATGAAACCTACAAATAGTTTGTGCAAAGAATGTCAGCTAGGTAAACAAAGCAGAGTCTCTTTCAAAAGCAAAGATCAGTCTTCTACCGGATTGTTGGAATTAGTACATACTGATCTCTGTGGTCCGACAAGAATCAAGAGTCTGCAAGGTGATAGATATTTCATGTTGTTAATTGATGATCATTCCCGGATGATGTGGGTTACCTTTCTAAAAGAAAAATTAGAAGCATTTGAGAAGTTCAAGATCTTCAAAGCTATGGTAGAGAATCAAACCGGATTGAAACTAAAGTGTCTAAGGTCTGATAGAGGTGGTGAATTTACATCTAGTGAGTTCATTGATTTTTGTGAGAAGCAGGGTATAAGGAGATAGTTGTCTGCTCCTAGGACTCCACAGCAGAATGGAGTGGTTGAGAGAAAGAACCAGACCATTCAGGAAGCTGCCAGGACAATGATGTTGGAAGCAAATGTTCCTCAAATGTTTTGGAAGGAAGCTATTAGCACTGCAGTCTACACTCTCAATCGAGTTCAAATCAGAAACAACACCGGTAAGACCCCCTATGAACTCTGGTTTGGCATCACTCCTACTGTGAAATATTTCAGAGTATTTGGTAGCAAGTGTTATATTAAAAGAGATGAAGATCTAGGAAAGTTTGATGCTAGAAGTGATGAAGGAATTTTCTTGGGTTACTCCACTCAAAGCAAAGCATACCGGTGTTACAATAAGAGATTGAGGAAGATGATAGAAAGCACCAATGTGAAAGTTGATGAAGGAATTGAGAAGCCTTCAAGATTTTATGAGTTTGATGAAGATGACCAAGACAGTGTTCAAGGACCTCAATCCTCTCCGATGAGACAGAGTCAGCCTGATCCGGTAAATCAGGAAGAAGAGATAGGTTTGAATGAGCCTGATCAAGAAGCAGCAGTGCAGGATACTCCCAAAATTCCAAGGTATGTAAGACTGAACCACTCTGAAGATCAGATCATAGGTGACAGAAGCAAAGGTGTACAAACTAGAAGGAATGTTGCTCAAAATCAGGATGAATGTTGTCTAATTTCAAAGATTGAACCTAAAACAATAAATGAAGCCTGCAATGATGAAAACTGGACCAAAGCAATGGAAGATGAATTGATGCAAATTGAGAAAAATCATACTTGGGATCTTGTTCCCAGACCTAGAGACAGGAATGTAATTGGAACCAAGTGGGTCTTCCGGAACAAACTAAATGAAGCTGGTGAAGTAATCAGAAACAAAGCTAGATTGGTCTGCAAAGGCTACTCTCAAATAGAAGGAATTGACTTTGAAGAGACTTTTGCTCCGGTGGCAAGAATTGAAGCAATCAGATTACTTCTTGCATTTGCTGCCTTCAAAGACTTCAAGGTATATCAGATGGATGTCAAGTCTGCCTTCCTAAATGGTGATCTGGAAGAAGAAGTCTACATTGAACAACCGGATGGATTTCAATTGTCTGATAATGATGATATGGTCTGCAAGTTGAAGAAAGCTTTGTATGGATTGAAGCAAGCCCCAAGAGCATGGTATGAAAGATTGGATAAGCATCTTGTGCAGATTGGATTCAACAAAGGTACTGCTGACAGTAACTTATATTTCAAAATTGATCATGAAAACATTTTGATTGTTGAAGTGTTTGTGGATGATATCATTTTTGGAGGAAGAGATAGTATGTGCAAAACTTTTGCAAATCAGATGAAAAGTGAGTTTGAAATGTCTATGCTTGGTGAAATGAATTTCTTCTTGGGTCTGCAAATTACTCAAACAAAAGAAGGGATCTTCATCTCTCAGACCAAATATGTGAAAGAATTGTTAAGGAAATTTGGTATGGAAGACTCAAAGCCTATGAACACTCCTATGGCAACCGGATGTAAGTTAAGCAAAGATGATGATACTCCAAAGGCTGATCAGACAAAGTATAGATCAATGATTGGTGGATTGTTGTATCTCACTCAAACTAGACCAGATATAATGCAGGCTGTTGGTCTTGTGGCAAGATTCCAGGCTGATCCTAGAGAATCTCATGTTATGGCAATCAAAAGAATTTTTAGGTACTTGAAAGGAACAGTTGAGTATGGTCTATGGTACCCTAGAGATCCAGATTTCTCTCTTCATGCTTACACAGATGCAGATTGGGCAGGAGATGTGGATGACCGGAAGAGCACTAGTGGTGGAGCATTCTTTTTGGGGAAGAGATTGGTTTCTTGGCTAAGCAAGAAACAAGATGCAATATCTCTGTCTACAACTAAAGCAGAATACATTGCAGCAGCAGGTAGTTGCACTCAAATCTTATGGATGAAGCAGATGCTAAGAGACATCAAAGTTGAATATGAGGAGCCTATCACAATTTTCTGTGATAATTCAAGTGCAATTAATATTTCTAAGAATCCGATATTGCATTCTAAGACTAAGCACATATCTATCAAATTTCACTTTTTGAGAGAACAAGTAAACAAGGAAGAAGTCAGATTGGAGTATGTTCCCTCCAAGGATCAGATTGCAGATATCTTTACAAAACCTCTTCCCAAGGACTCTTTTGAATATCTCTGGGAGAAGTTAGGGGTCATGGCCCCTCCGGTGATGAACTAAGATGCACTGATGTGCATCAGTCTGGTGGATATCACAGTCATATCTTGTGATCCAGACTGATGATGGGGAGCTGCTACTAAGGGGGAGCAGCTGGTATGATTCTGATGTATTAGAATTGCAAGTATGAGCCCTTTGCCATTGATGTCAAAGGGGGAGAGAAGACATGTGAAAAACAAGTGGTTAATGATCAAAGGGGGAGAGAAGACATGTAAAAAGTTGTTGTTGATAGGGGGAGCTGTGACAGAAAGGAGAAGTTCTTGTCTTGATGGTTTTTCACATCATATGTTGCAAGTATGAGGTGAACCAGTGTTGTCATTGATGTCAACATACTCATATTACATTGACAAGAAGGATTGGATGAGCTGTGTGTTGAGGATATTGAGAAAATTACCCTCAGTCAAGAATAGTGAAGAACAAGTGATGAGAAGAAGGCAAATATATTGGATAGGTTGAGAACCGGAGGATGCGGATTAAAGGGTTTGCAGATATGAGTCTTGAGATGCTTCAGTCAAGTTTTCAGAGGTCCGCATGAAGACCTGAAGAAGTTATGGCTATCTGTGTGGAACCGGTTCCGGCAAGTGCTTAGAGGTGACAGAGGATCACAAGTATGAGGTGAACCAGTGTTGTCATTGATGTCAACATACTCATATTACATTGACAAGAAGGATTGGATGAGCTGTGTGTTGAGGATATTGAGAAAATTACCCTCAGTCAGGAACAATGAAGAACAAGTGATGAGAAGAAGGCAAATATATTGGATAGGTTGAGAACCGGAGGATGCGGATTAAAGGGTTTGCAGATATGAGTCTTGAGATGCTTCAGTCAAGTTTTCAGAGGTCCGCATGAAGACCTGAAAAAGTTATGGCTGTCTGTGTGGAACCGGTTCCGGCAAGTGCTTAGAGGTGACAGAGGATCACAGAAAGGTCCGATGAGGTCCAGAATTGTACAATCCTAATCTGTGGATTGGAAAGAGTATTTGGGATGTCCTTGTGATGTGCCATCTCGAGTTGTGTATGATTTGGAGGTCCGGAAGTACCTCTTGCATTATGACAGTGGCGACAGACTGTGTTCTTGAAGTTCCGGATAAGGAGGATAAGAGATTTCAGTAAGTAAAGGAAATGCGGACGTACCTGGTCATTCAGACAGGCTTGTGAAGGTTCTTGGATCATGTTGAGGTTGTGTCATTGTTCCGCATTGATAATGTATGATTTGAAGGTCCGGAAGTACCTTCTACAGTGGCGACAGACTGTGTTCTTGAAGTTTTGGATGAGGAAGACAAGAGATTCCAGCAAGTAAAGGAAGTGTGGATGTATCCAGACATTCAGGCAGGCTTGTGAAGTTTTCTGGATCGTGTTGAGGTTGTGTTGTTGATCCGCATTGATAGTAGAGCCCGGAATTGAAGTTATTCTTCCAGATGAAGTTCTTGCTCTGTTTAGCCGACCGGATGAGTTGTTCATCCTGCGAATGTTCTTGTGGTGGCCGACCAGATGTGTTATTCATCTTGCGGATACTCTTATGATTGTTTTCCGACTTAGATGTTTGATTCTAAGTCGATGTCTTGTATAAATAACGGTCTGTGAGTTCATTTCGAGGTGTGGTGTGTGTGGATGAGTGTGGCATAGCGAAGAGAAGTGTGAAAGGCAGAGCAGAGGTTTTTGGGATTAATTGGAACTGATCCGGACATGGTAGAGATGTCATTCTCTAGTTCAAGACTGTGATTTTTATCACTTTATAGACAGTGTGTCTCCTTGTAGGCAGTGGGCCTCTTTGTGAGCAGTGTGCTCAGGCAGTGAGCCCTAATTGGCATGTGCCATTCATTTTTCTTTATTCTTCTAACAGAGAATAATTCTTGGGTTAATCACCCCGTGGTTTTTCCCTTAACCGGGTTTTCCACGTCAAAATCTTGGTGTTCAATGTGTTGATGCTTATCTGCTCTTGTGTTTATGTATTATGCTTTCATGGATGATTAATTGATATGATGCTAACTAACAACAAAGAATCAAGTGTTTGAAAGAAGAAGAAGTTTTATACAACTGATTCACCCCCCCTCTCAGTTGTATGCCCTAGATCCAACAATAAGTGGATGTGGTTTTAATCCAAAGACAGAGACCCTTGCAATCTGGACTACTCAGAAGAATACAAGCAAACCAAGATTGCTTGATATTGTTCAAGAAATGAGGGGTACAGCTGTGGTAAAAACTTTACAATATACATCAGCAACAAAAGCAACTTCTCTCAATGTTCATACTGCTATGTTTACTCATGCTATTGTGAAAAGGTTAGAACAAACGCTAACAGATTATGAGCAAACTCAGAAAGTAATGAATGATGAAGTAAACAAATCGTATTTTGAAAATGTGAAATTAAAGAAACAATTGCAAGCTGTGAATTCTTCTCAAGGTCAAGCCATTGTACCCTATCACCCCCCTGTGCCACAAATAGCCAGTGATGTCACAATGTCTATTGAAGAATTTAATGCAACAAGATTGAAATTTGAAAAGGAAATTGGAAGTTTGAATAAACAAAATGAAATGACAAAGAATGAGGCAAAGATGAAAGTTTTTGAAATTTTTGAGAAAATTTTGGAGCATAGAGTAAAACTGGTTATGGATAAGCTTGGGAGTGTGCATGATTGCTACTCTTCTTTATCTCAGGCCATTGAGCAATTGAAGATAAACCTTTTTGTTTTGGATTTGTTGTTTAAAAAATGGCAACCCTATCATCACAATTTGGTTACGATGTGCTTAGTAGTGCAAAGGAATCTTGATGCCCCTATAGCTTTGAAGCCCACTGAGAAAATAGTCAAAATGATCATTGATGAATACCAGTATGTGAATGGGGAAAGCTAGAAGATGCAAGAAAAGGTTGAATTTTTTACTACATTCAAACATAAATTTATTCCTTTCATACTAATAGAAGAAGAGAAAATCAAAAGTCTTGACACATGGAAGATGGAATTCAGCCAAACAATATTCCAAGTTATGGATTTTTTGAAGAAGGATGGAGATGTCAGCATTCTTAGTTTCAACATGATATTGGATCGAGTAATTGTGTTGGATGCTGGGTATGCAAAATTTGTGATGGATGTCAGAGATTTTCTTGATAAAAGATGGAAAGATTACCAAGAGAACTTGCTTTAGATTCAGGCTTACCAATGGCCTGGTGATTTTACAATATATAAATGGGAGGAGAAATATCTTAGAGATGAATCATCAACAACATAGGTTGAGGTGCAGAAGAGAAATGAACCATATGATGGCATTAAATAGCACCACCACATCTTGAACGCTCTTTTTTTGTCTCTTTATGTTTTCTTCATGTTTTCAAAATGTATTCAAATATATTTGAAAATCTAAATTGGACTTATAAAAGACAAATATTGTAATATCAAGGGTTAGGAATACAAAGAGCCATTTTGAATGTGAAAGGTCTAAAGCTTGTTGTTTCCTTTATAAAAGGAAACCAAGACCTTATGGCTCGAAATCTATCTGAGATTTTGATTTTTTGAAAGAGACATTAAACTGCCTATACTTTGAAGAAAATCAATATAAAAGCTGCTATTCTCTAGTGGTCAACTTTTGGTTATCATTTGTTTGTTGAATTGGATTGCTAATAATTTATCTGGTTGTCTCCAATTTACTTTTTCTTTGTTATTCAAATCAAAAGAGACCCCTACATTCACATTACAAAAGAGGATAGGTGATATTTATCAAACTAAAATTATAAAGTAATAAGTTATATCTCAAAAGATGTTTATATTATTTAAAAATGAAGGAAGGATATCCTATTGTAGAACATTTTGACACCTTTAATATGATTTTGAGTCAAATAGGTTCAATAAATGTTAAACTTGATGAGGAAGACAAATGTATCTTCTCACTTTTTTCTTTACCCAAAAGTTAGGAGAACATAATGCATGTTATAAATAGTAGTGTTGGCTGATGATGGCATGGTTCGGTGGTTAAGTCACTCAGGATGTAGTGGCGGCCACCAGAGTTCAAACCCCCGCTGGGCCAACGAGCTCGCAAGGCTTTACGCCTTCGCTGGGCCAATGAGCTCGCGGGTTTGAAGTGTTCTTCCTAGGGGATGAGGTCCCCCAGTTGTGGCCTCACCAGTTCATTGCTCCGGGCAAAAGCATTCGTGTGGAGCCGGAGGGCGTGTCGCACCAGCGTCGCCGGTCACGTTAAAAAGTTTACCAGGTGCATTTAAATAAAATAAATAAATAAATAGTAGTGTTGCAAAGGTGACTATGGAATCCTTTATTGTTAGAATGCTCAATGGAGATATGAGGAGAAAGTTCAATGATGAAGGTTCTAAGGATGCCTTGCATGTTCCACAAAGGCCCAAGGACAAAAGTGGATCTAAAGGCGAATGGTATAAATATCAATCCAAGTCAAGAGGAAAATCTAGAATCCCTAGGAAGATAAGAGTAAAGTTTTGGAAATATGGAAAAAGAGGACAAGTGAAGAAGGAATACAAAAAATTAGTTAATCACTGCCACAATCTCATGATCATTATTCTAGTAGAAAATCCTAGTTTTCATTCTTTTTTCATAATGCATTGGTTAATCACACACTTTAGATATGACATCATGTGCTAAAAAGATCAAATAAGTTTTGTATTTCTTCTCAACTATTTCATTTCCCTATCTTAATTACTTAATATCTCAATATTTTATTCTACTCTCAACTCCTTGTACTTTAAAGTTTAATTAAATCTAGGATTGGACTTAAATCTTCTATTATAGGGTATGATTTATTTCCCTACATTTTTTTGAACTCACAATTTCCATGCCTGTGTTTAGGATAAAAAAAGATTGATTTTTTATTTTGAGATTTTTGTGGTTTGCATTTGTTGGAAACAACCCAATGCCTTTAATTTTGCATTCCTAAGAAACATCTATGATCCTTATGTCCCCTTCAACAAAGTACTAGGTCAAACCCTCAACTTGCAAACATGACTACCTCTTTCTCCTACTTCCTATTCTAATGATGAAGAAGAATATTATGATCATGATGTCTTTATTAAAAGGGTTGAAAATGGATAGAAACATGAGATCATTGATAAATTGAAATATTTGTGCAATCAATTAGCTAATATAGATGATAATATGTCCACTTCATATTTCATTGATGGTCTTACTCAAGTACTTATCACAAGATAACATGGCATAGATACAATTAAGGATATATATGAAAAATAATTAAAGATAAACAAATTCCTCATGTGGTAAGCACCGGTCTTTATCTTTTGAAAATCATTCCCTTGTATATATTTTCAAAATCCAATTTTTTTTTCTGTTTTAGGAGCAAGGTTTAAAGATTTATAGAAAACATTAATCCAAATCATATGCTAGATTGCGTTAGGTGAAGTGGATGATTTAATTGATAAAATTACATAAGCTCCTTAATCTGTTCTGAAGTCACCAACAAACTTGAAAGTAAATCATCATTGGTGAAACAAGGTAATGCCCATTATTTATGGAACTTAATGAGCTTATCCTTTGACCTATATCACTTAATACTTCCATCACATAAGGATTATCCATTAACAAGTTATGAAGAACATCAATCAATCCATTTAATCAACATTATTGCCATACCAAAGATTGAACAATTTAAGGATATTGCAATAGGTAATTTGTCAACAATTGAACAATCCATTTAATTAACATTATTGCCAACAATTTAATCATCCTTTTTTAAACATGGATTGCAAATAATTCTAAAAATTTAGAAGTTTTGGTCATTAACTTTATTGTTTGCTACAATGTCATCCAGTGTATCATTGTTAATGTTCATATGTTCTTTCAAGTATTTAATATTATCATCATCCTCATCTTGACCTCCATCATCTTCATCATCATTGAAATATGACTGTAGACCATCTATATTGTTACCAGATGTATTTGGATCATCATTTTGTATACCATCCATATTGTTGTCTTCCCTAACATCATCCAACTCTGGATTGTTGTCTTCTTGTTCTTGAACATAACCATCTTCAACATCATCATGGATGTCAATTTCTTCGATGTTCTCTAATCCCTCTCTCATTTTGTTGGCCATCATTGTTTTGCTCAGTATCCACTAATGCATCGTCAAATACATGCCTTAATCTTAGATCATAATGTATGACAAATATCCATTTCAGGTCCAAAATATCTTCATAGAAAAATACCTGAACATGAACGACATACATATATTAGACGTGTGGTATAACAATTTTATTGATTAATAAACACATGTATATATTTGTAATAAACTATGAATTAATAAATTAATGATCACGACTGCCTCTTACTTGAGTTAAAGAAATACCTGCTCATAATGAATTGGTAGAACATGAGGCTCCTTATCCTCCAGTAGGAAACATGAGGAATCTATAGAAAACAATCCACTATGGGTATCATGTCTTCGTGTCCTCTCAAATGCTTCATACCATCTACACTTAAAAATACAACATTTAAAAGAGCGGTAATCCAACTCAATAATTTCTTGTATTTTCCCAACATATTGTAGATTCCCTTCAATTATATTATTATCTTTTGAGCTTGATCGACTCAATTGCTTGAAGTCAACCATGATGCCACAATTGAAGGATCATCTCTTTACATCTACACTTTCTACACGATAATGCCAACCATATGCCCACATTGCTGGATATTTCCTCACCTATGAAAGACCATTTATTTCAGTGAAAACAAATATAATGACAAATATTAAAATAGTTAATAGTGTCAAAGCTGTAAGAAAATAACATTTTGTAAAATTCTAACTGTACCTTTCTTTCATATCCTCTAGACATGTTGATTTCATCTTCTGTTATGTTTGAATCTATACCTGCATCTTCTATTTAATTTTGAATTTGTTTAGTAACCCATTCTAGTGTGCAATCTTTGCCCCATTCCCCAAGCATATCAATGGGAAGTGGAGTATTCCTTGGGTTTGATCTCTTAAATTGTCTCCTTGCTTCTAACACTTCTTCTCTCTTTTTATCATATAGATCAATCCATTTGTTTATAAAGTCCATGTGGTACAGAATGAACTTGTCGACTATAGCACTTTTGTCTACACCTATTACATGTCAACATGTTTATTTCAAACTCCAAATGTCATGCTGTTAATTTGGCAAATAAATTACAGAGTAAATTAATGATTGCCAGAAAAAAAAACCACACTAATCATGAATTTACTTACTAATTTCTACTTGAACACCATTATATTGTGGTTTTTCTCCATCAATAATATCTGATGCTCGTTCTTCATCCCAGAAGCGTGGCCCATCTTCAAAGTCCTTACCAAGGAATTCACATAGGAAGAAAAATGCTTCATTCAATATATACCCTTCAACCATGCAACCCTCTGGATGTGCCTTTTGTCAGACATATATTTTTAGAGTTTTCATATACCTCTCAAAGAAAAACATCCACCTTGTTGATACGACACTCGCCAATTCAATATCATCGACTTGGTGTATAAGTAAATGGACTTGTAGGTCCATGAAACTTGTAGGGAGCTCCTTCTCAAATACACATACATTTTTTGCAATTTCCTTCTTCCATTTTAACACTTCACATTCATGGATCTCCTTGGAGGTCACCCACCTAATATAAGAATAGTAAATTAGTATGAACCTTTAGTCAAAAATTAAAATACAATATAATATATCTATGTCTCTCACACATTAACCACATACTTTGAAAATGCTGACAATCGACTTATGGCATTCCTTAAGTCAAATGTAAGACAGGAATCCCCCCTAATTGCCAATGGCATGATATACTATGAAACACATTTATGAAAAGGTCATTATTATTTTTTTCTCACACAACATAATGATATCAAAATATATTTAGTACTTAATCAATGTTACCAGTAAATGTTAAATGATGATATATAATACCTTCATAATATTATGAAAATCATGTGTTATAAATCCTGTGATATGTCCATCAACTATAAAATCTTTAGCCAATGATGACCCATAGCCAGTAGGTCTCCTTATTGAATGAATGACATTTTTTAGTTGGTCTAGCTCTTTTTTTTTCAAAATCCATGGAGCTTCTGCATATGTTTCATTTTCCCTGTTTGGCCACAAATGTTTTCTATCAATTTTGGTATGCAAAAGAGAAATATCTCTCCTTGAAGACAAGGTGTCCTTCTCTTTGCCTGATATATGTCAAAATATAGAATCTGGGACATTTTTTAAGATGTGCATAGGATCTAATAGGTGAGATATTAATAGATCCTTCCAGTAAGGGAGCTCATAAAATATGGATTTCCTTTTCATTCCTTCTGGCATATTAACTACAACTTGTTTTGGTTCTTCAATTGAATCCCCCTAATCAAAAAAATCCTCCCAACCTTTCAATTCAACATCTTCATACTTCTTAATCCAATCACCTAGACCCATAATCATGGGAGGGCCTCTATTTTCAAATTTTCCATCAAATTGATTCTTCAGGCAATTTCTAAACTTATGATCTAGTCGTAGAAAAACCTATTGTTTGTGTAAATAAATTTATGTAGATCTTTATAATACCACCCTTGAAATTGTTCTGCACATCTTGGACATAAAAATATACCCTTTGTTTGAAACCCTGCAATTCAATAAGTAATGTTAATAACATCAAAAAAATAGTATAAAACTAAGTATGAAAGTTGGGATGAAAATAAATTATGAGTGTAAATACGTAAATATTTTATCTTACCAGAACAAACACCAAGTCCTGGGAAATCATGAATAGTCCAACATAGCACACCATACAACATGAAGGACCTATTTGATGGGGAACATGATATGTCAAACATTCTTATGCCTTTCCATAACAGTTGCATCTCATCAATAAAAGGCACAAGATAAACATCCATGTTTTTAACTTGATGTTTTCCTGGAACAATGAGAGTCAGCATAAGGTGCTCCTTTCTAACACTCATCCATGGGGGAATATTGTATACTATCAATACAACTAGCCAAACACTATAATTTGAGCTCAAGAAAGAGAATGGGTACACTCCATCAATTGCAAGACCAAACCTGATACTACGGGGTTCATCTTTGAATTTTCTTTGCCATTTTTCCTCTATGTGTTTCATTGCTTTAGAGTCAGCTGGAATTCGCATGAATCCATCTTTACTTGTATTCTTTGCATGCCATTCCATCAATTGTGCAAGTGACTTCCAATGAAATATTCGTTGAAGTCTAGGTATAATTGGCATGTGACGTAAAACCTTGTTTGGAATTGTAGGACCTTGTACATCTGTCTGATATCTCTTCTCTTTGCATACATGGAATTCTACCTTGTTTTGATATTCATCTCTATATAAAATGCAATCATTTTTACATGAACAAATTTTCTTATATTCAATCCCCAACTCAACCAACAACAGACACACCTCTCTGCAAGTTGATGGCAACACATTATCTTCAAGGAATATTTTAGTTTGTAGTGCCCTGTAAGATTGCTAGAGATTAAATCAATTGAATATTTGACTTATGATGAACATGTTTGATATGTCAATCTATACTAGGACTATTTATATACAATATATGGTTTTAAAATCCCCTTAAAGAAATATAAATGAAGTTGATGAATGTTTACGAATTATGTACACCAATTAACAATTGCAAAGTAAGAAATAGATTTCAACTAACTTCAGTAGGGTAGTGAATCCTTTATCTGACCAACCAAGTAGTGACTTGATTTCTAATAATAGTAATGTGCATGCCAGTTTTGAGGTTCTACTTGCACCCGATTTGAACACGGGTGTCTTCGTTGCTTGCTTGATGGAGTTTTTTAGGTTGTTATCATCAACATTACATTGGTGGTAATTACCCCTGCTATCATCATTACTGTCAACCATATGATCATTATTGTCATCATTGTTTTCATCCCCAAAGAAATTTGTAAGCATTTCATTCAATCCTTCTTCATACACTACATTTTCACTATCATGATCATCATCATTAAGGCTAGGTGGCATGTCATCAGTGTATACAGATCTCATCAGATCTTCAAATTTCTTAGCTAATAGTATTCTATTCAATAATGCTCTTTTCACCCTGGTATTGTTTAAAGGATGGTTTAGATCATCCCGTCCAAATCTTAATAACCCAGTTGGATCTTGGGTATTAGTATGTGTTTCATCAACATCTTCTACCTACCAACAAATGCAAGCAGTATTTAATTTTTGGCAACAATTGGATAAATCATAAATGTATCAATTTCAAAGAAATATAATCAAATATGGCTTAAAAAATAAAAATATTGGTTGTATGAACATATATACATCAATTGAATAATGGAACATTATTTTATAGACTACCTTTTTTATAAAATAATTTAAATAAAACACAATTTGGACAACATAGTTTATAAAACATCAGTCCACACTCATTTATTAATCTTTGGTTTTCTGCCCTTAAGAACATCCTTAGGGAGACCTTGTTCTTCCCTCTTCTTTCGCACAGGAGTGCATTTTAAGAAGGGGTAATCAATCAATAACTCATCCCCAATGGTAAGGTCCTTAATAGCCTCAACCATTATCAATCTATCAACCTCTCTTTCCATATCTCCATCTTTATCATTTATAACCTCAACAAATTGACAATTCAATCTTACAATAGAGTCCCTTCCCTTACTACTATTTAGAAATCCTACAATATTTTTGTGTGTATGCACATCCATCTATATACATAAGATGAACTCTATTCATTTATTTTTCATTTTCCAATTGGAGACGATGTGTATACATATTCAAATTTAGACCATATGCTGACATGCTAGGCTTATATTCTGCTAGCCTTCTCCATTCACCACTGTAATATGATGGACCATAATATGGAATTAATCTCCTGGTGGTTTGTTCTGAATTGTTTCTATGTTTAGATCCCACATGTACATTTTGGACAATAAAAAGGCCTAGATTCACTCCATGAATATTGGAGGGTCATATCATGTAGTTGTATCCCCAAAATTGAAACACCTCGTACACTCTAGGTAGTTGTTGATCACTAGGCCAAGCGCAATATAGTCGACAATCAAATGTCTCTTTGTAAATTGATTCAAACTTAGGGGAAAATCATCATCTCCATCACATTCATTCTCATAGGGTATGTAGTCCACCTTCGCCTTGTCTTTAAGCAAATTATGCATCTTTAAACTGGTTCTTGTTCTATTGCTTGTTTTCATCAATTCCTCATCTTCTGAGCTAGTATATTGGCACATATTTTTGTTAGATGTATCATCTGATAAATGATCATTGCCCTCTAGGCTAGAAGTCAGTGATCCAGGAAAATTTAAACCAAAAACTTTATCCTACAAGTATCCATTAAGAAAAAAAGTAGTTATTTAAATAATATAAAACAATGTTTAAATGAAGTATACATATTATTTATATCAATTTAGAAAATTCCTTACCACAATTCCTATTGGATTTGAATCGATTGTAGGAGGCATACTACCGACTAGAAGCTCATCATATATGTAATGTCTTTGTACAATCGCTCGTTTGAATTGTTTCTTTCCACGACATACAGAACATCCACAAACAACAATTTTCTCAAAGAATTCATCCCATGTACTATAGTCCTGACCAACCTCTTGTTTAGTGCAATCATTTGTTGTGATTGCAAGATCCATTGTCATATCCTCTTCCACCCACTGTCGTCTATGTGATTTAAGAGTTTTAGGTCCACATCCATTTACATATATTTTTTGTTTTCTAGTTGAATGCTCAAGCTCTGCATTTGCTCCAATCTCCATCTAAAATAATCAACAACATGCATTTATTTATGTCAAGATTGGATAATACATTATAAATTTCAATAATACTATGAAAAAAGATGGACGTATCACAAAATGCCATCAGATCATTTTTTCCTAAGGAAATTGGATTTGAGTACCTAATTTCCTGTTTCATCCGTTGTGTCCTCATTTGATATGACACGATCTGCTACCATGGCCTCGTTTGGCCCCTATAATACACAACATAGTAAATAATGTTTAGTACACCAATTATATCATTTCAACGAATATGCTATCCAACACAAAACCTCACTTTAGTCATATATTTGACATATTGATATCATGTTTTGGTCATCCTAATTTTCAAACTTTTCCCTCGATCATAGAATCACATTTAATCACCATTCCTATGCATTTTCAACCAATAAGTTTGACCTCAGAGGCCTCGTGGACAAAAAAATGACTTTATCTCCTCTATGTTGTAGCATTTGTGAATTCATAAACACCTTCCTCCTTTGGTTGAGGTTGATTTCTCTTCTTACCTCTATTGTATCTACAGATTCCGTTATCATATCTATTTCCACCTACTTTCCTCTCTGTGATTTAGTAGTTCTATGCCATCCACGTCCTCTCTCCATGGCCTCCTCTAGATCCTATAATACACAACAATGACAATAGTCACATAACAACTATGCACCAAGAGAATATTCTTGAATTTCAAATCTTATGATTACAAGATGACTACAAATTCACATCAAAAAGACATTTATTTCATATTTGACTCTCCTTTTTCTTTTATGGGTCATTTTAAGGCAATCTATATCTCTCCAAGTGGCCATAAAACCCTCAAAACTTTCATAGAACCCTCAAAACAGTGTCAAAAGAGTCTTTGGCACCAAAATTTTAAATTCTTGATGGAGGGAAGGATAATTTGGATGTTAATTTTGAAATCACGTCATTAGATCTTTGTTAGGTTAATCCTAGCCATTGGATATTCTTTAATTATAGGGACATTATGTTATATTTCACCATTACCTTTCACTCCAAAATTAATGGTTTCCTTTGAAAAGAAAACCCTCCATTAGCTATCATAACCCCAATCTTCACGTTCTGACACCTATAGCCACTAAACCATTAGGAATTTGAAGATGATAAGAACTAGTGATTTGTGAGATTTTGGTTGTAGATTCTAAATATATTTTGAACTAAATCTTCACGTTCTGACACCTATAGCCACTAAACCATTAGGAATTTGAAGATGATGCGAACTAGTGATTTGTGAGATTTTGCTTGTAGATTCTAACTATATATTTTTTAAAAAAATTTGAGTTAAATTGTAAATTTTTTTGCATCTCCTTTGATAACCAATTTTTAATAGTAAACAACATTTTTTTAAAGTGATGTGTATTCTGTAGCACATAACTTTTTTTCTACAAAGGATAAAATTATGATTCTTTTTAATTTAGATTGGTAACACCGATATATAGTGTATGCATTTGGTTTCATAATATTTTGTTAAATATATATTTTTTAATTAATTTTTGAAGTCAAAACAATTATAATTTAGACATAGGTGTATTCCGTAAAACATAACTTTTACTGTATGTATCAAAATTCATTTTTTTTTCTTTTGTTGAAACAAGGACATCAATACCTAGAGCATATATATTTTTTAGAATTTTTTTTAGTAATTACTAATTTTCCATGTGTGTAGAATAGAGAACTTGATGTTCAGTGAAAAACATACATTCACAAGAAATAAAAAATAAATATAATAATCAAATTAAATATATTTAAAATTATATTTTTGGGGAAGATTATAATAAGGACTACATACTTACAAAGCATAAATTTTAAATGAATTCATTTGATCCCTCAAAAGATAAATCAAAATTGGGTTTTTATCAGCATTTTGATAGGTGTAAAGGAGACTCCATTATAGGTATGGTTTAAAACTAGCAAGTTCTATCCAAGGGGGTTTGAATCTAATAGGGTTTGATCAAACCCTCTTTAATTAAAATCATTTAAATGGAACCTTTCAAGGCTTAAATCATTATATTTTCTAAAAATATGTGATTTCAGCAAAAATCGGGATGTCCCAAAAAGTGTAACCCATTATTGTGGTAGCACCTGTCATATGGTACATGTGCTACATGTTTAAAGTTTGAATTTTGCTCGTATTGTTGGAAAAAGGCCCAAAAAGACATTTGATTGTTGAGTTTTATACTCTATAACATGCATCTCCTTGATCTTTTCATCTAATCTATGATGCATTCAAATGTATCTTGCAATACATTCAAGGCACTACATAGTTTGGCATTCACTATACATCAAGAGTTACTAAGATTATGGGCTTCACTGACTCAGATTGGGCTGGTGATGTTAATGATTGGAAGTCCACTTCTGGATTTGTCTTTTGTCTTGGTTCTAGTCTAGTTTCTTGGTCTTGCAAGAAGCAAACTAGTATTGCATTATCATCAATTGAGGCTGAGTATCGAGGAGCAGTCTTGGCTAGTCAGGAGATTCTTTAGCTTTAACAGTTGATGGCTAAGTTTGGCTTTCCTGTTGATCATCCCACTACTCTTTGGTGTGACAATCAGAGTGCCATTCATATTTCTCACAACCCAGTGGAGCATCAGTGCACTAAGTACATTGAGATCCACATGCACTTCATTAGCTAGCTCATTCAGGAGGGTGTTCTTAGTCTAGAGTATTTGCCTACGGAGCAGCAGGTTGTAGACATCTTCACTAAACATTTGGTATCACCTCGCTATCTCTTGATGCGATCAATGTTAGGGGTGAAGGAAGTTGTCCTTGGGGGGTTTTGGGGAGTCCTCCTTCCTTTCACTTTTTGCTTTTTAGCATTTCCAATTTTTCTCTCTTTTGGAGAGGAGTTTTCTCCCATAGGGTTTTTCTCCTTTTCTCTGTTTGTGATAGATTTCTTTTTTGCAATGTAAATGGGTACCTAATATGGTTGTGTAGTTGGGACCCATATTGCATCTTGGTTTTGCACAATAATTCTCCCTAAGTTTGTACTTAAGGAGGGGTGTTAGTGTGTTAAGTTTTTAACATAGGGATAATTGGTTTTTCCCGTAGGGTGGTTTTTTCCTGTATCGGGTAGTTTTCCCACCCATCAAATATTTCATGCTTTTAAAAGGCTTGTACACTATGTATTTTATCATCTCATCATATATTTTCTTTTTTGGTGAAATAGCTTCATGGTGTTGCTTCTCTCTGTGTGAAGGTTTTGGTGAGTAGATTGAATCCCTGGGTACGTTAACAATAGGTTTTGGTCACTAAGAAACCAATGGGCAATACCAAATTTTATGGTTGGCAGACTGACACCTATAGTGCAGGTGTTAGGTAGATTAATATACTACACACGCTAAGAATTTAACAAGTTTGGCTGACTTGAATGTCTACAAATTCCTTGTGGTCTTTAGAAAGGTCAACCTCGACACAGACCCTGTGCTGGGGATGAACCACCTAGAACTTCTTGAGTTTTAAGAAAAGAAGCTATCTAGATGAGAAAATTCCAATAAGGAAAAGGAAGACTAGGGAGTTCAACCCAAACAGAGACTCAAAAGGGCTTTTAATTAGCAATAGAAAAGTTGCTAGTGAATAGTTTGAACACAAGGAGATCAGAATGGACAAGCCAAGGGTCCTAGCTAAGAGGTACCTTAGCGTGGTTGGTCTCAACAAAATGAAAAGGGAAAAAAACCCTTAGTAAGGTTTTGGATAGCATCAAGATGAATCCCGTGCGAGATCTAGGCCCTACCAATCCAATCATGAAGCATGCTTTCAAGGGGGATCCTAACCATGAAATACCCAATGAGTGTGAAATTCTCTAGCCATTTGCATGCATTATCAAACTCTTGAATGGGAAGAACAACATCTAGAGGTGCCTCAAGAGACATATCTCATGGAATACCTTGGGGATGAATTTTTGAGGCCGTTTGGGAGGGGGGGCGTTGATGTCCACCGCCAAACCTTCAGCTCCAATAGCAGCAATTGCAGATGAATGAAAGGTTAAGGCCATACAAAGGGGCAAGAAAATGCCCTCAAGCTAAGGACATGATAATGTGCCACAATAAATGCAAGTGAAGGAAAAGAAAATCCTACAAAAAGTAGCAGTATGGCATACGCAAGGGAAACCAAGAAACCCTAGCAGAGCAACCCAATCTACAATCACCAAAGCTCACAATTTTTAGAAACACTACATAGAATCATAATATTGAAACCTATAAGTGATAGTTATTCTAAAAATAATGCAATAAATTGATTTGAATTGACCTATTGAAGAATACAAGTGAGAGTTCTTAAAAAACTATAAGGAATTGGTCTAAATTGACTTTAGTTCCAATTGAAAACTATAGGTGATAATTATTCTTAATCTTAAAAAATTGTAACGAGATGATCCAAATTGACTTTAGTTCCACTATGATAATTTGATAAAAATAGACTTAAGTTCTGATAATATAAAGAATATGTGTCAAAAAAATATAGCCTTTTCTACCCTAAAATTTTATAATAGTATTTTAGATATTACAAAAATTTAAAATATATTTCTAAATTATTTATAATAATTAAATTTTTTAAATAAATGAATACTATAATATATTACTACTAAAAACATATTGTATACGTTCTTTTATCTTATAATATAAACACATACCCAAAATTGCTCTTGAGATATCTTTACATTAAAAGATAATGATTATTCAAAGAAATAAGTTATGTAGAAGGAACATGATAGATATAATGTGAAAAGTCATTATGTATGCACAAAATCATTTTGTAAAAGACTCCTGATTTATTTTCTTAGAATATTTCCCTACAAAATTAGATCTAAAACTTCGCTTTTGAAGATAAATAAAACCTTATTTTTTATTTGTGATTAAAGCCTTTTTTAAACCTTATATTTTTTAAGGGGAGATTTTCTCACTTATTATAATTGAACCATACTTTTACCTACATTAATACACTAAAATTTAGAATTTATTATCTAATTTAAGACAATATTTTTAACACATAATTCATAACTATATAATATAAATTTCTATGTTAATTACATTTATTATTTTATATATTATTATATTTAAATAAAATATTAATATTTTATAAATTATTTCAACAAATTAGAAAATTAAAAATTTTAAGCATACAATTCTTTTGTAATGGCACAAGGTATGATTGAACTCCCAATAAAACTAACATCACCAAAACAGTTTGTTAGAATTGAAAATGCAATCTGTCACCGACTCACCGCCTTTGAAAGCTACTAACGTTTCCATTGGATCACAGTAATATAAACAGCTTGGACATTAAATAATATCCGCCAAGCATGACACACTTGGGAAGTTAGTATTGGGAAGAGAGGAAAAGATGCTTTAGTTTTATTAATCCATCTGTACAGTAGGGCTCATGCTACATTCCAATGTTGGAAAAAAATCAGCCCAATCACCTCTTAAAAAATTAAAACACAATTTATAGCTGCAAAAAAGAACAAATCCTAACAAAATCAATATAACCGTAAATAAACCACAATTTCTATGAGAATATCAATATGGTACTGACAAAAATCAATGAGAAAAATCATTAGTGACAATATGTAACTGTAGTTAAATACACGGCTAATTTTTTTAAAAGCTTTTACTTGTAGAATTAAAAAATTTGTACATACAATTGTTTTGATTGCAACTCCCAATAAATTCCAAGTTATGATTGCAACTTCCAATAAATCCAATATTAGCGAAACCATTTGTTAGAATTGAAGAAAGGAAAAAGCTCTATGTCAAACACTCTTTGCTAATCACATTCAACCCCGCCTTCCACACTCAAGAATGTTAGTATTGAGGAGAGAGAAAAAGGACGTTCATGCAAATTCTCAAGAATATGTATTTTTATGGGCAAGAGGGATCAAATCCAATAACAATCAAACTTTAACAGCTATCCTTTCCAATGTGAAGGCAATTAAAAGATCAAAAGCGACTTGAATTCAGTCTTCTTTTTTTAATTTCTTAATACATCAAATATTGAGTACATCTAGTGGATCCAAAATGGCACTTTCCCTACATCCAGGACCTAAATTTGATGGCCGTATTTAGGTATTTTGTCTAAAATATAATTAAATTTTTAAAAAGATTGTATCATATGAAAGGAGAGATTTTGGATAGACTAAAATTTTATATAGAATTGTGACAATATACATACTTGTTTTATATATAATTTTACGTATACTAAGATATGTCATAATATTTTAAGGGCACCTTTGAATGGATAATCGTCATAAAAAAAACGCTTGACAGGCAAAGTCAACCATCAAATTTAGACCCTGTGTACATAGTAAAAGAATGTGGAAAGCCACTATAGACAAATGTCATTTTTTGACTTATTAAAAACTTGTTCTATCATGATGCATAAGAAATAATTACAAGGTCCTCAATTAAGAAAACTCCCTCTTCTTCTACCTAGATACGACTGAACATAGTTATTTTTATTTATGCCCAAGGCATTCCTTTTGGCAAACGAATACTTGACACGAGGATTGATGGCTAAGAAGGGTTCTTAATGATGCAAGACAATTCAATTTATCCTAGCCATTAAATTTTGATTTGTCAGTTTCCTAGCGACACCTCCTTTCTTACAATGTCTTTTGGATGCATTGGATGGGCGTTGGACACATGGTACAGTAGATTGTGAAGGAGATTACACTAAGAAATTATATAATTCATTGTTTTTTCTCACACCGGGGAAAGAAGCATGTCAAAAGAAGTCTCATGGCGTTTAAATTTCCCCACTATGAATTTCATTTTGCATTTGCACATTTTATTCATTTTCATTCTGGGTTTTCTGTCTATGTTCGATAGAAGGTTATTTTCGTGTCTATCCACCCAAGCTCCTTAAAAGCCCTTTTTAAAATTTTAAATCACTTTGAAATCCATCGTTGAACGACACTAGGTCAACTTCACTACCTTACATATTTCCATCGCAGAGTTGTGGTTATGGGGTTGGGCTTCACCTCCATTCTAACCCATTCCCTCTTCCAGTACGTACTGTTGTGACCTAAAATTTTTTGCAATTTTTTGCAAAAAATCTTAAGGTTCCCATGATGTAAAGTACAATTTTCGAAGCACCCCACATTCTCGCCAGAATATACAAAGTTAAAAAACTCAGTAGAAAACCCTAATCGGCAAGATATAGATGATCAGAGTGGATTTATTAAGTCCTTTCGATTGCATAAGTCATTCCGATAACTAGAGCTATAGAGATTTCGGTAAGACTCTTACCGAGGGAGGATATACCGGAAGGATATATATTATCAGGAAGGGTCTTGTAGGTCTCACCGACGATGAAGATTACTTCGATAAAGAAAACACTGATGCACCGTCGTCGGTGTGACCATTCCCGTTGGTGAATGCTTACAAACCTTGGCCAAGAAGTGAGTAAACTATGGTCTATGAAATTTGAAGTCCGAAAAAGACATACAATTGAATTTGAATGTATCAGGCATTGCATATGAAGGTTGGATACAAGTAGTGGGTCCTGCCACTTGCACATTGGGCTTGTGTAATATCAATGTATATCTTCAATATACAAGTTTATACAAGCCCGGGTTTGAATGACATATCAAATATTGTGAATTTTAGCTTGGGCCTGCGCTTGTATATGAAAGAAATGTATTTGATATACAAGGGAGACATATCGGTGAGAGAGATGAATCAGGATAAAGCCTGCGAGTCTCACCGACACGATAGTCACAACGATGTCGGGGACATGTTGTGAAAGGTATTGCCGATACAAAACTTAGAAACCCTAAAATGACACTAAAATCCAAACGATTAAGATATTCTTCTAACATTTGAAATATGGGCTTTTTGCAGGATATACACAGTAGGGGTCAAGTTACTAAACACCCATGAAAGGATCTTGAGGAACTGATAAATTATCGATAAGGGAAGTAATTGTTTGAGTAAATACATATGTTTAAGTAAATTTGTTTTGATCATTTGATCAGAAACTAACTTGTGTTTTATCTGGTCTTATTAGGAATAATAAAGAAACCCTCGAAGGATATTAAGCAGAGCTACAGTTAAACATTATCCATTTGATGATTAGTGGCAAGAATTAAATTTCCTGAATCTATTTTATTAGAACAAATACAGATTTCGGTTATCAACCATCACAACTATTGTAACTGGTCTGGAGATTGTATGCCTCTCTTTATAAGAGATGACCAAGACCAGAGAGAAGAGGATAGAATATAGGATAAAATGAATAGACACTAGGTAGAATAGAATAGGGAGAGATTACAAAATGGAACAAGGGATACTATAGATTAGATTTGAACAACAATCCTAGTTCACTTTTAATATATTTTATTTCTGGTAGACCATGTGCAAGCATTCTCTGATGAAGTCAAGTCTGTGAACATGAAGCAGTAACTGCAGATTTTGGTATCAACTATCTCTAATTTATTCAATTATATGATTGTCTCCTTTCAAAGTTTTCCCTGTTATTCAATTTGAGTTATCAAGTATATCTTCAAGTTGTCTATACACATTTGTTGTTATAGTGTGATAAGATTAAATGGTTTCTGCTTTTAGAATTAAATCCTTTAAATCTGTCACAATAACTGTGAAGACATTGTCATGGATCTGTAAGAAGAGTCATATAGTTAGGGTTTATATTTTGTCTCTAGTTTTTGATAAATCTGTTATAATTGTAGTATTATTCTAATAGGTTCCTTCAAGTAGGGATTAAATCCTTTTAGATGAATGCAGGTAATTTGATTTTATCAATTGGATATATATAAGTATGGAATATTAACTATTTCCTTGCAGGGTTGTACAAGTTACATACCTATTCTTTCATGCCAAATAGTTTGAGTTTTTACCAAACAAACAGTCATTTATTTCATGATCATACTGACTCTATATTCAATAAAGCACTGGTCTAGTGTTTTCATTATCACTTATACAAATTCAATTCAGATTTACTTAGTTAAACTACATTATTGTTTTAGCATTACAATTTAGATCACTTAGGATTAACTTGCTGTCTTTTCATCTATTTTATAGTTTGTGCCATTATCAATAGTTAGATTAATTCTTATCAAAGTAGTGATCATCTCTTTATCTACTTTATTAATTAGAGGTTTACCCGCCTAGGTCCGATAGAGCCTGAAGTGAAGGGGGTTTAACCATATCTACCCCGTGTCAGTTAACCAAAAACATCAAGAGAACCTGGCCACCTCTTAGGGTTAACGACCTACGTTTTTGAGACCTAACAAAATTGGCGACTCTACTGGGGAAGAACACATAGAGAAACCTGGTAGTAGGCCATGTTATTAGAGTCAGAGAATTAAAAGGCATAACTCTGCTGGTGGAAGGAAAAACCTAGAAAATTGATTAGTCCTCTAAATAGAGGTGGCGACTCTACACAAAATTCAAATACATATTGGTAGACTCTGCTAGCAAGAACCCAAAAAGATGAAGTTTTCCTCTTCTCACAAGAAGTGGCAAATCTGAAAATAAAGTTGATGAAACATGAAAAAATATAACATACCTTCTTTAGATGCATTCTTTGAATTAAAGAGACATGAGGGAGAATCTGGGTGTGATTTGTTCCACAGGTTGGTGGACATCTATATACAGATACCTTTTCATCTCAAACCTAGTATATCCTTATGCATTAAAACGTCCATGCTTGCTTATGAGCCTATGTCAATTTATTGGCCTAAATCATTAAAGCCAGTTACTCTAGACCAAGTGGCTAAATTGATTCCTATCATAGAAAGGAAAAGGCATGAGGATGCTATCAATATTAAATCCAATGATAATAAATATCAAGAGGATGATCAAAAAATGCAGCCATTAAAGGATGGGTATGCAAATGAAAATAATAACTATAATAGCCCACATGATGAGGATGAAGATAGAGAGGGTCTATCCTGCATAACAGATTGTAACTATAAATGTTATGAGGAATCCATTGAAAATCTAGATTTTGATGACAATCATGTGGATTTGCAATTAAGTGATTCTCACATCTCTTATGAAGAACAGGAGACATTTACTGATCAAGCTATTGTTGATCTTGATAGCATGACTAATCAAGAATTAGAAGTGTATTTAAAATGGAAAAAATAGCAGATTAGGAGGATACAACAAAGGATACAAGAAATTGATGATAGACAAAAAGCACAATTAACCATCTAGGTGTCAAAACCACCAAAATATGTCACTCCACATAAACAAGGTGGAAATGTCAATTCACATATGCCCTCTTAGAACACATATGCTCCATATACTCCAAGAGTAACTCATAATCCATACCATAACCCTATCCAGCATAATAAGCCACCACAAGGGCTCCAACCTATAAATGCAAGTAACATTCCTCAATACTATCCACCATCAGGATAGTACTATGCCCCACAATACCAGCAATATGTGCCACAACAAAATGTTTACTATCAGCCTCCATATCAAACAAGTTTTATCCCAGCCCACCCACCACAATATATGAATCAGCAATGTTGGGGGGAAGAAGAGCATTGTTTTCAAAAAGGAAGACAAACTTTTGATAAAGAGGGTCTACCAGAACATGAACTCCAAGTGTTTCCAAACCCATGCTATCCTGTGGATGAAGTCTTTTCAGATAACCAGGGTGAATATTTTCAACAAGTAAAACAAAATCTTGATCAAGAGGAAGTGCACATAGCAGAAACTAATCTTCAGGCCTATTCAAAACCATTGTATGATGACATAGCACAAGAAGATGAAGAGGATGAAAGGCATTTAGATAGTCAGGGAGGTGGATATTCTGATAAAGACTCTATAAATGATCATGTTGATGAAATAGGTACATCAATTTTTGAGCAATATAGTAGTGATGAAAAGAATGATAAAAATTTCAGTGAGAGGGTTGATGAAGAAACATGCTCACTTGACAGTGAGCATATTTCAAAATTGCTCACCAAAGAAAATATTTAACTTGCCCTTACTTCCACCTATAACAACATGTTGCAGGGTGGCGACATGACAACGTTGCGAAGTTTTAGAAAGAAGCCTTAGCTAGTTCTGATAATCCACAGTTCATGCACCTGTCCTATGTTAGAATAGGAATCTGTGGCCATTATAGAAAAGGCTTACCTATCATTGTAATGATGATGTTGAAAGATGCTCAATTTTATAAATTCTCTCATTCCCTTCTTGGTGCTGGTTGTGATTCCATGTCCAAAGGTCCAATCTATGTCGATTGCCTATTAGACTTTCCTGTCAGTCTAAAAGATGGAAATTTAAAAGATGTGCTTGACTATAACTTCAAGACAATGAACCTCTTCATGAAGAAGAAGTCTGTCGACCATTCCCTGACATTTCTGGTCCACTACAGATTGTATAATAAGGTAATTCCCTTAATGATTAACCCCAAAAAAGCCCAAGGGTTTGAAGGTCTTTCTACCATCTGGACATCTTCCAGTGATAGCACACAGTTGACTGCTCCCAAAATAGTTAAGCATAAAGATATCAAAATGCCTCAAGAATGGGCATTAGATCTGTGGGATGCTGATAGTCAAGTAGAAGCAGAAAATGAGAAACAACCACAGTTGAGAGGCATCTCAATTGAAGAAATAGATGATCAGGCAATAATCAGATTCTCATCTGGCAACCAGTCTACTTTGTGGCGTGGACCTTCCATGAGAACAGAGAAGGTTTTCAACTACAACCAACCTGGTCCATCTGTGAGTTCTTTGCCCCGCTCCCAGAGCGCTAGATTACAACCCTCTAAGGGTTTTGAAAGTTTGTTTACAATTCCCACTATTGCAAAGCCTAGCAGTTCAATCCCTTTAGCCATTCCTACTAGACCATCCTGCACCCATCAAAAGTTTTCTGAATTAGATAATGGGTTGTATAGATGTGAAGACTGTTCGTTTGTCTTTCCTCCTAAATCTAGCCATTTTCAAATGTTTTCAGCTCGACAAGCCACCATACCTGAACAGGATATTTCTGAGTCCCGTGAAAAGCCTATAGCAACTCCTGCAGGTCCTTGTCTAGTTCTCGGTACCATACCCCCCTTTAGGGACTTCATTCTATTCGATACAACCGGAACCTACAAAGCTGATTTTTGGCCTCTGAATTTATTTCCTATTGCTGAATCTTCCCAAGGTCCCAGTCAGAGCAAATTGCTTAACTGGACAATCCGATGTCTCAGGAAATCCATGCTACTTGCTGAGGATAGAAAGATCTGGCATCAGATCGAAGCAGTTAAGGCTGAGAAAGCACGTCTCAATGCTCAAGAGAATTTCCATTCTCTAATCTCCACTCTTGAACACTTGGAAAAGTGTCTCACAGATCAGTGGATGAACTCTGTTAACAAAGATCTTCAGGAACTCAAAGCCCAGTATATTGAGTTCAAAAGCCAAGCTGAAACCTGGTGGATTGCTCAGCAACGATCTTTAGAACAACAGAGAGAACTTCTGCAGAAAGTCAGAAGTGAAGGTAAATTAGATTGTGATGTGCTTGGTTCTCAATTGAACACAACAAATATATATGTAAAACATAATAGTGAGAGACTCGTTGAAATCTCTGAAGAAGTTCATTCAGTTGCACAATCACAACTCCTTATGAGCAATTCCATCAAATCAGAATGCTCTGATATAAAGTTTGCACTTCAAGAAGAGTCTAGGACTATTCAGTCCATGACCCATACCGTCCGACAGCAGCAGACTATCAGAACAAAGAATTTCCCTTCAAGTGCAAAAGGATATCTATAGGCTCAGTATGAAGGACCTAAGCTAAAGACTGAAGTTAGGCAGCCTGTGATTGAAAAGGTTTATGATCCCTCTATAGGGAATCTAAGAGAAACCACTCTAGAGGAACAAGCCAAAGGAAAGTTCCAAATGGCTCATGGTTCTAGTTCCAATCCTAATGGATCTAATCCTATTGATCCATTCAAAAATATCCAAACTCTAAAAGCTGATACACCGCCCCTTGTTAATTTTGATCATTTTGAAGATATTGAAAATACAAGAGGTATAGATGCTATGCGAGCCTGGATAACAAATTATATCTCCACTAATGCTGATGCTGATGAAAAGCAGGTGATAAAGCAGGCTCTTAATGCAATGACTGGCATTGCCCGACATGTCTGGGATCGGCTAGATGATGCTTACAGAGAAAGTCTGTTAGACAGAGGTACAGATCAAGTCTGTGCCCAATTGACACATCTATTTGTTGGAAAAACAGAAACCAGAGAAAAGTTGGCCTACAATAAGTTTATCAAAGGTAAATGTAAGGACCTCAAATATTTCAAGCAATATTGTGATGTCCAATATGAGAATTTCTATTTGTCAGGTCGTGAGCAGAATCATGAATTCATGTTCACTACTTTTCTCAAAAGTTTTGGTACTGTGATAGGAGAATTCTATCACAAGAAAGTTCTTGAGAATCTAGTAGTAGAGAATATAGAAATGAAAGAACTAACATATCCACAGTTAGTTCATTTCTTAACACAGATTAATGAAAAGATCTGTGAAGAAGGAAAAGCGAAGAAAGAAATAAAAAAGGTACAAACTTTACTTTCTTCATCTGTTTGTTACCAGATTATGCCTTCTAATCAGTTCCCAGAAAAGGAAAAATCTTCTTGTTATAATTGTGATAATTCTGACAAATCCTACAAGAAGAAAAAGAAGAAATTCAAACATCCCAAGAAAAAGGGATACTTTAGGAAAAGAGATAAGCGGAAAAAGGATTCCAAGAAATGGAAACCTACCTGCTATATTTGCAAGGGTGATCACATTGCAAATAAGTGCCCGGACCGAAATAAGAAAAGGGGAAAAGGTAAAGTCCGTGCAGCCCGTGAATCAGGGGTTGCAAATGATGAATTTGAATTCATCAATGCTTTTCCATCAGACTCAGAGGATATTATCCTCTCAAGTGTAGATTCAGAATCAAGTACCGAATCTGCGTCTGAAGAATATGAATTAGCTCAGGAACAAGTTCAAGCTTAGGTCAATCTAATGACCAAAGAAGTTCACTCCTCTGATGAGGATTCAGAAGTCTCCTTCTATTGCAGAATGCTTAGAAGGGACACCCGTGCTGAATTGGACAAGGTTATTGAAGATATTGTCCAAGTTGAATCTCGACTCCAGACCATGGATATGGGTTAGGAAACATGGAGAAAACTGACAGCTCAATTGGACTAGCTCAAGTCCAGAAAGTATTTCTTACTACAGCCACAGCCATCTCAGGACACTCGAGCTAAGATCCCAGTCAGAAGAGCTCCTATGTTGTCAGTCTCTCCCACAGAGATTCTGCATGGTTATCGACCATCACCTTGGTTCCCTAGACCTCCAGCTCAATGGTTACCAGCACTACCAATGGATCAGAGATCCATGATTGATGCTCCTTCTCCTGGAAGTATGGCAAGGCGCATTTGGAGAAGAAATAGAAAATCCTTCTTGAAAAGGTTATTACTCAAGCTCAAGCAGAAATTTTAGAAATTGATGAGGAAGAAAACTTCTATCTCATAGATGAAATGGAGAAAGCTCCTGAACTTGATAGGTTTGTCAACCAGTTCAATTTTGCTGGCTCCATATAGTTGTCTGCTCAAGCCTCTTTTACAGAAGAACAATTGTATTGTGAAGAAAAGCCCTACAGCCCTCTCATTCATGATGCTGTAGAAGAACAAGGTGAGCCTCGAGTCACCTTTGAAGAAGGTTCAAGTAGCCGACAGATGAAAACCTACAAGTGAACTGCTAAGCCAACCACTTCATGCCCTGGTATTATCTTAACCATTCACTTTCCAGGTATAATAGCATACCCTCTAGCATTCCTAATTGACACTGGAGCAGATTTAAATATTGCACGATACAATGCTTTTCCAAAAGATGCCTGGATGGAAGGCACTACAGGTTCCTCTTTCTGCATTGCTCCTATTCAAATTGGGTTTGATGGTTTTACGAATAATCTAATATTTGTTTAGTATGAAGTTGAAGGCTATGATGGTGTTATTGGAAGCAAAGCTATCCAACAATGGGAACCTTTTACCATTGACTCTGATTTTATTATTATCAGAGGCATATATCAGTTGCCAAGGCTATATCAAGATCTAGCTTATTCCACAAAGCTAGAAAAGGAAAAGAAAATGAAACCAGTTAATACTGTTTGGCTAGCCAAACAAATTGATGAAGGTCAAGAATCTCTTGGAGAGATTAAAACTATTTTTGCTGACACTATTATGACAAAAGATTTAAAGAAGCAAAAAAGGAACCTAATATGTGATCTCCCTCTGAAGTGGGATCCTCAAGGTAATGAACTCATGCCTAAGGCTAAAGCTAATTATTTTTTAATGAGTTCATCTGAAGTAATAACTTGCAGAGTTGAAGTTGCAGAGCTGGAAAGGCTCAAAATTATTCAAATGTCTGACTCTCCATTCTCCTGTCATGCAATGTATGTACCAAAGGTTGATGAGAATGGTAAAGAATTACCTGAAAAATGGCTTGTTGTAAATTATAAGCTGTTAAATGACTGTCTTGTTGATAATCGGCATCCTCTGCCTAGTAAAGATCATATCTGGCAGACTATTCAAGGTAGTCATGTGTATTTGAAATTTGATCTGACAAAAGGGTTCTGGAAAATTGGTCTCAAAAGTGCTGATTTCTATAAAATAGCCTTTTCTGTTCCCCAGGGTCTGTATGAATGGACTGTCCTTCCATTCGGTATAAAAACTACTCCGTCCATAAAGATGATACCCAAATACGGTGTCCAGCACATATATCTTTTGACAGTGAATCCATTCAACATGGTAAGGGTGATGAAATATATGAGGCCATATTTCCCAAGTCACATCTTTGCAAAGAAGAGACAGATAGTGGTCATGAGTTCTCTTGTGACACCGATCCAGAGATAAAGATGTCCATTGAACCAAAGGAGGTTGATGATTCCAATATGTATGATTGGCAGATTATTGACTCTCAAACGTGTGGGGAAGATGGATGTGATAAGGAAGAAGAGACGGTGTTTTATGTTGGAGCCAGCATTGATGATAGAATGTGTCAGAAGCAGCTTGACCTATTCCATTTTCCAATACAATTAAAAGACTAGCATTTGATGAATAACAATAGATATGATAAAGTAAGATATCCTACAAGGTCTAACAATCATGACTTCCTTATGTCACACAATGATGAAGGTGTTCAAACTATGCCTAACTTCCAGATATCAAATAATACAGAACACACTTGTAGCATAAACTATGATGGATTAATGAACTGTACGAACATATTCAGTCAAGCAGATGAAGTATCATTACAACATGATCAGAACAAGGTTTTTGACAGGGGAAAGAAATGGATTTTCTTTTCAGATATGGTCTTTTGACCATATCAGTTTTGGGACAGAAGTTGACTCTATTGCCCAACGGAGTAGGCACCAGTCTGCTCCCCAGAGATCTGGAATCTTGCTATGCCACTAGTGGGACCTAAAATTTTCTGCAATTTTTTGCAAAAAATCTTAAGGTTCCATGATGTAAAGTATAGTTTTTTGCACTCTAAAATACATTTTCTAAAACAATCTTAGGAACCTATTCTAGAAATAATGGCTTTGATTGTTAATACATAGAGTCCACTACATATTGCCTAAAAACAAACTCCCTCGGTGCAAAATATTTGGAAGATTGCAGACTATGTGCAAAGCAGAGATGGGGACTATGGCATAGGAAATGAACATCCATCTAAGCACAACAAAAAGAGAATTTTAACAGATGTATAAAATATATTGTGAAGCACCCCACATTCTCACTAGAATATACAAAGTTAAAAAACTCAGTAGAAAACCCTAATCGACAAGACATAGATGATCGGAGTGGATTTATTAAGTCCTTCTGATTGCATAAGTCATTCCAATAACTAGAGCTACAGAGATTTCGGTAAGACTCTTACCGAGGGAGGACATATCGGAAGGATATATATTATCGGGAAGGGTCTTGTAGGTCTCACCAATGATGAAGATTACTCTAATAAAGAAAACACTGATGCACTGTCGTCAGTGTGACCATTCCCATCAGTGAATGCTTACAAACCTTAGCCGATGCGCCGATGGATACATTTGACTTTGTTGACTATCCCCAACTCTTTGGCATGACTTCCCTCATCGGCGAGTGCCTTGTATCTCCTCCTGCTTTGCCGATATGCCAAAATATTGTATATACAATACATGACTTGTTATCACCGGTTCTCTCTACCGTTTCTATCGGTCACCCTTTGCATTTGACAAAAGATACATTCTCGATATGCTTTTGGGATATACAAAGTTATGTGCATATCACGGAATCAAAATGATTAACAAATAAGATATAATTGTTGTATATTTTGTGCTTTTGTATGTATGTTTTAGACACATACATCGTGATATACATACAAGGCAGAATTCAAGAAAGATTAAAATCTGATTAAAAAGATGCATTGCACTTTATACATGGCACAGATCCGAGAAGTGAGTAAACTATGGTCTATGAAAGTTGAAGTCTGAAAAAGACATACAATTGAATTTGAATGTATTGGGCATTACATATGAAGGTTGGATACAAGTAGTGGGTCCCGCCGCTTGCACATTGGGCTTATGTAATATCGATGTATATCTTTGATATACAAGTTTATACAAGCCCAAGTTTGAATGACATATCAAATATTATGAATTTTAGCTTGGGCCCGCACTTGTATATGAAAGAAATGTATTCGATATACAAGGGAGACATATCGGTGAGAGAGATGAATCGGGATAAAGCCTGCGAGTCTCACCGACACGATAGTCACAACGATGTCGGGGACATGTTGTGAAAGGTCTTGCTGATACAAAACTTAGAAACCCTAAAATGACACTAAAATCCAAACAATTAAGATATTCTTCTGACATTTGAAATATGGGCTTTTTATAGGATATACACAGCGGGGGTCAAGTTATTAAACACCCACGAAAGGATCTTGAGGAACTGATAAATTATCGATAAGGGAAGTAATTGTTTGAGTAAATACATATGTTTAAGTAAATTTGTTTTGATCATTTGATCAGAAACTAACTTGTGTTTTATCTGGTCTTATTAGGAATAATAAAGAAACCCTCAAAGGATATTAAGCAGAACTACAATTAAAGATTATCTATTTGATGATTAGTGGCGAGAATTAAATTTCCTGAATCTATTTTATTAGAACAAATATTGATTTCAGTTATCAACCGTCACAACTATTGTAACTGGTCTGAAGCTTGTATGACTATCTTTATAAGAGATGACCAAGACCAGAGAGAAGAGGATAGAATATAGGATAAAATGAATAGAGAATAGGTAGAATAGAATAGGGAGAGATTACAGAATGGAACAGGGGATACTATAGATTAGATTTGAACAGCAATCCTAGTTCACTTTTAATATATTTTATTTCTGGTAGACCATGTGCAAGCATTCTCTGATGAAGTCAAGTCTGTGAACATGAAGCAGTAACTGCAGATTTCGGTATCAACTATCTCTTTAATTTATTTAATTATATGATTGTCTCCTTTCAAAGTTTTCCCTGTTATTCAATTTGAGCTATCAAGTATATCTTCAAGTTGTCTATACACATTTGTTGTTATAGTGTGATAAGATTAATTGGTTTCTGCTTTCAGAATTAAATCCTTTAAATTTGTCACAATAACTATGAAGACATTGTCATGGATCTGTAAGAAGAGTCATATAGTTAGGGTTTATATTCTGTCTCCAATTTTTGATAAATCTGTTATAATTGCAGTATTATTCTGATAGGTTCCTTCAAGTAGGGATTAAATCCTTTTAGATGAATGCAGGTAATTTGATTTTATCAATTGGATATATATAAGTATGGAATATTAACTATTTCCTTGCAAGGTTGTACAAGTTACATACCTATTCTTTCATGCCAGATAGTTTGAGTTTTTACCAAACAAACAGTCATTTATTTCATGATCATACTAACTCTATATTCAATAAAGCACTGGTCTAGTGTTTTCATTATCACTTATACAAATTCAATTCAGATTTACTTAGTTAGACTGCATTATTGTTTTAGCATTACAATTTAGATCACTTAGGATTAACTTGTTGTCTTTTCATCTATTTTATAATTTGTGCCATTATCAATAGTTAGATTAATTCTGATCAAAGTAGTGATCATCTCTTTATCTGCTTTATTAATTAGAGGTTTACCCACCTAGGTCTGGCAGTGCCTGAAGCGAAGGGGGTTTAGCCATTTCTACCTCATGTCAGTTAGCCAAAAATGTCAAGAGCCTGGTAACCTCTTAGGGTTAACGACCTGCATTTTTGAGACCTAACACGTACTTCAATACTATGCCTCTCAACTTTTATTGTTTTGATTTCTTAACACACCACCAAATGTGTTGCTTATTGCTTCGTTAATTACAAACTTTTTGGTAACAAAGGTATTGTCAAAGCCTCATTTGTTCATTCTTCCTTAAGGCTAATCTAGCCTAATTAAATCAATAGACAAAAAATTAAAATGTATTAAGGGTGCGTATGATTTAAATGCCCTCTTTTATTTAAGATTTAAAGTTTTTTAAAGGATTTTAGTTATGTTTATAGATTATAATATTAGAAAATAAAATAAGATTATATATAATATAAATATTAGATATATAATATATTTAATATAAATATAAATTTTATCCCCTAATAATAGGATAGTTTTTTAAGGAGTTGCCATTAATGATGGATCCTCGAGATCATTGAATCATGAGAAGAGCTAACAGAGGGGGTGTTTGGCAAGAAAGTATTCATTTCTCGAGGTGGCATGTGGCAGCTAGGAGGAGTTAACTCATTCGGTGGAGGTTGTTTCTTTGGACATTTCTCGAGGTGGCATGTGGTAGCCAGGAGGAGTTAACTCATTTGGTGGAGGTTATTTCTTTGGACATTTCTCGAGGTGGCGTGTGGCAGCCAGGAGGAGTTAACTCATTCAGTGGAGGTTGTTTCTTTGGACATGACATCATTTCTTCTTCCTCATTCTCCTATTCACCTTGTAGCCCCATGGCATTCTCTAGAGTGGGAGTTTGTTTGGAAGGTGAGCATGGATGTGGTGTCAAGAAGAATGTTGATAAGGGCAAGAACATGGCAGTTGAGATGCCACAAATGCAATCTACGTGGTGTGTCAACAATGTGATGGTGGGTGGAAGGATGAAGCATAATTACACTACTAGAAAGAGCTTGAAGAAACTCTCTGGAGAGGAGGCTATGGCAGGTTTTTTCAACAACCTTGAAGGAGAAATTAAGAACTCGATACTCAAAGAATGGTTGGGAAGGCTTCTTAAAGGAAGGAGGGAGTCAATGTGATAGAGGCAATGGCAAATCTTCTGCTAGATCCTAGTAGTACAAGACGGAGATGGAATGTGTTTGGAGCGGCACAGTCGCTCATGGTTGCAATGATGTTCTCCATTGCAATGTCCTATGTGTTAACTCACGAATACATGATCAAAGCAACTAAGCAAAATGATGAGAATATGGAGGTGGTGTTAGGCCATTTACATGATGTGATGATAGGGGTTGTTGAGACCAGAAGAATTATGGACAAAATTGTAGAGAAATTGGGCATTCTGGTTCTAAAGCATGCTCGACCTACATACTCATGTGCATGTGATAGCTCTTATGATAGTGTGGATTTGTATGGAGATGGAGAAAAATAGGTACTACTAGGGTTTAAGTCTATTTTGATATGTTATGTCTTGTTTGATATAATTTGTTGAGTGTGGGCCACTATAATTTGCCCCTCTCTGAATCTTTTGTATAAGGGCCAGGTAGTGACAATATTATTTAGTTAGTCTATGTTTTAGGTAGTTTTGTTTCTATTTTGCCTACCAGATAAAGGTAGTTGTGGTAGTCTGGAGGGTGTTTACATAGTGTTTCTGTCTCTTTTAGATTCTCAAAGACTTCTGGATTTATAACATTTTGATTAGATCCCTGGTCTCTAAACAATGTTTTAATATTAAAAAATAAATATAAATTTTATACTAAATATACATAATATATTAATATAAATATAAAAAATTATAATTTAATATTATATTTAAAAAAATTATAGTTAGAATTTATTTGGATTTCTTTAAATGTTATATTCGAAAATATAAATCATAATTTTATTTAATATATGATGAAATTGATTTTAATTAAAGATTAGATTAATGGAGTTAAATAAATATATCTACAATTATATATTTATAAAAAAATTATTGTAGATTAATATTTATGTTCATATTTTATTTAATTAATTATTTATTTTGTGTATCAAAATATTTATTTTGATATATTATATTTTATATAATATAAATTATTAAATAGATACATAATATATTATATAGAAAGAAATGTTAAAACACAAAAAAATGTACTCTTATGTTGAGTGGGTGTCGTCTAGTAGTTAAGACCACTTGGTCATTATTGTTGAGACCAAGGTTCAAATACCCCCAAAGACATCTTGACTTCTAAATGGTTGTGGCTCTATGTAGGTGACTCTTGGAACTCTATGGTCCTTAAAGTGGAGTGTGTTTGAATCCTGGTGCACTCTGGTCTCCGCAGCTCAACTAGTCGTGGCAGCAATGGTGTATAGGGATGAATTCACCAGTGGTGACCTGTGCCACAAGCGGCATGATGGCAGCAATGGTGTATAGTGATGAAATTCATTGGTGGCGACCCACCCCACAAGCGGTATGATGGCAGCAATGGTGGTGATCTGCACCACAAGCGGCATGATTATAGTGATGGTAGTTCATTGGGGAGGAGGTCCCCCTTGTGACCTCCACTGGAGTGGGCCAACCTAAAAATCCCTCACTTAACAATCAAAAAAAAAAAAACAAATTGTACTCTTAAAGTCAAATATAATAATGATAGATAGAAGGCATATAAAATGAGTTTTAAGACGTTCCTAGAATTTTGAAAAAATTAATGTCTTATCAACCCATCCAAATTAAAATAGGAAACATAAAAAGAAAAAAAACAATGACTGTCATTTTCTAGGTCCACATGACGATAGATCGATGCTCACATGTCCTCCTATTGTAAATGATGGGGATATTTCTTAGTGTATAATGTTAAATCTTGCAAGCAACTAAGTCTATCTATGTGGAGATACATTGACCAATTAGTAGTTGATGCATCAACAAGGGTGTCAATGTAGGTCGATAGATAAGTATGGTGGCTATACCTTTGATAAATTACTTATGACTATCTTTAAACATAACAACCTCAAATCCTCACACGTGTCCATTCATTTAGTTAGCTAACACTTATAGTACTTCCCGCATGTGTTCCTCCACCATTGAACTGCAATATGTGCCTATACTTTAAAAACTACCTCTTTCTATATAGATGTATTTCTAATTAAATTTAAACTTGAGACAATCATTTCTCATCAATTTTTGTGTCTAGTCCTCTAAATTGAGATCTAAGCTATCATATTCAACGATGTGTCCTGGGACCATAATTTCATAACTCAAATCATTAAAATCATCATTTGGTCAAAGAGGAAGGAATTAAAACATTATAAATCCTAGGTATGTATCAGAGAGAGAGAAATAGAATTAGATAGAGAGGGACACAAAGATCTAAAGCACCCATCACCTTCTCATAGTGCACGAAACTAATAGTAGGGAGAGAGAGAGAAAGAGGGTGAACAATGAGAGGGGGGGAATAGAGTGAAATAAGAAGAGAGAAGAATATAAAAGGAGATTGATAGAATAGAGAAAAATAGAGAATTAGAGATAACAGATAGAGAGACATAGAAATAGAGAAAAGAGATGAAGAGAGAGAGGGGAGGGGTAGAGAAGATACAGAGATAAAAGAGATAGAAATAGGGAGGGAGAGAGATATATAGAGATAAATACATAGAGAGAGAGAGAGAGGCCATTGTGGATATCACAACATAAGCTAAACCAATGGGATACTATGATTAGTGTTGATGAAAGATAATTTAAAACTTATTTAACTGGCCTTTGGCATTAGCATGCATGTGCCATAATTGTGACCCCACTACATGGCCATGTGCCATGCAATTTTTAGCATACAAAATCTAACCTACAACCAATCTAATTTATTTAGATTTAAATTGACCATTAAGCACAAACTTTGGCATCCATGACTTTCATTATACTGACCATAGATCCTATCTAATATGCTCACTCAAATATATCCTTAACTAGCACACAAATGCCCTTCCTTCACACAAAAGTGTTAATGATTACCCATACACAACTATTGATAGAATGCCTTAGACAATCTATAGTTAATGTAATTTTCAATGTAAAATATTTTATTGCAACTTGTTGTGCAAATTTTTGCACATCATTTTAAAACTTTGGGTTAGCAAATGAAATGCAGTCAGCACGATCACTATGAAGTTTCAAAGTGTACACATTTTAACTTTTGATGCAAGGTAGTTTAGTAACAAAGCAGACCTTTCTTATAAGGCATTGAGGCAGTATGTTTAGAATAATCAAAATGGTGACAGCCATTCAGTAAGGCGTTCTTGCACAGATGAATCACCAAGCCATAAAATAAGGGGCTAGTTGCATATTGCAGAGTCTTAGTTGTCAGATAATAAAATATGGCACTTTAAAGGAAGTGAAGTTTCTACCTACATTGTATGCACGACATCTTTAAGTCCAAATGTAGTCACAAGTAATAAAGGTGTAGAATCTCAAAATCAACAAGCATCATTCTTATAAGGGGCTGTGGACTGTCATAGTGAGGGTATGTGTGAATTACAACTACAATGATGGCACAATGCATAATGAGTGGTCATTGTAGTGGGCACAAGATATCAATAGAGGTACATCTTTGTTCAAACGTATCTACTCCAAACAGAGTAGATCTACAAGAAAGATTTGGACTATTTTTATTGAAGCCATTGTCACTATAAGGCTAAGATGGTGCAGTAGTGAAGTATCAACCTATCTCATACATTGGCAGCCCATTGAAGATTGACAGAAATAATAATAGAATACAATTAAGAGGAGGCTCAAATAAGAGGCATGGCGCTGCTCGCATATAAAGGATCACTTTCAAAATGGAATGGATCTCTAGCTAAAAGAAGAGTTAAAGTATTTGAATGGTGTGTATTTTGAATGTAGTCACTCATTTTATTGTGGTGGAACCAACAAGTAAGCTGTCATTAAAAGCTCAACACAATGAAGGCGGCCTACCAAATGAGAGGACCGGCTCCTCAAGCCACTTCAAGGTTTCGAAGCACCAGCCATCACAAGAGGAAGTAATCTCTTCCCTACACAAGGATGTGATCAGACTCAATGCTTACCATAGTAAATATGCGGCCCAACTCATCATCGCTAGCATAGGTTTCACCAAATCAAATGGTGGCCTATCACTATCTTCAATTCAGATATACAACATGAGAAGTGACGTAGCCATTATATGAAATATGAAGTTAGTATGCAGAGTCTCTAGTTGAATAACAAGGCAAAAGGGATCCTTCACATAAGATAATGCAAGTTTTCCTTTTAGTGGCCTCATAGGTTCTAAGCACTGTAATCTATAGAAGAAACGGCATGGCATTCCAAAATCATGGCACTCATCTTGCATACTGGAGGCTCATGTTTGAGAGAGGCTTAGTATATAAAGATGATGCATAGGATTGTAATAGGAGATCCCACAATGGAGCATCCAATATGGTGGTTCATCAGACATGGCATTCATTATGAGATGAAGTCTATTTGAATAGATGTCCAGTTGTCCAATACTGGTTCGGCCTATGAAGATGGATCCAAATCAAGGCACGGGCAAACTATGGAGGTATGCTATCAAGGAAAATAGGGTTTCATATATAAATGCACAACCACCGTCGATGAAGGGAGATCTAACAATGCGGATACAAAATGGTAAAATGATGTAGAAACAAACATGTGTAGGCTGCAAGAGAAACAAGTTGCAACACAAAGGAAGATGTGGAGACTGCCAAATGGCAGATGCGGAAGCAGCCATGAAAATTGCTCAAGACTACAAAAGGCTCCATGTGGTTGAAGCGATAAAAAAGAAGGTTAAAAAATGAATGCGGATGAGGCTACGTGGGGGCAGCGAAGGAAAGTATAAACATTTTATATCATTTTCATAAGTGTATCAAATGGTTCATGTGAAGTATTATGAGCTAAGTGAATATTTTAAAGTCTCTCATAATAAATGTGGTGGGACCCTTTCATAAGTTCAATACTTTATTAATGCCTCTCAGAAGCCACGAGAAAAGTTCATTTTTAAATAAAGATTTATCTTTATTAAAATATGACGTGGGTCTAAGTAATGAAGTGAGGTTTCATTAAATGTAAATTTTGACTTCTATGAGAAACAACAAAAGTGAAAAGAAGGTGAAACCCTAAATAATATGAGCAACAATATTTCATTTTAATGGCGAGCTATAGGAAGCAAGAAGAAGTAGTGGAAGTTTTCTTTCTCACACAAGTGCATTTATTTTCCATCCATGGGAAAAATAGAAAGCCACATTTCAGTTTCAAATAATAGATTTGTGTCAGATTTGGTGCTGGATTTAGGGGAGTCAGTTGCAGATTTTCTGTTGAGGCCGTTGAAATATTTTGTTGGGTTTTTGGGGCTACAAATAGCCAGATCCGGGTCACATTCAGGGAGTTCTTCATACATTCAGAGTTTTACATTTTTACAAATCAGAGAGTTAGAGTAGCAGACATAGATGTTTTCTCCTTGCCTTAGCAATTCTTTCTTTATGAGAATGTAACAGTCATTTTGTGCAGCAACTTTTGCCTCTGTAACTTGTTGTTATTCAAATAATGAGATGGTGTTCTGTGCATACTGGGATATCTTTATTTCTTGCTTTTAATTTCTCTGTTTCTCTACCTCTGTTAAGCATGTTTCTTAAACTAGGTTTAACCATGCATTGATGCTCTTTAATTCCAGTTAAATCTCACAAAGTTAACATTGTGTAACTAGTTGTCTCAAATCTGGTGCATTGCCATAGGAAGATAGTTTAATATTGTTTCTAAAATCTTGTTTTCTTTCTAACCTCTTCTCAAACCCCATTGAAAGAATGAAAGAGCCAGCTTCCCTAAAATCTAGAGGTTATTTTTGGGGTCAATCCTACATCTCAGAAACCTCCCATGTTGCTGTTGGATTAAACCCACAAATTTATGCATCAACAATTTTTGGCATGCGCAGTGGGACTAGATTCAAAGACTTGGGTCTTTGTTTTTAGAGAATCTTTGCCCTGTATTTTGTGATGTTGATGGAAAATCACAAAAATATTTGCTCATAGGAGCATGAATCTTCCATCTGGTGACTCTACTAAGATTTCTTTCTCAAATCTTTGCTCTTGCAGGCCATGGCAGCCCCTAGTATATATGTGCACCTGAATATTCAAAAAGATTTACCTTTTGTGACTGGGGATTCAAGTCCTCTTGTTCTTCAGCAATAGGGTCAAGTTCCTAACACAGCCTGGAAGGCATTGTCTCACTTTCTTGGGGATGGCTCTGTTTGCCCTATAGATCACATTCAAGATGTTGCAAATCTATGCTCTGTTCATAATGTAGTGACTAAAAATAATGCTCTCTTGTTGTTGGCATCATCCCTTAAAGGCAAAGCAAAAGAATGGTATAGAAGTTTGCAGCCTGGTTCGATCACTGGATGGGATCAGCTTGGGGAACTCATCTACAATCAATTCAGAGACAAGACATATGTCAGCACTCTCACTCAGAATCTCATCACCATCAAGAGTCATCCTATGGAGCCCTTACATGATTTCAATTCAAGATTTGACAAGGTATGGAAAAAAATTTCTATAGACATGAGGCCCTCTCCAGTCTTTGCTTTCTTATATTATTTAAAGGCTTTAGACCCTGAGATCTCTATCATGATACAATCCCTAGGAGGTGAAACTCTTCCTCAATCATATGATCTTACCATTAAGGATAAAAGTAACCTCATATTGTCTGGTAAACTACCTCCCTGCCCTTAAAACCATTGATACCTCATGTAAATACCTTATCTCAGGTTCTTTCTTATAACCAGATGCATACAATTTTTTGTCCACCCACCCTTTCTGCTGATTTGCCAAATCATGAGGAGATGAGTGTTGTGAAAGAACTAATCAAAACCCTCTCCCATGAGATCAATGAGTTAAAAGGTGAAAACCTATACCATGCTGATCTATGTTTAATGCCTCAAAATTCTTATGAACAGCAGTATGAATATAGCCAGAGAATGCCCAATTGTCTTGAAAATTACCCTTTACAAACTTCTATAGCTGCAAATCAGCCCATAGAAGCCATAGACTAGGTTCTTTGTCATTTTGATATCAAGGAGGAATCAGGTTTCCATGATCAAAATGTAAGAAACGTCCTTCAAAAGGTGGTCCCTATTTATTCAGTGCGTCTTTCTGATATCAAGCATCAAGCACTTGTGGCAACATGTGATTCAGAGATTCTGTCGAGTTATGAAAAAGATTCAAAAGTTGAGTATGAGATGACACTTCTAGAAGCTTAAAGGTACTACATGAGGGGTTTTGAAGCTGAAAAGTACTGGGTAAATAGTTATGAACAATCTGTGCCTAATCTTGAAGAGAAGGTTGCAAAGGAAGTTTTACATTTGGAGGAGGATACCTCAGAGGTACATAAGCAACATTTGGAATAGCGAGATGAGGATTTGTTCTTGGTTTTACAACAAGGTTACTAGTTTCTTGATGAGGAAGATCCAAGAATTGAGAAAGTATATGGTTCATTCGAAAGGCCTCCTATAGTAAATCATGAAGATAATTTTGAAAGAGACACAACTGCTAGAGCTTATTTGTTTTCAATTTTTCAAGATGATTATTGTCTTCTTCTTGATGAAGTTTCACCTCTACAAGATGATGAGATCTGGAGAGACATTTCCACCATACAGAGCCACATATGATGTCACAAACTAAGTTAGATTCTATGCCTTTCTTCTTGCATAGAGGAATCCCAATCAGGTTCAAGGCTATTCTGGGAAGTTCTATCACCTATCAGCTTGATCTTGATGCTACTTGGATCATCATTTGGATAAAGAGTCTGCAAAAGGAGTCACCGAAGAAGTTCTATTGGTAGAATATTTCAGATGCAAATAGAGTAAAGAGTTTCAATGCTTTATTTTCCATTCCCACCATCCTCTAAAGAAAGAGCATCATGCAAATAAGCCTGACTGGTGTTTTGAAGCAAAGAAAGACTCTCCTGAGTCCAGAGAAGTAAAAAGGTACAAAATATTGTTATATTTCTTCATATAGTTTGTCTGGTTCATTTTCAGTTTGATGAAGATTTATTGGAGCAACATCATCAAGCATGGCAGTTACTTTGCTATCTCGGTGAATGGGCATGTCCCTGTGCTTTCAATATTGTTTGTATTTTAGTATCAGCCTCAGAATAAGCTACAGGAGTAGCATTATGTTTTAGTTTAGTTTGTTTCTTTCAATAAATGTTAATTGCTGCTATGAAATATGGTTCAATCCTACTTCAGTCTCAATGATTCACCATGTCTCAGTTCGGAGGTCAGTAGTCAGTGATTAGTCAGTTTTAGCTGTGGGTATGTTCATTTTAGCAGTGTTTCAATTTCAGCTTCATGAAGAAGATTTAGATATGTTTTTAGTTAAATGAATGATTCAGTTTCAGAGTAATTTGAGTCTATGCCCTAGACAAAGCACTAATTCTTCCCAAACTAGACATTATGGGTTCTGAATAGGTAGGCCTATTTTCCCAATCCGTCGCCAAGAGTTGTTGTGCAAATTTTTGCACATTATTTTAAAACTTTGGGTTAGCAAATGAAATGTGGTCAACATGATCACTGTGAAGTTTCAAAGTGTACACATTTTAACTTTTGATGCAAGGTAGTTTAGTAACAATGCAGACCTTTCTTATAAGGCATTGAGGCAGTATGGTTAGAATAATCAAAATGGTGACATCCATTCGGTAAGGCGTTCTTGCACAGAGGAATCACCAAGCCATAAAATAAGGGGCTAGTTGCATATTGCAGAGTCTCAGTTGTCAGATAATAAAATATGGCACTTTAAAGGAAATGAAGTTTCTACCTACATTGTATGCACAGCATTTTTAAGTCCAAATGTAGTCACAAACAATAAAGGTGTACATAGCATCTCAAAATCAATGAGCATCATTCTTATAAGGGGCTGCGGACTGTCACAATGAGGGTATGTGTGAGTTACAGCTACAATGATGGCACAATGCATAATGAGTGGTCATTGTAGTGGGCACAAGATATCAATAGAGGTACATCTTTGTTTAAACGTATCTACTCCAAACAGGGCAGATCTACAAGAAAGATTTGGACTATTTTTATTGAAGCCATTGTCACTATAAGGCTGAGATGGTGTAGTAGTGAATGATTGACCTATTTCATACATTGGCGGCCCATTGAAGATTAATAGAAATAATAACATAATACAGTTAAGAGGAGGCTCGAATAAGAGGCATGGCGTTGCTCACACATAAAGGATCACTTTCAAAATGGAATGGAGCGCTAGCTGAAACAAGAGTTAAAGTATTTGAATGGTGTGTATTTTGAATGTAGTCACTCATTTTATTGTGGCGGAACCAATAGGTAAGTTATCATTAAAAGCTCAACACAATGAAGGTGGCCTGGGAAGGCAAAAGGGATCCTTCACATAAGATAATGCAAGTTTTCTTTTTAGTGGCCTCATAGGTTGTAAGCACTATAAGCTATAGAAGAAGCGGCATGGCATTCCAAAATCATGGCACTCGGCTTGCATACTGGAGGCTCATGTTTGAGAGAGGCTCAGCATATAAAGATGATGCATAGGATTGTAATAGGAGATCCCACAATGGAGCATCCAATATGCTCATTCATCAGACATGGCAGTCATTATGAGATGAAGTCTATTTGAATGGATGTTTAGTTGTCCAATACTGGTTCGGCCTATGAAGATGGATCCAAATTAAGGCACGGGCAAACTATGGAGGTATGCTATCAAGGAATATAGGGTTTCATATATAATTGCATAGCCACCATCGATCAAGGGGGATAGATAACAATGCGGATATAAAATAGTAAAATGATGCAAAAATAAACACGTGCAAGCTGCGGGAGAAGCAAGTTGTAACACAAAGGAAGATGAGGAGACTGCCAAATGGCAGATGTGGAAGAAGCCATGAAAATTGCTCAAGACTACAAAATGCTTCACATGGTTGAAGTGGTTTAAAGAAGGTTAAAAAATGAATGCAGATGAGGCCATGTGGGGGCAGCGAAGGAAAGTATAAATATTTTATTTCATTTTCATAAGTGTATCAAATGGTTAACATGAAGTATTATGGGCTAAGTGAATATTTTAAAGTCTCTCATAATAAATGTGGTGCAACCCTTTCATAAGTTCAATACTTTATTAATGACTCTCAGAAGCCACAGGAAAAGTTTAGTTTTAAATAAAGATTTATCTTTATTAAAATATGACGTGGGTCTAACTAATGAAGTGAGGTTTCATTAAATGTAAATTTTGACTTCTACGAGAAACAACAAAAGTGAAAAGAAGGTGAAACCCTAAATAATATGAGCAGCAATATTTCATTTTAATGGCGAGCTACAGGAAGCAAGAAGAAGCGGCAGGAGTTTTCTTTCTCACACAGGTGCATATTTTTTCCAGCCATGGGCAAAACAGAAAGCCACATTTCAGTTTCAAATAACAAATTTGTGCCAGATTTGGTGCCGGATTTAGGGAAGTCAATTGCAAATTTTTCATTGAGGCCGTTGAAATATTTTATTGGGTTTTTGGGGCTACAAATAGCCAGATCTGGGTCACATTCAAGGAGTTCTTCATACATTTAGAGTTCTACATTTTTATAGATCAGAGAGTTGGAGCAACAGACACAGATGTTTTCTCCTTGCCTTAGCAATTCTTTCTTTATGAGAATGTAATAGTCATTTTGTGCAGCAATGTTTGCCTCTGTAACTTGTTGTTATTCAAATAATGAGATGGTGTTCTATGCATACTAGGATATCTTTGTTTCTTGCTTTTAATTTCTCTGTTTCTCTACCTCTGTTAAGCATGTTTCTTAAACTGGGTTTAACCATGCATTGATGCTCTTTAATTCCAGTTAAATCTCACAAAGTTAACACTGTGCAACTAGTTGTCTCAAATCTGGTGCATCACCATAGGAAGATAGTTTAATATTGTTTCTGAAAATCTTATTTTCTTTCTAACCTTTTCTCAAACCCCATTGAAAGAACGGAAGAGCCAGCTTCCCTAAAATCTGGAGGTTGTTTCTAGGGTCAATCCCACATCTCAGAAACCTCCCATGTTGTTGTTGGATTAAACCCACAGATTTATGCATCAACACAACTCAAGCTTACAAATATGTCAAAGGAATCCATCATATAGTATGAATAAAATACTAATAAAACTAATGTACAAAATACCTAACAAAAGAGGGGTAAAAATTTATTAAAACAAGAAAAGGTACAAAGCAAGAAAGTTACAAAGCCCTATCAAGCTCCACTAAGTGAGCCAAATGTTGAGACAGATCCGGGGGTAAACAACATCAGTCCATCAAATTCCAATCATGAATATGTTCAGAAGCCCATTTAGCCAAACAATCAACAACACTATTCCATTCTCTAGGAATATGAGTAAAAGTAACATAATCCAACGAAGCACAGAGGTTAAGGATCTGGTCCACAATCAAAGCCAACTGCCAACTGACATTATCTGAATGCCTCCTATTCAACAAGTTCACCACAACCTGGGAATCAGACTCACAAATGATCCTTCGCCACCCCAATTGACTCCCACGCTCCACAGCTGTTAAAATTGCCTGAGCCTCCATAAGATTATTAGTATAGAGACCCTTATACACAGAGAAAATAAACTGAACATCTCCCAAGTTGTCTCGACCAACACCACCAATTCCAGCATGACCAGGGTTTTCACGAGAAGAGCCATCCGTGTTGATTTTGAGTGTACCCTGAGGTGGAGGGGACCATCTCCCCTCTCTATTCACCTTCGGGGTAGGATGTCTACATCTATTGCACATGAGCTGGCAGTGCGAAGGCAGAAGATGAAGACAATGACAACAACCAACATCACAAGGGTCCACCGGTGCCGTAAGATCAGACTTAGCTGCAATAGTTTCACCCAAAGAATGCAGAATTTTCTACCACAAACGAGGGGCCACCAACATCACCTCCTGAAAAATCTGACGATTCCGCTCCAACCAAAGGTTCCACAAAATAAAGGAAGGGCCAATAGCCCAAGCAGCCTGAAGGAAGGAAGTAGAAACAGGGGCCTTACCCCACTAGTCCACAAACTCAACCAAGGAGGAGACATGCCAGCATGGCATATTCCACACCCTCCACCAAAAATGCCAAATCTCCCTAGCATAGGGACATTGGAAGAAGAGATGAGAGACACTCTCCTCGTAGTGATGACACAACACACACATAGAAGGGCCTTGGAGACCACGCTTACACAAATTATCCCAAGTAAGGCAGTGGTTTTGAGCAACTAGCCACAAAAAAAAAATTGCACTTGGGCCACGACAGCTTGTGCCAGACATGCTTCCACCAAGGGACCTCGATGGCCCCAAACAACTGTTTACCAAGCTGCTTATAGCCAGCAGACACAGTATACTTCCCAGATAAATCAAGACCATCCCAAGCCAAGACATCGGCCCCTTCAAAGAATTACAAGCACGAGAAGCTAAAAGCTGAGCAAGCTCACACCTATCCGCCTCAGTCCCCCTAGGAGGCCACTCAGAGGGAAGCTTCCAACGAAAACTTACTGCCGAACCACAATGTTGTGCACACTTATAATGCTCAACGGTATCCCAGCCAGCCGCAGTAAAAACTTCAGAAAGAGATTGGAGATGAGGGAGAGAACAGAGAATAGGAGGGTGGCCATCCCAAGAATCTAACCAAAAAAGAGTCTGTGACCCCGAATGGCAAATCTAAAAAAGTGCACGCTTAATCAACTGGGCCCCAACTTTTAAGGTATGCCAAATCATAGAACCACTCCCCTCCAGAGGATAACGCGAGACATCACAAGGAGCAACACCCCTAAGATATTTATGGGTGAGAGTACGGGCCCATAACTGATGCTGATTTGTACACCAATGCCAGTAAAGCTTAGCAGCAAGAGCTTGCCCGTTCCAGATAGCAGAGCATAACCCAAGACCACCCTCCTGCTTTGGTCTACACACAGAATCCCACTTAACAAGGCTCCACTTAGAAGAAAGTAAGTTACCACTCCAAATGAATTGACTAGAGAGGGCATCAAAATCCCTAAGGAAATACAAAGGGGCCACTTGAACAAAACATCTGTAAATAGGGAGGGCCTGGATAACCGACTTGAGAAGAGTCACTCTAGCATCCGTAGATAGCCACCGATGAGTCCAATGAGTCACCTTCCACAATACCTAGCAATGATGCAAGATAACTAAAAAAACATAAAGGATGCATTATTAATGTAACATCAAGCAATGAGTCATGGGTGATCGAAATCAAAAAATTTGTGTCGCGACACACAAACTAGAAGAAGCCTACTCATGGTTTACTAGAATTTCAGTCCATTTTCATTTTCATAAAAAATGCATCAATAATTATATTATGAATATTGCAACAATGGCTAGATATGGAATTTTATAATTTTATTACTTTTTAATGGAAGGTTTAACTCTACTATTATGTGTGGTCAATTTCATTACAATTAAGAGAGGTTCACTCTCATGAGATCAACTTAGTTGAATCTATTATGAGTAGAGATAAGGGATTCAAAAAATATGTTGGCTCTTTACAACTAGGTTCAAGAGCAAATACATGTATTGCCCCTTTTCTTGCCATTTTGAACATATGGCCTTTTAAATGTGGTAGCCATATATAACTCTTTTGTTCTTCTACATGTACTATGTGATGCATGAAATTTAAGAATGATAAAACAAAGATAAATAAAATGTGACATTTGTAATAAAGATGCATCTTCTCCTCAAAAGAATAAATTGGAGCTACTTTCATGACCACTACTTGCTTAAGATTTTATTTGATATCAATAATTTGTAATTTGTGAAAATCATGTATATCTTGAATAGATAATAATAATTCTTCTAATACATATCTATCAAGACACCAATAGACTAGAACATAGCTTAACAACAACTATGCTTTGGGAAAATCAATTCAATAGAATGCCTTGCAATATTCTATGAAAATTGGTATTTCTCTCTTCCTTGTTTCATGTAATTCATCCATTAATGTCTACTTCCTTTTCCCACTGATTGCATGCATTTCATCATTTAGAATAAAAATGAGTCAATATTATTTGCATAAATATTTTTCCTACATGCTAGAATTACTTAAAGGCTATCAATTACAGTTTAAGACACTCTCAAAACAGTGGAGGCAACTAGACAAATACACTAGAAATCAAGCATGGTCAACCAAATAATGCAATGTGTTCTCTAGCTATCTAATACTTTTCAAAATGGAACTATTTAGAGAACAATAATGATTTCACTATACAGTTAAAGTTTCATCAATGCTTTCCACTCGTTGACAAACATGGGGTGAACAATCCAATCCAGAATATATGAATCCAAATTAATGTTGGGTAGATTTTATACCATCTCAACTTGTACTATTGAGAATATATATTTATATTAAATTATATTTATTATATGTTGTGGTGGTAGCGGTAGTGTATTGGGACTGATGGGAAATTCAACTAAGATATATTGATCTTCACATGAGAAAACACCTACCATGGATAGAGAAAAGATGATCAAAAGTTTATCTTTCTCCCTCCTTTCCTCCTCTCTCTCTACTTCTCTCTCTGTATATCTCTTTGTCTCCCTCTAAATCTCTATATTTCTTTGTATCTCTCATTGTCTCTCTATAACTACCTCTCTACCTCTCTCTTTATCTTCTTTCTCTACCTCTCTCCCCTTCTCTCTTCCTTTATCTCTCTTTCTCTCTTCACCCACTCTATGTAACACTACTTTTCCCTCAAGTTACTTTATTTTTTGTAGCAAATTTATTATAGTTAACCCTAGAGTTAAGATAATTTAGAATATTATTTGCAGTAGGGTGAGGGAGAGAGGGGAGATGTCACCATGGAGGCAGCAGAGAGGAGGTGTGGGTGAGGGAGTCGGAGACATGGAGATGTATATGGCCACAACTCTCAGTGCCCATGATGCAATGATCCTAGAGAGAGATTGGTTTGCAGGAGGAGAGGGATACTCTATAGGGTGAGTGGGATAGTCTAATTATAGAGCGAGATAGGCTACAAGTGGAGACAGATGGACTACAAGTAGAGAGGGATAGTCTTTCTCATGTGTTCATCTGTAAAAATTTTCTTCATCTCTATAAACTATATTTTTAGATCTCCCACTCCTAGAAACTTTGGTAGTTTGATGTGTGAAATGCCTCACATAATGTGATTTATTTTTTGAGATATCAGGGATTCATTTGTATTTTACTCTTCAAAGTTGCCACATGCATTCTATGGTATATTTTGTATTAATGTGATAGTTTGTAGTAAGTTTTCCCTACTAGCTCGAAGCATAAATATTCTTTAGAACCCAGTCATCCTTTGAGTTCTTAGCTCTAGTTCATTTCTTATCCAAACCTCTAATACTTCCTTGTTATCGGTACTATAATTATCATCTTCTACTTCTATCTCCCCTTCTGAATTAGGTTCATCCACTATCTCATCCATATCTAACTTGAATATTGAATATATATTCATAAGATAGTCATTAGTACATTCTACATAGTTAGATTGTTTAATGTATGCTTCTTCCATAATTTCTCGCAATAGTATGTATACAATTTTATTGTTATCTGCAAAACATAATTCCTCTTTGCGAGAGTCAACAATACCATTTGCGTCAACAAACCATCTCAACCCTAGTAATCCATTGAATGCATCCATTGTTCTTTCATTGCTACTACTACAAAGTCTATGACTTGTTTAACACCCATTAGGTTCACTTCAACTTGCTTCCAAGTTCTAAGTGTTCCCATACTGGATACATCTACCAAAGATATATTATAAGGAGTTTTTATCAACCTAGGTTTCCCTAGTTATTCCCATATTCTCTTAGTGATCATATTCACATCCACACCCAGGTCTACCATAACATGTCTGACCTTTTTTATGGTTTATATGGATATCTACTAATAGTGGTTTTGTTTTCCACTATCTATCTATTTTCCTATCTGTCGGATTTGGTTTTTATATGCTTGATCCTTACTCCAGTATTTGCAAAACTGCTTTAATTTCTCAATGATATTGTGTTGGTGCATTAGATCTATTAATTGTTTAGTGTTGCAACCTCTCCTTTTGTAAATAATTGAGTATATTTTTTTTTCTATCTTGCTTTTGAGTTATAATTTTCTTTGTTTTCTATACAATCTCCTCATGTTTTTTTTATTAGGGAAGAATGTTTCTTCGTCCTTACTTTCTTCTTGTTCAATTTCACCAGTATGATGTCTTTTGATATGTGTACCTTGCCTTTTTACTAGCGCATCCTTTTTGTAGAAAACTAAGATCATGGAATAGACTAACAACACACAAATTGCAATGGAATCGCCCAGTTTGTATTAGCCAATAAGACAAGTATAAATAGAGTTGTTAGGTACCTAAATCTCCATGAAAATAGGATAGGACTCCTCTACATGGAGTTGTGGCAAGTAACCTCCCACAAACATAGCACGATGTGTTGATGCAAGTTGACGCCTCTCAAAATAGCTCCAACTACTTTGACTAGTTCAAATGAACATGTGCCAATACGCCTAAGTAAGCTTAAATACAAATGTGTATGCATATACACTAACACTTTTCCTTTCCTTTATTTTTATTCTATTTGGGTTGTATGTGATTGATTTTCTTAGAATAATCCTCTTCTTCTAAATATTGGGTAGAAAATGTATCAGTTTCACACTTATTATTTCTTTGTCAGGTTCTTGCTACCTAACCTTCTTCTTTAGGGACTCTCCTGATTATCTGGGCACCTTTTTGTGAATTAAAAGTTTGTAATTCATCACTCTTTCATTGTTGTGGTGCATTCCAGAAGTATTGTTGGGCATTGTCAAATAAAAATAAGTCATGTTATGTACTATTACAGAATGTGCACTATTTTCTTCACTCTCCCCAACATTCATTAGCAAAGTGTCTTGGCTTACCGCACTTGTAGTATTTTTCATCATCTCTCCTTCTTCCTTTACCATGGCCTCTTCCTCCTCTATATCCACTAAATTGGTCTATTTCATTGTTTCTATAATTGTTCTCATATGGTACATTGTTAGGGCTTGAATTATGTATAGTGTTCATATTCCTTTGATTTTTCTAGTTAGGTTGTTTGTACCCATGGTCCTAAATGTATAAGGGTCTTTCTGCCAATCCTTTCACATATTCCATAGTATTGTTACTTTCCTTATGCTTATGGTGTGTGTTACACCATGGCTCATGTTCATCATCATCTTCCCTTACTCTAAAAAATTGTGAAGGGAAATCTAGTGTCTCATGGTCATCCCACTCACCGCATAATCTGTAATATACTGTATTAGTTCTTCTAGGTATTATTTTTATGTCCACCTTCATGGCGGTAGCCTATCATTCACATTTCATCATTAAACATTCATTTATGTGTCCTTCCTTAGTACAATATGGCCACCATAGATTATGCTTTTGTTTTTGTGAATTTTCCTCTTATTTTGCTAGAATTTCTTGTTTTAATTTTAGTTGTTCCAATTTGATCCTCATTTTCTCCATTTCTAGGTTTTCTTTATTCTTATCCTATTTGTGCCACATTTGTGACTCTATGCAACAAGCCAAGGTAACCACCTCTACATAAGTTTCAAACACCCTACCATCTAAAGAGGTTCTGATACCAGAGTTTACTCTAGATATGAACCATTCAATATTTTATTTCCTAGTTAGTGGCTCTTCTTTAAACCTCTTATCAAACTCTTTTATTGTTTCTCCTTATTTTTACACTAACTCCCTTATTTTTCTCACTCCTATAAAGATCTCCAGAGATTCAAAACTTTCCAAAAATTATTTCTTGACTTCTTCCCAAGTTTTATTATGCTTAGGACATGCCTTCCTATACCCTTTTAGGACATCATTCCACAATGTTCCTATAAAATCAAACAACTTGGTTTGGTCCCTTGTTATGTCATTCTTATTCCAAATGGATTCTAAAACAAAAATATGCTCTGCTAGTTCGGTGGTGTATTTTTCTAATACTAGTAGCTTAATTGGTGAATCCATTGGTACTTTCTTGTCTTGTCGATACTTTCGATATCTTGCAGTGTATTTCTTCCTTGTCTTTCTTCTTAGGTTTTTTCCTCTATACTAGGGTTTTGATTTCCCTTCCCTTATCTCTTTGTAACTTGATATCAAAATAGTTCTTTCCTAATATTTCTTTGAAATCTCTCTTAATTTCTTCTTCTTTATATTCTACCGAAATTCTTCTTGTTTTATAGGGCACCCAAGGTGACTCCTGGTCGATGGGTTGTGTCTCTTCAAGGTGCCTTTTGTTAGTGTAGGTTTTTATTTCCTAGTGGGTTATTTATTTTTCCCTATATTCCTAGGTTTTTCCTACACTTCTATTAATCTTTCTTAGGTTAATAAAGCATGTCTTATTAGGTGAGTGGTTGCGGGGTGTCACCTTTGTACATGTGAGCATCCATTAGCTATCCTGGGAAGATACTTCTCTATCTTTAGTCTGATAGATGGTTGCTCCTGATTAGTCGGTGTTGCCACCTCTTCCCTCTCCCTGGTCTATATAAGCATGCTACCTGGCTTGTATTTTGTATCTTTTGCTTTTACATACTCTTAATGCTATTTTGCTTCTAGCATTTACATTACTCTCTTGGAGACTAACTATGTGTTGCTATTTTGATTTCGTATCATTTGCATTCATAGTTTAGATATCTATTCTTTGCACTAGTTTTATGGGTTAATAATCTTTTCAGATTCTAACATGGTATCAGAGCTTTTCTATGTGCAAGAATAGATTTTAGTTTCCATATTTGAGAGATACAAGGGGGGCTAATAAATCTTATTACAGTTTTTCAAAAAACCCAGTATGCTCTTCTCTTGCATCTTCAGATGATCTTGAGAATCAGAAAAGTTTGACGGAAACATTTTTAATCTCTGGGGTTTGCACATGTGTTTTATGAAATCTAGGTGATTGCAGCATTTCTAGTTATACTAGAAGTATTTCTGACTATTCCAACGCATCCAGGAGGCTTGAGAAAGTCATATTTGGCTTTCGTTTCACCGAAATCGGAGATCGTCATACACAGTTGCGGAACCGGGGTTTCGAGCTCAAATCTGACAACCAACTTGCATATTTGGTGTTTTCAATCAATATTACAAGTTCCAGCATTCCATTGCTTGTCTTAGGTAGCTGATTTAGGCTTTACATGTCATTTTTGGGTTGCTGGGGTCATTTTTTATAGCTAAAGGCGTTATGTTTACACTAGATCAACATCTTCTGTACATTAGCAAGAAAAATGCCTTCTGGATTTTATTCGCAGCACAGAAAAACCATCTAGGTATCTTTCTATTTTTGCATGCATTCTATATATGTTGCAGAAACGCGCTCAGAAAGCTATAGTAGGACCCCTCTTCGTTGGCAGTTGCAATTTTGATGGCAGTTTTCAAATGCTCCGTTCTTGCTCATACGGACTCCTTTTCCCATGAAATATTTTTTGATTTTGGCTATTTTTCAATGCTTTATGTACTAGTGCAAACATTTTTTGATTTTGATGCCAAGATTTTTTAGAAATTACAGATTCTCAATCGTGACATTGAACAATTCTCATTTTGGGAACTTCGGAGGATCATAACTTTCACATACGACCTCGTATCAAAGTGATTCTTTTTTTGAAAGTGCATGATTTTTTGAGTAGATCACAGTGGTACTGTTTATTTCCCTGAGTATTGTGCCAAAGTTGTATTTTATCATATGCTCTTCATGAGGGTTTTGTATTGCATTGAAATCAAGGCCACTTAGTATTTATTTCTAGTGGTAGTTGTAAACGCACTAATATAAAGTGTCAAATCATATTTTCTTGGGGGGGTTCTTTGACTGAGTGAAAAGGGGGGGTTGTCTTGGTTGTGTTCTCTTCTTTTCGACATTTCTTCTCTACATTTCTTCATCATGGATCAAACAAATCTGCCCATCCTAACTCCATACAATTACTTTGAGTGGAAATCACGCATGACAATTCACTTAAGGAAAGTTAGATTAAATAGGATAACTATGGGACTTGAAACTGAACTTGCTAAAGATGAAGATAAGCCTAAGTGGTTTAAAAAATGTGATGAGGCATATGGAACTTTGTGTTTGTCTGTTTCTCCTAATTTACTCTTTCACATTGAGTCTTTGAATACACCAAATAAAATTTGGACAAAGCTATAAACACTATTTGGCACACAAGATTCGATGAGGGGTCATATGTTGGAAAATGAACTAATTAGTTTAAGTCCAAGCAATTTCAACACAATATAAGATTTCTTCACTAAATTGAAATTACTAAGGCTATAGTTAAAACAATTTTGAATTGAAAAGAAAGATGAACAACTGATTCTTAGTATTCTCTATAAGCTAGGTTCAAAATATTTTGTGTTTATTTCTACCTTCTATGCTACTAAGGGTGCACTTGGTACTAAATTCACCATGCCATCTTTAGATGATTTTATTGTCAATCTCACTCAGAAATAGGACAAGCTAATCTAGATGGGCACTCTTAAGTCCTCTAAGTCACATGCCTTAGCTGCCAACCAAGGCACAAAAGAACAAAAAGGACAAAGTAGTAACAACAATAGTAAGGATAAGAAATAGAAGAATAGCAAGGAGAAGAAGGATCAGATACTGGTTGCTTCAAAAGTAACTAATGAGACCCAATCTTCCAAGGGCAACAAGCCTAAGAATAAGAGGGTCCAATGTGCCTATTGTAAAAGACCCGATCATGATAAACATAAATGTCTGAAGAAACAAATTGATCACTTAACACACATTCTTGAGAAGAATAATATCAGTGTTCCTGAGTCTATCAAATAGAGCTCTAATGAGGGGTCTAATAAGGCAAAAGAAAACAGCAAGGGGAAAGGAAAGGGCAAGGCCCTTGTTGCAGTTGCTTCTTCACCATCCACTTGGGTTCTTGATTTGGGTGCTTTGCACCACATGGTTGGGTGATGACACTCCTGTTGAGGTGTGTGGGAGAGGGTCTGTTGATGTGGGGGATGGCACATTTCATGATGTTCTTTGTGTGCCCTCATTATCAACTAATCTCCTATCGGTATACCAGATCACTCACATAGGTTCAGGCAAGCGGGTTGAGTTCACTCCTGATTCAGTGGAGATTCGTGAGTTGCACAGTGGTTCTATAGTTGCAGTTAGGATAGCAGATCATCAGTCATGGCTCTATCTATTTTCTCACTTTATTCTTGATCCTCCTTTGACTGTTTTGCTCACTCATTCTAATGATGTGAGTAGATTATGGCATGAGCGGTTTGGCCATCTTAACTTCAGCTACTTATAGCAGCTCAACCAGTAGAGCATGGTCATAGGGTTGCCTTCAATTTAATTTCTAGGTGGTGTTTTCCAAGGTTGCATTCTTGGTAAGAATCCTAAGGAAAAGTTTGACAAAGGTAAGGCATGGAGAGCTTCACAGATACTGGAGTTAGTTCATAGTGATTTGGCTGGTCCATTTCAGCATCCTTCTTTTAGCAGGACTAGATATGTCCTCACATTCATTGATGACTTTTCTTGATATACTTGGGTGTACTTTTTCAAACAGAAGTCTGAGGTATTTGATCACTTTCAAGACTTCAAGACTTTTGTAGAGAAGCAATCCAGGAAAACCATCAAATTTTTGCGCACTAACAATGGTGGTGAGTATGTCAACCATCAGTTTGAGAGGTTTTGCACTTCAGAGGGGGTTGATTTGCAGCATTCAGTTCCATACAATCCTCAATAGAATAGTGTTGCAAAACAAAAGAATACCTTGAAGGAAATGGCAAACTACATGATTCACTCCAGATCTCTTGCACCACAGTATTGGGCAGAGGCCATTAACTGTGCTTGTTATATCCAGAACCATGTTCCTCACCGAGCCTTGAAGCAAGTCACTCCTTTTGAATCTTGGAGCGGTTAGTAACCATTAGTTAAGCACTTTTGAGTTTTTGGTTCTCCTGCATGGGCCCACATTCTTGTAGAGAAACGCAAGGCCTTGGATCTGCAGAGCAGACCTTGCATATTTATAGGTTATCTTGATGATGTGAAGGGTTATCGGTTGCTCCACCCTACTACACATGAGTTGTTCATTAAGAGGAGTGTTCAGTTTGAGGAGGGCTCTTCAAGCTCACTTTCTATCACTTCTTCAACTCCTACTTTGATATTAGAGTCACTTGGGATACATGACAGATCTTCTGATGAGTTAGATTCACCTGAGTAGTCTTCTACCTCCACTTCTGATGCAGAGAGCGATTCAGAGGACTCACCTCCTTCCTCTCCTAATCATCATTCAGAGGTTGATGATTCTCCTCCAGATTCTCCATCTTCTGGTCCACTTTGGGCTAGACAGACCTTGCAGTCTGCAGGTGATTGGGTTGTGGATCCATTAGACACTAGGCAGACTCATTCACAGTTCCAGGATGCTCCACATGTCTTCATTGCTACTCGCTCAGATCCATAGTCTTTTCATGAGGCTTCTGGTATTCCTGAGTGGGATACAGCTATGCAGGAGGAGTATAGTTCCTTAATAAGGAACCACACTTGGGATCTTGTCCCTCTTCCTAAGGAAAGAAAAATTGTTCGATGTAAGTGGATCTATCAGACAAAATTTGTAGCAAATGGGTCGGTTGACAAGCATAAGGCTCACTTGGTCACCAAAGGATTCTCCCAGGTTCCTAGGATTGACTACTCTGAGACTTTTATGCCAGTTGCCCGAATGAATTCCATCTGACTTGTTCTTGCCATTACTGCAACTAATCTTTGGGAAGTACACCAAATGGATGTGAAGAGTGCTTTTCTTCATGGTGACCTTCAAGAAGAGATCTACATGGAGCAGCCACAGGGGTTCATTCAGGATTCTTCACTTGTGTGCCATCTTCGGAGGTCTCTCTATGGCCTCAAACAAGCTCCTCAGGCCTGGTATGCCAAGATGGACTCCTTCCTTCTATCAGTTGGGTTCACTCAGTGCCATTCTGATCCCAATGTCCACATTCTGCAACAGGATGATTCACTCCTATTTCTGGTTCTGTATGTTGATGACTTGTTGATCATAGGGAGTTCTTCATCCACCATTGGGGCTATCAAAACTGCCCTTCATGACAGGTTTTTGATGACTGACTTGGGCTTGTTGCATTACTTTCTCAGGATTGAGATCTTTCAGTCTTCTTCTGGGATCACCATCACACAGTCCAAGTATGCTCTAGATTTGCTCTTGAGGTTTCATATGGCTGACTGTAAGCCTTCTCTGACTCCCTTTCTTTCTATAGTCAAACTTGAGGCTCAGTGTTCTTCTCCACTTGTTGATGGCACTTTGTACCGACAGCTTATTGGGAGTCTCATTTATTTGACTCATACGAGACCTAACATTTCATATGATGTATGCATGGTCTCTCAATTCATGTAGGAGCCTCATGAGCTACACTAGAAAGCAGCCAAGTGGATCCTTCACTACATTCAGGGTTCTCATAGTTTTGGGATTCACTACGCAGCAGGCATTGAGCTTGATTTGGTGGGCTACACAGATTCATATTGGGTGGGTGATTCTCAGGATCACAAGTCTACTTCAGGTTATAGCTTCTCACTTGGTTCAGGTCCTGTTTGTTGGTCAAGCAAGAAGCAGTCTGGTATTTCTCTATCTTCTACTAAGGCCGAGTATCAGAGGGCTGTGAATGCCGCCACTAATGCCATTTGGCTTTAAAATCTTCTCACTAAGTTTGGTATCTAGATTAGACAGCCATCAGTCATATTTTGTGACAACTAGAGTGCCATTCAGATCTCACAGAATCTGATCCATCATCAGCAGACCAAACACATAGAGGTCCACATGCACTACATCCAGGAGCTCATCCATGCCACGTCATCGACCTTCGCTACTGTCTGACTTCCGAACAAGTTGCTAATATCTTCACCAAACCGTTCACTGAGAGCAAATTCCTTCATTTGCGAGCTTTGCTAGGGGTGCGAGATGCTTCATCTTCTGGGGGGTTTCTTCCTCTCACTCAGAGTCCTGACTCTCTCTACTTTTGGGGGGGTCTCTTCTCTCTCCATTTTAGGGGGGCTTTTCTCTCTCTTTGGGGGGAATTTTATGTACATGGGTACCTCATTAGGCTTGATTTGCTGGGACCCATTTCTACATCCACCTAAGATTCGCTTATGAGGGGTGTTAGTGTAGGTTTTTATTTCCTAGTGGGTTATTTATTTTTCCCTATATTCCTAGGTTTTTCTTACACTTCTATTAATCTTGCTTAGGTTAATAAAGCATGTCTTATTAAGTGAGTGGTTGCGAGGTGTCACCTTCTTGTTGCAAGTATGAGGTTAACCAGTGTTTTCATTGATGTCAACATACTCATATTGCATTGGTAGGAAGGTTTGGATGAGCTGTGTGTTGAGGATATTGAGAAAAGTAGTCTCAATCAGGAACAGTGAAGAACAGTGATAAGAAGGCAAATGTACTCAATAGGTTGAGAATCAGAGGATACAGATTAAAGGGTTTGTAGATATGAGTCTTGAGATGATCCAATTAAGATTTTAGAGGTCTGCATGAAGATATGAAAAAGTTGTGATCGGTCAAGTAGAACCGGTTCCGGGAGTTGTTCCGGAGTGACAGAGTGTTACAAAAAGGTCCGGTGAGATCCGAAGGAGCATTGTCAAACTCTATGAATTGGAAGGAGTGTTTGGGATGTCCTTGTGATGTGTCATCTCAGTTTGTACAAAGTTTGGAGGTCCAGAAGAACCTTTTTCAGTTTGACAGTCGCGACAGACTGTGTTCTTGAAGTTTCAGATGAAGAGGAGAAGAGATTCCTGTGAGTAGAGGAAGTGCAGATGTACCTGGTCAATCAGGCAAGCTTGTGAAGGTTCTTGGATCATGTTGAGGTTATGTTGTCAGTCTGCATTGGTGGTAGAGCCCGGAATTGAAGATATTCTTCTGGATGAAGTTCTTGTTCAGACTAACTAACCGGATGAAGTTGTTCATCTTGCGAATGTTCTTGTGGTGGCCAACCAGATGTATTAATCATCTTGTGAATGTCCTTATGGTTGATTGCCAACTTAGATGATTGTTCCTAAGTCGATGTCTTGTATAAATAAAGGTTTGTGAGTTCATTTCAAAGTGTGTTGAGCAGCGGATGAGTGTGCTATAGCGAAAGAGCGAAGGGCAGAGCAGAAGTATCTTGGGCTTAAATGGAACTAATCCAGACATGGTAAAGATGTCAATCTCTAGTTCAAGTTTGTGATTCTTATTACTTTGTAGATAGTGTGTCTCTTGTAGGCAGTGTGCCTCTTTGTGAGCAGTGTGCTCGGGTAGTGAGCCCTAATTGGCATGTGCCATTCATTTTTCTTATTCTTCTAACAGAGAATAATCCTTGGGTTAATCACCCCATGGTTTTTCCCATAACTGGGTTTTCCACATCAAAATCTTGGTGTCCAATGTGTTGATGTTTATCTACTCTTGTGTTTATGCATTATGCTTTCATGAATGGTTAATTGATATGCTATTAACTAACAAGGAAGAATCAAGTGTTTGAAGTAGAAGCAAGTTTTTGTACAACTGATTCACCCCCCCTCTTAGTTGTGTGCCCTAGATCTAACAATTGGTATCAGAGCCAAGTTCCTCTGAAAGGAGCTTAACCGCTTGAGGAGATCCAGGATGTCGTCATACAAGAAGGATAGTCCGAAGTTTGATGGAACCAACTTCACTCTCTGGAAAGGTCGCATGAAATGTCATTTGGAGTGTATGGGAAAAGCATACTTGACCATGGTCTCAAAACCATATGTTCCTCCACAGAGTGGTCTGACAACTCTGAATGAAATCATAGATGTTGAAAACAATCTACGGACCAAGGAAACTCTTCTAAGCACATTGAATGACTCAGATCTCTCAAATGTTATTGACCTACCAACTGCATATGAGATCTGGACTAAACTGGAACTTCTGTATGAAGGAGATGAGTTTGTCAAGAGTGCAAGGTTGCAAAGTCTGAAAGGGAAATTTGAAAGATTGAAGATGAGAGATGATGAAAATATCACTACCTTTATGCCAAGAGTGAATGAGCTAGTGTGTGGAATCAGGAATGCCGGTGGAGTTCTGGATGAAAATAAAATTGTTTGCAAAATTCTCAGATCCCTTCCTGCTGCCTACAAAATCAAGGTTGCTGCCATTGATGAATTCAGAGCCCATACAACTGTCACAAGAGAGCAACTAGCTGGCAAACTGGCTACATTTGAAATGACTGAGTTTGGAGATGATCCCCCCAAGACTGAATCTGCATTCAAAGCCAGTGCCTATGTGAAAGGCAAACAAAGATTTGATCCGGGAGAGAACTCTTCAAGGAAGCTGTCATGGTATGATCAAGCAAGGAAAGACATGGAAGAGGAAGAAGCAGAAATAGCTCAACTTGAAGCCCTCATTACAAAGAGACTGCCAAGAGGGTCCGGTAAGTATGAAGGAAAACTACCCTTTAAGTGCTTCAACTGTAATAAGATTGGTCATTTTGCTTCAAGATGTCTGGAAAGATCTACAAGGTCTAATACTAACAGACAAAGGTTTCAAAAGAACTGCTATTATGTTAATGAAGAAGATGACAATGAAGGAGTAATAGATGATGAATCAGAAATAGGAAGCAAATCCAAAAATGAATGGGTGTTTATTGCCATCAAGGAAGAAGAACCAATATCCTCTAAATCTGTCAATCATAAGGTTGTAGAAAGAGCTTTGGCTGCCCAAGTTGAAGAAAAGGATGATTGGGTTATTGACAGTGGATGCTCTCACCACATGACAGGTGACAAGAACAAGTTCTTAGATTTAGAAAGGTATGAAGGAGGAATGGTAAAGTTTGGTGACAATTCTGTATGTAGAATCAGAGGTAGGGGAACTATTTCTTTTGATGGAAAGAGCAAAACTGGTAATGTACTGTATGTTGAAGGATTGAAGCACAATCTTCTCAGTGTTGGACAGTTAGTAGACAAAGGTTATGGTCTCCGGTTCAAAAATGGAAGATGCAGGATCTTTGAAAGCTCTGAAACTGAGATTGCATCTGGTACTCAAACAAAAGGTAATATCTTCCATCTGGTTGGTTCAAATAAAAGTTGTCTATTTGTTCAAGTTGATCAGAGTTGGCTATGGCATAGAAGGATGTGTCATGTAAATTTTGATAACATCATCAAGTTAAGCAATATTTAGGCTGTAAGAGATCTTCCAAAATTGGTAAAACCTACAAATAGTTTGTGCAAAGAATGTCAGCTAGGTAAACAGAGCAGAGTCTCTTTCAAAAGCAAAGATCAGTCCTCTACCAGATTATTAGAATTAGTTCATATTGATCTATGTGGTCCGACAAGAATCAAAAGTATGCAAGGTGATAGATATTTCATGTTACTGATTGATGATCATTCCCGGATGATGTGGGTTACCTTTCTGAAAGAGAAATCAGAAGCCTTTGAGAAGTTCAAAATCTTCAAGGCTATGGTAGAGAATTAGACCGGATTGAAACTGAAGTGTCTAAGGTCTGATAGAGGTGGTGAATTCACATCGAGTGAATTCATAAACTTTTGTGAGAAGCATGGCATAAAGAGACAATTGTCTGCTCCTAGGACTCCACAGCAGAATGGAGTAGTTGAGAGAAAGAACCAGACCATCTAGGAAGCTTCCAAGACATGATGATGGAAGCAAATGTTCCTCAGATGTTTTGGAGAGAAGCTGTCAGTACTGCAATTTACACTCTTAACCGAGTTCAAATTAGAAATAATACTGGTAAGACTCCTTATGAACTTTAGTTTGGTATAACTCCTACTGTGAGATATTTCAGAGTATTTGGTAGCAAGTGTTACATCAAAAGAGATGAAGATCTAGGAAAGTTTGATGCTAGAAGTGATGAAGGAATTTTCTTGGGTTACTCCACTCAAAGCAAAGCATACCGGTGTTAGAATAAGAGACTGAAAAAGATGATAGAAAATACAAATGTGAAGGTTGATGAAGGAATTGAGAAGCCCTCAAGGTTTTATGAATATGATGAAGATGATCAGGATGGTGCTCTGATTCAAGGAACTCAATCCTTTCCTAAAAGTCAGATTCAGACTGATCTGGTAAATCAGGAAGAAGAGGTTTGTCTGAATGAACCTGATCAAGAAATAGCAGTGCAAGAGACTCCCAAAGTTCCAAGGTATGTAACTTTAAATCACTCTGAAGATCAGATCATAGGTGACAAAAGCAAAGGGGTACAAACAAGGAGGAAAATTACTCAAAATTCTGATGAATGTTGTTTGATTTCAAAGATTGAACCTAAAACAATAAATGAAGCATGCAATGATGAAAATTGGACAAAAGCAATGGAGGAAGAGTTGATGCAAATTGAGAAAAATCACACTTGGGATCTTGTTCCCAGACCTAGAAACAAGAATGTGATTGGAACCAAATGGGTCTTCCAGAACAAACTAAATGAAGTTGGTGAAGTTATCAGAAACAAAGCCAGATTGGTTTGCAAAGGCTACTCTCAAATAGAAGGAATTGATTTTGAAGAAACCTTTGCTCCGGTAGCAAAAATTGAAGCAGTCAGATTATTTCTTGCATATGATGCCTTCAAAGACTTCAATGTATATCAGATGGATGTCAAGTCTGCCTTCCTAAATGGTGATTTGGAAGAAGAAGTATACATTGAACAACCAGATGGATTTCAATTGTCTGATCATGATGATATGGTCTGCAAGTTGAAGAAAGCACTGTATGGATTGAAGCAAGCCCCAAGAGCATGGTATGAAAGGTTGGATAAGCATCTTGTGCAGATTAGTTTCAACAAAGGTACTGCTGATAGCAATCTATATTTCCAAATAGATAATGAAAACATCTTGATTGTTGAAGTGTTTGTGGATGATATCATTTTTGGATGAAGAGATAGTATGTGCAAAACTTTTGCAAATTAGATGCAAAGTGAGTTTGAAATTTCTATGCTTGGTGAAATAAATTTCTTCTTGGGTCTGCAAATTACTCAAATAAATAAAGGGATCTTCATTTCTCAGACCAAATATGTGAAAGAATTGTTGAGGAAATTCGGTATGGAAGATTCAAAGCCAATGAACACTCCTATGGCAACCAGATGTAAGTTGAGCAAAGATGACGACTCTCCGAAGGTAGATCAGACAAAGTATAGATCAATGATTGGTGGATTGTTGTATCTCACTCAAACTAGACCAGATATAATGTAGGTTGTTGGTCTTGTGGCAAGATTCCAGGCTGATCCTAAAGAATCTCATGTTATGGCAATCAAGAGAATTTTTAGATATCTAAAAGGGACAGTGGAGTATGGTTTGTGGTATCCTACAGATCATGATTTCTCTCTTCATGCTTACACAAATGTAGATTGGGCAGGAGATGTGGATGACCAGAAGAGCACCAGTGGTGGAGCATTCTTTTTGGGAAAGAGATTAGTTTCTTGGCTAAGCAAGAAACAAGATGCAATATCTTTGTCTACAACTGAAGCAGAATACATTGCAGCAACAGGTAGTTGCACTCAAATCTTATGGATGAAGCAGATGCTAAGAGACATTAAAGTTGAATATGAGGAGCCTATCAAAATTTTCTGTGATAATTCAAGTGCAATTAATATTTCTAAGAATCTGGTATTGCATTCTAAGACTAAGCATATATCTATCAAGTTTCACTTTTTGAGAGAACAAGTGAACAAGGAAGAAGTCAGATTGGAGTATGTACCCTCCAAGGATCAGATTGCAGATATTTTACTAAACCTCTTCCCAAGGACTCTTTTGAATATCTCCGGGAGAAGTTAGGGGTCATGGCCCCTCCAGTGATGAACTAGGATGCACTGATGTGCATCAGTCCGGTGGATATCATAGTCATATTTTGTGATCCGGATTGATGATGGGGAGCTGCTACTAAGGGGGAGCAGCTGGTATGATTCTGATATGTTACAAGTGCAAGTATGAGCTCTTTGCCATTGATGTCAAAGGGGAGAGAAGATATGTGAAAAACAAGTGGTTGATGATCAAAGGGGGAGCAGTAAAGGAAGAGAAGACATGTGGAGAGTTGTTGCTGATAGGGGGAGTTGTGACAGAAAAGAGAAGTTCTTGTCTTGATGGTTTTTCACATCATATGTTGCCATCAATGACAAACGGGGAGATTGTTGCAAGTATGAGGTTAACCAGTGTTGTCATTGATGTCAACATCATATTGCATTGGTAAGAAGGTTTGGATGAGTTGTGTGTTGAGGATATTGAGAAAAGTAGTCTCAATAAGGAACAGTGAAGAACAGTGATAAGAAGAAGGCAAATGTACTCAATAGGTTAAGAATTAGAGGATACGGATTAAAGGGTTTGTAGATATGAGTCTTGAGATGATCCAGTTAAGATTTCAGAGGTTCGCATGAAGATATGAAAAAGTTGTGATCGGTCAAGTAGAACCGGTTCCGGGAGTTGTTTCGGAGTGACAGAGTGTTACAAAAAGGTCCGGTGAGATCCAGAGGAGCATTGTCAGACTCTTCTACAGATTGGAAGGAGTGTTTGGGATGTCCTTATGATGTGTCATCTCAGTTTGTACAAAGTTTGGAGGTTCGGAAGAACCTTTTTTAGTTTGACAGTCGCAACAGACTATGTTCTTGAAGTTTCGAATGAAGAGGAGAAGAGATTCCTATGAGTAGAGGAAGTGCGGATGTACCTGGTCAATCAGACAAGCTTGTGAAGGTTCTTGGATCATGTTGAGGTTATGTTGTCGGTCCGCATTGGTGGTAGAGCTTGAAATTGAAGATATTCTTTCGGATGGAGTTCTTGTTCAGACTAACTGACTGGATGAAGTTGTTCATCTTGCGAATGTTCTTGTGGTGGCCGACTGGATGTATTAATCATCTTGCGAATGTCCTTATGGTTGATTACTGACTTAGATGATTATTCCTAAGTCAATGTCTTGTATAAATAAAGGTTTGTGAGTTCATTTCAAAGTGTGTTGAGTAGCGGATGAGTGTGGTATAACGAAAGAGCGAAGGGCAGAGCAGAAGTATCTCAGGCTTAAATGGAACTGATCTAGACATGGTAAAGATGTCAATCTCTAGTTCAAGTTTATGATTCTTATCACTTTGTAGACAGTGTGTCTCTTGTAGGCAGTGTGCCTCTTTGTGAGCAGTGTGCTCGAGCAGTGAGCCCTAATTGGCATGTGCCATTCATTTTTCTTATTCTTCTAACAGAGAATAATCCTTGGGTTAATCACCCCGTGGTTTTTCCCTTAACCAGGTTTTCCACGTCAAAATCTTGGTGTCCAATGTGTTGATGTTTATCTGCTCCTGTGTTTATGCATTATGCTTTCATGAATGGTTAATTGATATGCTATTAACTAACAAGGAAGAATCAAGTGTTTGAAGTAGAAGCAAGTTTTTGTACAACTAATTCACCTCCCCCTCTCAGTTGTGTGCCCTAGATCTAACACTTCCTACATGGGAGCATCCATTAGCTATCTTGGGAAGAGACTTTGCTATCTTTAGTCCAATAGATGGTTTCTCCTAATTGGTTGGTGTTGCCACCTCCTCCCTCTCCCTGGTCTATATAAGCATGCTACCTGGCTTGTATTTTGTATCTTTTGCTTTTGCATCCTCTTAATACTATTTTGCTTCTAGCATTTGCATTACTCTCTTGGAGACTAACTTTGTGTTGCTATTTTGATTTTGTATCATTTGCATTCATAGTTTAGATATCTATTCTTTGCACTAGTTTTCTAGGTTAATAATCTTTTCAGATTCTAACACCTTTTTGTTTTAGGAGATACCTTTTCAACTGCTAACGACATCATGTTCTTTGCAGGTGGCATTTCACTTAATTATCTTATACTTAGAGAACCAATCTCATCATATGCTACATCTACTTCCCTTTCTCTAATCTTCATCACACTTCAATTAACCACATTACCTAGGTACTCTGTATCTAGATTCAAGGGTTGGAGGTGTATTATGGGATTTAGTAAATGTTCCCATTGTTAATGTACCCTGATCTAAATATTAGTAAAGTCAGGTTGAGTTCATTTAGGGTTCTTCCTACTTGCGGTAGGGCTAGGGTTTGTTTAAATTATTCTTCCCATGTTTTTCTTTATTGATCATAGGCATTGAAACTTTCTCCTAAACTCTTAAGGATTTTAGTAGCCCTGTCAATATGTATTGTGATCAATCTTGGGTCGTTCATATCCTTTTACATCAATTTTGTAGTATCCCATATGGTGCGCTCATCCATTCTCTCTTTCTCTACTACATTATTTTCTCTAGCAGCACCCACCTTGGCATGCTCAGCAGCACCCACCTTGGCACAATCATCCAACTATTCTTTTTCCTACACATCCTTTCTTGTGTATTCTCTTCTTATCTCTCCTACCTTTCCATCTTTTTGTTGTATATTTCTTGTCATTCTTGAGTTTTTTTTGCCTCTCTTCCCTTCTTGTTAGTATAATGTCACTTATTTTCCTTATTTTTCTTAACTTTTATGTTACATTAATTCTTATGTATCCCATGGTCGACTTAACTTGAAGAGTTACATATTTTCATGGACCTTTTCAAATCCTCTCCTTTTCTATTTGTCATCCCATTAAGTGCCTACCCCGCTCTCATAAAGGTAAGAACTTAAGAGAATGCTCCACAGATCATAAAAAAATATTTGTCACTTATAGTTTTCCTCTTTTTCAATACTTCGCAATTTCTCATTTTACTATTTCATCTTTTCTATTCTTCATTGTCCTTTCCCAGGGTCCTAGAAACAGAACCAAATATTGGCAAGAAACAGAACCAAATATTGGCAAGAAATGGGAGGAACTAGTCTGGAGATCTAGTCCTCAATCAGACCTCTAGTCCTTTTATACCCCAAATGTATAGTGAAAGAATACTAAAGAAACAACAAGGAATAATAACATGTGGTACGCTTAACTTGTGCATAAGCAATCATATTGTCCTTATAAACATAGTTCAATCCTTATACCTCCTTTATATATATTCAATTGGTAATTAGACGTTCATATTGGCAGGTCTTAGTCTCTGCCCTATTCCTTACAAATATTTTCCTTACATATTCTCTTCTCACTCACTCTCTTACATACATATTCTTACTATTTCCTATCTATATGTTACATAGGGATGTCTCCTTTCCAAAATGTCCCTTTGTATGTCAGGCATGTCCTCCACATACCACTTGCAGTGACCTACGGTATGATCTGTTGCTTTCGATGTCTTCTACCAACACTCGACCTCAATATAAGGTAGAACAATAGTAGATTGCTTCTTGCTTAACCAACAAACATGACTTGAACCAAGTGAGAAGTTGTAACTTGAAGTGGACATGCACTCTTTAGAATCACTATAGTCTGAATCTATGTAGTGCACCAAGTTGATATCAATACCTACTACATATTGAATCCCAAAATTATGAGTACCATAAATGTTTAATGGATAATGTACTTGGATACCTTCTAGTGTAGCTCATGTGCCTCCTGTATAAACTATGAGACCATGACTACAACATATGGATTATTAGGCCTCATGTGATTCAAATAAATGAGGTGCCTAACAAGTTATCTATATAATGTTCCATCAATGACAGGTGAAGAAAACTAAGCCTTATGTTTGAGTCGAAAGGGGAAGGGAGTTAGATAAGACCTGTAGTGAGCCATGTTGAATAGAAAGAGAAAATCTAGAGCATACTTGGACTATGTGATGGTGATCCCAAAAGTAGATTGAGATATATCAATCCTAAGAAATGTAACAAGCCCAAGTTGATCATAAAAACCTATTATGGAGGGAAGTTTTCACTACTAAAATGGATGATGAGGAATGCCTTGTGATCAATATGGCATTACCTTAAAGAGAACCAAAAGGAGGAGTGAATCATCCTAATATAGAAAATAGATGTTTGGATCAAAATGGAAATGAGAGAACCCAAGTGTCAAAAAGAAGGAATCCATCTTGGAATACCAAGCTTGAGGGGCATGTTTCAAGCTCTAGATAGATTTCTAGAGTCTACAAACTAGAGAAGATCATGTACAAAACCCCATTGCGATTTCATATATATCTCCTCCTTAAGGCCATCATGAAGAGAATCACTCTTCACGTCCATCTTGTGAACCTCCCATCATTGTTATACAGTGATAGCAAGTTTAAGTCTAATGTAATTCATTTTCAATAGGTGCAAAGGTATTAGAGTAATAAACACCAAGAACTTGGGAAAAAACCTCAGCAATGAATTGTGCCTTATGCTTATTCACTAACCCATCTACTATGAAGTTTTTCCTATAGTTCCACTTATGTAGAACAAGTTTCCTTCCATTAGAAAGGGGGACAAGAACCCAAGTGTGGTTCCTAATCAAGGAACTATACTCTTACATAACAACATCCCATTCAATAATTCCATATACCTCTTGAAAAGACTATGAATTAGAGGTAGTAGCAATTTAGACATGTGGTGGTCCCTAAAACTATGAAGGTGTCTACCTAGTTTCTAGTGGATCCCTAACCCAATAATGTGCAACATATAGCATGTATTGAGCCCAAAGTGGACCTAAAGTTAGAGAATTAGGAAGAGAATCATCAACCTCTAAATGATGACTAGGAGAGGAGGGTAGTGAATTGTCATTATGACTCAGTATCCAAAGTCAAGGAAGAAGACTCATCATTATCGATAATATTCCTACTAGATCTAAATCCTCATAATATATATCACTTATGTTAAGATATAACTCATGTGGACTAACTAGGACTCAAACCTAGGACCTACCATTTGCTGTTGGAGTGCTCTACCAACTGAGATTCTTGCCCCTCCATGGCCATTCCTTCATCAGTCTAGGTCTGGCTGATTTCTAACACCTCCTTTAAGCCACACTAGAAGTGCTTGGGGCTCCTAGTGGATCTGATACCAATTGTTGAACTACAACTCATATGGACCTCCTAGGACTCAAGCCTATGAACTTCAATTTGTTATTTGATTTCTCTACTAATTGAGCTATTGCCCTCCATTGTGGCTAGTCCACCATTGTTCTAGGTGTGGCATATTTCAAACAACCCCCTTAAGCCATATTATAGGTGCTTGGGGATCATATCCTAGATCTGACAGTAATTGCTAGAAAAGAAGGAAAACCACTACAATATGGAAATCTAAAATAAACTGCCAATCTAAAAATTTTCTAAAGAATATCCAAATGGAGATTTAAACTAATTTAAATCAGGAAATTGAAGAGAATAACACATAACATAAAGATTTATGTAGAGAAAACCTTGTATGAAAATACTCCACCAGAAAATACAACAAGTCTTTATTATCTTCAAAATAGATTACAATACAATCACTTTCTTCTTTCCCGCATCCAATCTAACTACACCTATGTACCAATAAAATTTTCAACTCATATTCTACACTTCTCAAGTTTTTTTTAAATAGAAAGTTCAATCTTAAAAAGGAGTTTCTCAAACATGGTGCCCAAACTTGGGTACATATTCAATGCCCTATCTAGGGAATCCTTCAATTAGGCTATTATTAGCCTCTTACAGATGTCATAAAACCACCTTATAGAATATTATGCACAAGATAGAAAAAATCCCATACCCACCTTGGGAAAAGTCAACAGGCCTCTTACACCTTACAAGTTGTCATAAGATGCCCTATGATCACAATACAATTATAGCTAATTCTTTATGTGTAAGGCACTAATATTAGTAGATGCTCTTACACCTTCCATAAACCATTAATAAACTCGGACACCCCAGATTTACACATTTACTATCTTGAGGTAAAAAACATAAATTACTATCACCATAATGAAACATTTTTTGTAGTCATTGGAACCTTCATCCCTTATGGAATGCATTTACAAAATAATGTTAGGAGTAATTAAATATATAGGATTTACAAGTTTGATGGCACCTTAATCCTAACATTCTCCCACTTGACATCATACATTCTAAATACATCCATTGGAAAACATAAATCAATGAAGTATAAGAAACAAAGCCCATGGCCTCTCTATAGCAAGTGGACTTTTTTTTCTTACAAGTTTGGTAAGATAATCTACAATATTCTCCTATGTGTCAACCTTCTTCAACTCAATCTATCCATTCGCAACCATTTCTCAATCAAAGTAGTACTAAACATCCACATGGTTAGTCCAAGAAAGATACATAGGATTCTTAGCTAATCAAATTAAACTCTTGATATAACAACCAATCTAAATTACCATGGAATAAAAACTAATACATATACACAATCTCTATAACCATACTATAATTTTAGAGACATAGATAGAAGCCATATACTTTTCTTCCATTGTTGATAAAAAAAATTGTGAGATACCTTTTACTCATCCAAATCATTGATTCTCTAAATAGAGTAAATATATATTAACTAGTGTAATTTCAAATCAAACTCACTTACCAAATCTGCGTAAACAAAACCGTATATGTCTAATGTCTACCAACTGAGCTATTGGCCCCTTTATGGCTAGTCCATCATTAGTTTAGGTGTGGCTTATATCCAACATGCCCCCTTAAGGCACACTATAGGTGCTTGGGGCTCCTATCTTTGCTTTGATATCAATTGTTGAGATACAACTCATATAGACTAGTGAGGACTCAAACCTAGGACCTTCCATTTATTTCTAGAGTACCCTATCAACTAGGCTACTAGCCCCTTTGCAGCCAACTCATCATCAGTTTGGGTGTGGATTATTTCCAACACCCCCCTTAATCTACACTATAGGTTCTTGGGGCACCTATCCTAGCTTTGATACCAATTGTTGAGATATAGCTCATATGGACCAACTAGGACTCAAACATAGGACCTTGTATTCATTATTGTAGTGCTCTACCAACTGAGCTATTGGTCCCTTTGTGACCTGTCCATCATCAATCTAGGTGTGGCTTATTTCTAACAATCTAGCCCAAGTGACTCCAATGTCAATATAGGGGGATGAGAATTGTCAAGAGTGGAAACTAAAGAGCTCTCCTCAAAGTAAATCATCCTCTTAATGAACAGCTTGTTTGTAGTAGGGTGGAACAATCGATAATCATTAACACAATCTAGATAACCTACAAATATTCAAGGCCTACTCTGTAGATCTATGGCCTTTTGTTTCTCTATAAGAATTTGGGCCAATGTGAGAGAACAAAAACTTTAAAGTTCTTAATTGATGGTTTTCGACCACCCCAACCTTCAAAAGGAATGCCTCCCTTCTAGGCTTAATAGGGAGCATAATTCTAGATACAACAAGCATAATTGTTGGCCACCACCCAATACTAAAGTCTAAGTGATCTAGAGTGAATCATGTAGTTAACCATTTCCTTCAATGACTTGTTCTTCCATTCTACAACACCATTCTATTAAGGACTATATGGAATTGTATGCTACAAATCAATCCCTTCCAAAGTGCAAAACTACTCAAAATGATGGTTGATATACCTCACCATTGTTATCCATGTGCAAAACCCTAATGGCTTTCCATGACCATTTCTCTATAAAAGTTTTGAAGTTGTGAATGTGCTCAAATACTTCAAACTTCTTCTTAAGATAGTACACCCAAGTATACCTAGAAAAGTCCTAAGTAAATGTCAAAACATATTTGGATTTGCTGAAGGATGTGGAATTGGACCAACCAAATCCTTATGAACTAACTCTATTATCGATGAAGCTCTCCATACCTTGCATTTGTTAATTTTATCTTAACAATGATTACCAAGGATGCATCCGTGGAAAACACCAATCTATTCAACATAGCACAATCATATACTTGTATGTTACCCTGATTTTTCAATTCCAACACTTCAAAGGGTCATAAACTAGAATAAAAAGAAACATGCAAGGAATAAACCAAAGGCTTGACAACTTGACCCAATATTCCATTATAATGAATTTGAAGCTCAACCCAAATATAGTCCTATGAATACTTAAATAAACAAAACAATCAAGACATTAATTTTTTAAAGCTTGGTAGAGACAAAAGTTGGGTCCAATTGAATTTTATCATATTAGTTATAATTAGGGAGGGTCATAGATTGACACAAAGAGCTCGGATCTAAGACATGCAATAAATAGTGTCAAGACATTGAATTATAAATCATCTTAATACAAATAATGTCAAGTTAAGAAAATAGAATCTATAAAACAAATATACAAGAAATTAACCTTGTTGAATAATATGTAAGAAGTCAAATGAAAAAATAAAACCCATTTCCTAGTAAACTCTATTGAGACTTGTATGCCTTTTTGGCCATCTTAGTGATATGACTAGTCTACTAAAACAATAGAAATGGGATTTGTTTTTTTATGGTTTTAACTTGGTGAAAAATGATACACATTTTTAAAGTTTTTTCTTATTAAAAATTAAAAAAAAATATTGTAGCTTTAACGTATGAAGAAAAGTAATTATAATTTTGGATTTAAGAAAATTTAAAATAAAATAAGATTTTCACTATAAGATTTAGTGGAAAATGAGTTATCTTTATCCATATTAGAAAATAAATACAATCTAATTACAGTTTGAGAGAAGATAAATTCTAAAATTGTTTATTAGTAAGAGTAGAAGTAATTGTCTAAATAGTTTGAGAGAATACAAAGCTTTGTAATGTAACAATAAAGAAGTTATTAGTATAAATAAGTATAATAGAATATATATAAAACAATCTAATCAAATAAATGAATGATGTATCGCTAGCATAAGGTAATCTTGGATAGAGACATGGCTGAAGAATGTGTACGAACACAATAAATAAAGACTTTCAATTATTGGAGGGTGGAAGAACATGCATGTCAATGTAATAAAGATAAGCTCCCCATTATTAGCTAAAAATTCATGTTACAGTCAAGAGGGTCATGAGGTCTCCCCCGTCACTTGGTAGTGTTGCCCTGGTCATGTGAAAAAAGTTTACAAGGCGCACTACATTCTTTAAAAAATGCATACAATCATACTATTGAAAACTATAATTGACAATTATAATTATAATGTGTACACACACAATAATAACAACTCTCAATTTTTAGTGGGTGGAAGAACATGTACGTCAATGTAATGCATATAAGCCCCAAATTTTTAGAATCAATCTAAAAACTATAAGTGATAATTAGAATTTGTATGCACACAATAAATAGAAAATCTCAATTCTTATCCGGGCGGAAGAACAATGTGCATCAATGTAATAAATATAAGCTCTCAATTTTTAGAATCCAAATTAACTTTAATTCCAATATAACAATATGATATTAGTAAACTTCATTTTTTATAATATAAGGAACACATGGAAAATAATTACATTATTGTTACCCTAAAATTTAATTATTTAAAACATTATAAAAAATTTTAATATAAATGGAATGTGTGTCTTTTCATATGTCATTCTGTAACGTTTGTTTCTTTCATCTTAGTGCATAGTGATGGCTTCTTTCAAACTGCATTTGTTTTTTTTGTTTTTTTTAATTCCTTTCACATTATTTTTTTTTTTGTTTTTTAATTTGTGGAGTGACTATTTGATTTTTTTTAATAAAGATTTTAGATTGAAATCTTATAAGTTTACATAGAAATTCAAGTCTCATAAAATAAATATGTTTCTAAAACTATTACTCTTGGAGATGTCTTTACTTTGAAAGATAATAATTATTGAAAGAAATAATTCTAGCAAGTTAACAATTATATGAATATTTTTAATAATATTTTTCCTCAAAGTTAGATTTACAACTTTTCTTTTTAGAATAAATAACTAGTATATTTATATTTAAAAAAATATATCTAAAGTATATATAAAGATATCCACCATTTTTTTTTTTAAATTCTTTTTACCTTCTTTTTTTAGTTTTTTAATTTGTGGAGTGACTATTTGGTTTTGTAATCTTATAAATTTACATAGAAATTCCAGAATCTTTCAACTCCCATTCATGTTGTGAATGTAGGAATGCCTCTCCGCATAATTATTTAATTTCATATTTTTTTTTAATCTCATATTTTGAAAAGGAAACCTTTTGATTAATTAAAATCAAATAACACGGAGGGGCTAACAATCTAACAAATGATATGTAATTATTACACACTACCTTGGAAAGCCATGTAACCTTCCTTTTTAAGATATATAGTATAGAGGAATTACCTCCTAGACAACATCTTACCCCGTGTGTATATATATATATATATATATATATATTTCATAGCTAAATAATATAAATTTACATATTAACTACATTTATCATTTTATAAATATAAATTGTTCCAACAAATTTTGAACGGAACTCCATGCTTTACCAAACGTTTCAAGTGGTAGTATTGAGGAGAGAGAAAAACGATGCTCACGCATCAACCTAGGAACTTGCAGAAGGGAGCCTTCTTCCACGCTTTACCAGACGCTTCAGTTTTACAATGGCCTACGTTTGAGTATATCCTTTTCATTCTAAACATTTGCACAGTTAAGCTCATGTTACATTCCAAAGGCATTGCCAAAATTTGGCATCCTTTTTAGCAGCACTGTTAAACAAATTAATATTTGGAATACTTTTGTAAACCATGTAAACTAGTGACTACATAGTTTCTCCTACTCAGAAGGATTTGAAGATAAAGTTTGAAGATAAGAGAAGTTCCATTCACATACAGTATTTCAAGTGAAGCTCATCACATACAGAGGAATCACGAATAAGATATTTTCTCCTGATTCAACTGAGATAGGAACATATTTTACCATCCCAAATAAAAATACGAAACCCTCTGTAGAACAAAACTAATTAACTACTTATGATATCGATGGTAATTTTTCAACCATCATAGTAAAATAAACAATTGATCACACAGAGTAGCAGTTGTTACACATTTACAAAGGATAATCTTGTAGCCAGAAATAATATTATTCTTCTTATCTCTTAAAAACCTAACACAAAGGGAAAGTATTGTTTATTGGTCTAATTCCAAGGTTCTCGACTCAGGAAGCCACCACTTCTTTTCCCTGGACATAAATGGAGTTTGCATACATAACGCAATGATTTTCTTATCAAATAAGACAGCTTGTTAATTGAATTCGTAACAAGGTTCGAATACTCACCTCAACAGAAATCTTGTCATCCAACTTCGGGCGTTTGGAAGCTGCAAAATATATTTTTATATCTATAGGATAATTTAGAAAAGAAAAATCTAAACAAATTATATTTTATATAAAATTTAAAGCCACAGGATTCTTTCCAGACTGATTACCTTAACCTAAAAAGTTCTTTAATTCCTGAATTTGTTCCTTATTTTTGCAGCTTCCCTAATATTAGGGTTTCATTAAAGAAGCTTTAAGAACATATTATAGCTGTGTAATCTAACTATTTCTAAATAAATGTTAAAATCCATTGTTACATTCTATTATCCCGTAACCATTCTTAAAACGAATCTTAACAAGTCAGATGATTCATATTTGAAATGAATCTTAACTTTTCAGATGATTCTTAAAATCCATCATTACATCCTTGAAAATATCATATATAAACATCACAGCAATGTGTTAAATAATCTCAAAATGTAACTTATTTTGAAAAATCACGGCCTCCTGCATCAGCAACCAATGGAAATAAGTCCAATGTCCTGCGGGCTCCGCTATTGACTTCTTCCGGCATATCAAAATGGTTTATTTGGTCCATGGAAGGATTTGGTCCGCTCATGAAAATGGAATTCCATATACTGCTTGCGCTCTCCACAACACTAGAAGATCTGATAAGCCTGGAATCTGAATTAAGAAAATAATAATACAATTATTCTACAAAAATGATCATCATCCCAAAGGGAAAAAATAGATTTTTTTTAATAAAATGTGAACGACCCAATTCGTTTACCTCCGGCAGATCCACGATCCATTATGCTCTGGAGTTACTCAAGTTTATACCCAACAGTGAACAGCCTTAGTCAACTCATGGGTTGTTTATATATAAGATTTGGTTGTTAACGAATAAGTTATTTATAGTTTACATGTAAACCCTAAATCCACATAAGCAATCAATACTTTTAACTGCAGCACATTGATTATTGATGATTTTATTGTTTTACATATAAACCCTAATTCCACATAAACAATCAATACTTTTGACAGCACCACATTGATTATTTCTTTAATAGAATATAAAACTATTTCACTAAGAAAATCACATACCTCTGGTTTGTGATTGCTCTTTTTCTTTCTTCCTCTTCTCTCGAGAGCTTACATTTTTAAACCTGTAGGAAACATTTTTCTCTTCCACTTTACCATATTCTTGTAGCTGAACAGTAATCTCAGCTATGCGGGCATCAGATGGTTTTCTGGTTTCCGTTGCCAACACAGACTCTAATATTTGCTTTTGTTTGGCGTTTGGCCGCCATCTTGTCCACACATTTCCCCAGCATGTGATCTCCTCTACTATAGCAAAAAGATAAGAGTTTATCATTGTAATATAAAAAGGGGGAAAAACAACTCAAAATTGAAAGATTTATTTACTGACATGCAGACTTCCCTCGATCCATACAGAGTTTTTCACTGTAACAGCCCACAAACCTCCAAACCGGTGAACACAATAGATGAGAAGACAATGGAGAAAATGGGCATGGTAAAGAAATAAATAGGCGATGGATTCGATGAAACTTCTACATGAAGTACGTATTAGCTGGAGAGAGAAATTAAATGATACTACATCTTGATCAACCTCTTCAAAATTTTAAATTGGAAAGGACAAATTTAAGTCTGTGAGGTCACCCCAAATTTGTGAACTTATCCTAGAATAGAATAATAACTAAATTTAGGTTGCAAATGACTAAACGGAGGTAAGCAAAGATAGGCATCATAAATATGCAAATAAGATGAATGTATAAGAGTGTATGTAAATTGATATGATAAGGCTAAACATATAGAAATATATTTATGTGTTACTGGATAAAGAAGCTAGGGGAATGAATGTGTAATATCATTTGTTGCTATGTGTATATATTAAGACATTGTTTCAAAACAAACACATGGGTATCCAAAAATTTAACAGCTCTCCTTTCCAGGCAAGAGGGATCACATCCGATAACAATCGAACTTTAACAGCTCTCCTTTCCAATGTGAAAAGGCAATTAAAAGATTAAAAGAGATTTGAATTCAGTCTTGGTTTTTTTTAATTTCTTAATACATCAAATATTGAGTACATCTAATGGATCCAAAATGGCACTGTTCCCTACATGATACATCGTACAAGTATGTGAAAAGGCACTATAGTTAAATGTCATTTTCTGACTTATTAAAAACTTGTTTTATCATGACGCATACTAAATAATTACAAGGTTCTCAATTAAGAAAACTCCCTCTTCTTCTAAAGGAGAGGTCATGACACATACTAAATAATTACAAGGTTCTCAATTTAGAAAACTCCTTCTTCTTCTAAGGGAGAGAGGCCACTTGCCGCCCCAATAACCCCTATGTTTTTAATCACTTGACCCCCCAATTAAATTTTTAAAAAGAACCAATACATGTAAAATACCAACCAAATAAATTAACACAAATGCACCAATACATGTTCACAACATTTGTACATGTTCACAAATGCACCAATACATTTGTAAATTAAGCAATGAAATTAAGACAAGTGTACAAATGTGATGGCGAGCGTTATCGGCACATCAGTGCCGATGTATGGGGCGACATGTTGAAATGACCATTTTTCGACCCATGTGCACATAACGCATCCTACAGGAAATGTGAAAACCCCAAAAAAAATCGTCGAAATTCTATATGTCTAACTGTGTGTTTGACATGCGCGAAGTTAGAGTGGGCGGCTACTGGCCCCTCTCCCTTACTTCAATATGAATGAACATAGTTATTTTTCCAAACAAATACTTGACATGAGGATCGACGGCTAAGAAGGGTTCTTAACGATGCAAGACATTTCAATTTATGGGCGTTGGACACATGGGCGTAGATTGTGAATGAGATTACGCCGAGAAATTATATAATTCGTCGATTGTTCTCATGTCAGGTAAAAAATTGTGTCAAAAGAAGTCTCATGTAGTTTAAATGTCCCCGCCGCGAATTTGATTTGTCATATGTGCATTTTACTCCGTTTTCATTCTGTGTTCGATAGAAGGTTATTTTCGTGTCTATCCGCCCAAGCTGCTTAAAATTTTAAATCGCTTTGAAATCCACGGTTGCTTTACCTCCATTCTAATCCATTCCCTCGTCCGCCCAGGCTCCTTAAAAGCCCTTTTTAAAATTTTAAATCATTTTGAAATCCGGGTTGAACGGTGCTAAGTCGGTTTCGCTACCTTTCATATTTCCATCGTGGAGTTGTGGTTGTGAACTTGTGGGGCTGGGATTCACCTCCATTCTAATCCATTCCATCTTCGAGTACGTACTTCAATACTATGCCCATCTTTTATTGTTTTGACTTCTTAACACACCACCAAATGTGTTGCTTTTGGCTTCTTTAATTACGGTTGGGCTTTTTTTTTTTTTTTTTGGGGGTAATAAAGGCATTATAAAACCCTCATTCATTCATTCTCCGTTAAGATTAATTAAGTCTAATTAAATGAATAGAAATAAAAATTAAAATGTATTAAAGGTACATATGATTTAAATGCCCTCTTTTATTTAAAATTTTAACGGATTTTAAAATATTTTAATTATGTGTATAGACTATAATATTACAAAATAAAATAAGATTAAATATAATTTAAATATTACATATAATATTTTTTTTTGGATTGAAGATAGTGTAATAATATTACCAAAAAAGGAGTAGAAACTGTACATATATGTGGCCAAGGGGGCCACCAAAAAAAGATTTCCGGATCAGTCACTACATACCACATAAGATTATAATATTATATCACATCATATGTCTAGAAGCTGCTTATAACAAACTTTATGGTTGTTATGACAATACTAAGGAGACATAATCTGCATCATCCAATTCTTCAAAAGCCTCAACAGGATCATATTGGGACAAAGGAGCGGCCTCACAGAATTCCATAGATGTAGTCTATGTGTCAAGATTAGTTTCAAAGTGCAGACTACCATCATCATCAACATATAACTTCTAGTTCTCTAAAATGGGTTAAGTGTCCTGTGAGATAGCAGAAACCTTTTGATCTGTCACCATCGCCTTCCCTGTAATGACCAATTTGCTAAATTTCTGATGCAGAAGCTCCATTTTCTCATTAAAGGAATGGCAGGTCATATTAAAATCATGGAAACCCTATTCTACAAAATCATCAGCTACCATATGCCCCAAAAGATCCTCATATTCAGTCTCTTTGGCCACAGTCTTTAGTTGTTTTTCCACTGCAACAGCCACCCATACATATAAATCAATTTGTGTGAGTCTCATATTAGACCCAATAAGCAATCTTGGTTTGTCTTGGAAATGATCCTCATTTCTCTTTTTCCACAATGCCCATAAAATTTCAGTTGTCAAAACCAGCAATAAAAGATTAGATTTTGTATCAAAGTCAGAAATAAAACCAAGTAAAATTCTAATTCTTTCCATTGAATTACAAATAGAGCAATCCACAATAGTCCCCAAAAACAGATTCCAGACTTGAGCAACATAAGGACATTTGAAAAAAATGTGATCACAAGACTCAAAAACATTACACAATCTGCAAACATAACTATTAGCCCCAACAGGAAGTTTATTTAACAACAAAATCCATCTGAAACACCCCTTCTTAAGTTCCAAAGGCCTACCCCAAAAGGTCTTAAAAACTTAACTTCTTAAAGCTTATGACACAATTCCAAGACTTGGCACAGTGCTCTAGGATTTGATTAAAGTTACTAAGGATCCTGAAGATCCTTCTAGATTCACACACTACCAGTTTGCAACCATCCTTCCAAATCAGCCTACTCAACCAATCCCCTTCACTCAACAAATCTGATTGACCAGGATCATTTGAGTAGGCTACAACTAATACTGAATATGTTCTTTTTTGAGACTCTTTCAGACCAAATTCCTCTTTCAATTTTTCCCATCTCTTACAGCCATTATCATTTAACAAATCATTGAAGTTGGAAAAGCCTAGTTTGTGCCACTTAAGATCAAAGCACCCTTGAATGAGAGCCAGAGGTCTGTCATTATGTTTAAGAGTCCACCAAATAGAGTTGTGAGCACCCCACCAAAATGAGGACTCACCACTTGCAGGGAAAGAAATGAATCTCCTAATACTTTCCCAAGCTTTCCAAATAGAAGCAAAAACCACAAACCCAGCAGGTTTAACTTTGAAATCCCAAAAGAGGTAATCATGAAAGTGCAAATTGCTCCATCCTGGACTCCTCCTCGGTCTAGCCAATTTGATATTGTTCCTAACTAACACTTTTCAGGGCTCATTGCCTTCTAATGAGTTAACAATCCATTTTGCCACCAATGCCATACCTTGGAGTCTAAGATCCTTCAATCCAAACCCACCTAGCTCCTTCCCAACACAACACCATTTCCAATTAACACAGTGCCTTTTACTGTTGTCTTTCCCATCAAACCAGAGAAAGGCCCTAATGACTTTTTGAATACATTTTGTTTGCAAATTAGAAAAAAGCCACATTGAGGCATAAAACATAGCGTAGGTTGATAAAACATTTTGACAAACTTGAAACCTTCCTGCTAGGGACAAAGCCTGTCTATTCCACCCTTTGAGTTTAATCTCTACTCTTGCATCCAGCCAGTCCCACATTTGTTTTAGAGATGGATCCAAATCAAAGGGAATACCTAAGAACCTAACTAGTTTCTTAGGCCCACCCCATTGCCAAACCTCCAAGTCCAACCACCCGGGAGGAGAATCATCCCAACCAATGAGAGTGGACTTGCTAAAGGAAACTTTAGCCCCTAAGGCTGCACAAAATTTACCCAATCTAATTTTCAATTTATTTAGATTCTCTTTCTCTGGGATAGGATAAATGGCAATGTCATCTGCAAACTGCATGTTCAATAGGGGGGAACCATCTGAGAGCTCAATACCTTTGAAGAGGCCAAGAATTTTGTCTGTTCTTAAGAAGTAGTAAAGGTCTTCAGATGCAATAACAAACAGAGCTGGTGCCAAGGGGCAACCTTGTCTTATTGATCTCCCCATTTGAAATGGGTCAGTAAGCTCTCCATTTATTTCAATTTGAGCAGAGGCATCATTGAAAAGCATTTTCACCATTTTAATAAATTTCCATGGAAAACCAAAATCCTGAAGCACACAAATTATGAAAGACCATTATATTCTGTCATAGGCTTTCTCAAAGTCTAGTAAAAGAATTCTAGTATTCTATCCAGACTCCTTAGCCCAATGAGTTGCTTCCCAACTAGTCAATAGATTCTCCAGGATGTACCTTCCCTTTATGAACCCTATTTGCATTACATTGATAATAGCGGGCAAAATATCTACTAGTCTCCTTGCCAACGCCTTAGCAATAATCTTGTAAGAAACATTGAACAAGGTGATAGGTCTCCAGTTCTTCAAGTTGGATTTATCCCCTTGCTTAGGCAATAGTTTAATAACCGCTCTATTTATTTCCTTTCCCAAGGAACCTCTTTCAATTGCCTCTTCATAGACTTCTAGCAGATCGTCAACCACCCATTTAGAGTTGACTTTGTAGATCTCCACAGGAAGCTCATTGATCCCAGGAGATTTATTGGAGCTCAAAGAGAAAATGGCATTCCTAATTTCATCCTTGGAAATGCTCTTCTTTAGCTTGCTGGCCATATCATCATCAATTTTCCTGGGACAAATATCTGCACAAAGTTTCTGAGCCTCCCAACAACTATGACCCCCATCTTCTACTTTGAACAAGCATTCATAGAAATTTTTAAAAACTCCTTAATACCATTCTGATCTACATACACAGTACCATTCTCTGAAATCATTTCCCATGTTCTTGTCTAAATTTATTTCTCAAAATGTTGAAGAAATATTTGGATCCTCTATCTCCATCCTTAACCCAATTAAGTCTGGCCCTGTTTTTGGCACTTTGAGCTCTCAAATTTTCAAAATACCTAAGCCTATTTTTAATGGAACACACTGAAGCAACCAAACCTTCATCAAATGGATTCTCCTGAGCCTCCTTTTCTAATTCCAAGAACTGGCTTTGAAGCTCTCTTTCTTCTCTTCTCCTCTCCAAGGCAAAATTTTTCCCACATAGTTGGAACATTCCTTGACAAGCTTTAACAAGTTCAGTCCAATAGTTGTTGGCAGACTTATGATTCTAATAAAACTTTACAATGTTCCTTAATGAGACAATTCCATGTTTACAGTCCTCATTTTCTAATAACCATGTGACATTGAGTTTGAAGGGTTTAGGAAGTTTTGCTTTGGCTGACATGTCATGGGCTATAAAAAAGGTTTCAGCATAAATTGGGTGATGGTCTGATAGAGAACTAGGCATAACTTTTACTACATTGTCCCCTTGAGGGCATTTAAACTAAAAATATTATTTGTTAACATAAAATCTATCCAATCTATAGTATATTCTCCTACCACCAGCTTGTGCATTACACTAGGAGAGCCATATGCCTTTACTCCTACACAAGTTGGAACCTTCTAAAGGATCTATCAACCTAAGGGATTTCTTTAATCTAAGCCAAAAGTATTTCTCATTACCTTTCCAATCCAAATTCATCCCTCCTATCTCGTCTTCCTTATTTTCCACCATATTAAAGTCCCTGGAAAAAATCCATGGAATTTTAGGGAGATTGGAGGCAAGCCAATCCCACAAAGTGCCCCTCTCCTTGTAATCATTTTAGGCATAAATAGAGAAAACACCAATTTTTGCTCCATTCTTATCAATGATGACCCATGCAGCCCTGTTACACGGAGAAATCCCATTTTGTGAAACAAAAGTACCCAACCATGATTGATGAGGATAGAAGTACCTCCTTTGCCTTTATTATGACAAGTGTGCACTTTAATGGAGTCCTTCCAGATAAACCTCATAGCATTATCTAACTAAAAATTCACAGCTTTGATTTCTTACAGCATTAAGAAATCCAGATTTTTGTGTCTATTGACTAGATCCATTAGTTTTACAAAGGATGCAAGCATTAAGCCCTCCAAGACCTGTTACTTCACAAGAAATAGATTTTCTCCCAAGATTTATATACAGCACTTCTGGGATAGCAATCCCTAGCTTAAAAGAGACTAGTGCCCTAGCATCCATATGCGGTAGGGTGACCTGAGAGTCTTCAACTCTCAAAATTTTGCCAATGGGATCTAACACCTTCTCTAGGAAAGGCTAGAGTTGAATGGGCACATCCTTAATTAACAACCATCTAGGGACTGAACAAAATTTAAGTTCTTGCATCGATGCATCAGGACTCCATGAAAAGATTTTAAACAGAGAATTGCCAACATTCCACATATCCTTTTCCAAAACTCTCTTTTGCATTCCATGATTCTTAAGAATAATAACAAAAACCCCTTTAGATATCATTCTGTAAAATGAAATGTAGACCCCCAATTTCTTTCCCCAGACTGAAAATAACCAATTATCAAAAAAAATTCTAGAAGGCAAGTTGTTACAGTCTAGACAAACAAAGAATAAAGCCACATTCTTCAACCTATTTTCTTCTACATTAACTGCCCGCAACATACCAGCATTGGGTTGAAGAATGAGTTTCCGAGGCAAACTAACTTGCTTACCTTTAACCCTCTCCCCTGATGCCTCTTCTCCTTCTCTCCTGCCACTCCCTCCGCCACCAATGCCCTCCTCTCCAACATCTTGTGTCGAGAAGCGCGCATCTTGGGGCGAAGGGCAGCAATATCACAGTCCAGAGCCTCCTTATAAGATTTTCCTGCAACCTCGACTCCTCCATTCTACCCTACTTCCTTATTTGTTTAATCATCTGCACTAGCCATAATCACCTACAGCTGAGGAGTAAACACCTCATCCAGAATCATGTACCCTCGTCTCCCTTCGCATGTGCCAAGCCAAAGGAGGACACAGACCCCCGGGTGGGAAAACCTGTGCAGTAAATCAAAAAACTATAATTTCTATGCCCACCAAATTTAGAACATCAAGGGTTAACAAGGGGAAAATGAAAAAATAACCATGAAAAATAAATCTGACTTTGATACTTCAAACTAACTCAAATGGCAAGTAGACAATGAAGATTCTATGAAGATTGCAGACAAAAGATAACTAAGAGGACCAATGTTGAAACTGAGAACAGCTCTGCACTTTGTTCATGGAGGGGAACCAGAACCCTTGAACAACTTGCAGAGCACATTCCCTATTTCTTTATTGAATTTTCTAACCTTCATGGTATAATATATTTAATATAAATATAAATTTAATACTAAATATTATATTAATATTATATTTAATAATTTACATTATATAAAATACAATAATAAATATAATTATTTAAATATAGATTTTATATATAAGATAGATCTAATTAAATAATAAATATACATAATAAATTAATATAAATATAAAAATTTATAATTTAATATTATATTTAAAAAATTTATATTTAGATTTTACTTGGATTTCTTTAAATGTTATATTCAAAAATATAAATAAGAATTTTATCTAATATATGATGAAATTGATTTTAATTAAAGATTACATTAATTCAGTTAAATAAATATATCTACTATTATATATTTATATAAAATTTATTGTGTGGGCTATTGTTAGAAGTTAAGTGATTCATGAATCCCTGCACTTGGAATGATTAGGGAGGAGAGCCGATTGTTATGATGGTAAGTACTGCCAAGGGTCTTTAACTCGCTTGCTTGCAAAGTCTTCTCCAAGCGATCGACAACAGAATAAGAAATAATGAAAGGAGCATAAATTATGAATGCCCCTTCTAAACTTAAACTGTGGCAATTTAGTGCAGAACATCTCCTCTCCATGCCTTTGAGATACACGGTCCTCTTTTATGCAGATGCAATACAGTGTGGATGCATGGACACCCCTGTTAGACTAGTGATCTAGAAAAGGCAAATGGCCTTTTTAGGGCAGATTATGGAGCTTTGACTATGAAGAATCCTCAGGTAGGATGATCCTCTGATGGTTGGATCCGTTCGAATGGTATTGGGCAAAAAGTACATGGCGGCCAGTGAACGCTACAAGGTTGATTCGTATATTCATTCAAGGTTCATGGCGATGCTTTTGGAGATGAACACACCTAAGTCAAAGGTCAATGCAATCATGAGAAGGCTATTCATCCCAGAGTTGTTGGCTGACTTGGAGGTAATTCTACAAGTGGCTACTCTAGGGGTAGGTGTGCCCAGGCCACAAGACATGGAACTTCTTTTCGACCCTAGGGAGATAGTAAAGCTCTACCCCTTTATGCTGGACATCAGGGGTTTTGAATTGATTGTACTGAAGGAGCAAGCCCAACTTGCAATGGACTTCATCAAGCGGATGCTCGAGCTAGTAACGGAGGATGGATTCTAGTGGGTGGTCAATTTCAAGCTCAAGCTGGTAGATTATGATAAGGAGTAAGATTGTTACAGTATGTTGTGTGTTTCTCCTTTTTGGATAGATAGTCTCTTTTTCCTATGCTAGATCCTAGGCTTCAATTTGGTATGGAAAGCATGTTAGTTATCAACATAGCTGAATGGAGGCCCTGTGCGGTCTGATTTTGTAATGTAATTCAAACTACCATGATCAGTATGTTATGCACGCTTGCATAAGCAAATGTATTTTGCCTTTTCAAATTCAATATAAAAATATTAGTACGGATCTTAAAAAATTACTATAGATTTAATATTTATATATATTTATTATTTATTTATTTTGTGTATAAAAATATTTATTTTGATATATTTTTTTTATTGGTAAGTGAGGGATTTTTAGGCTGGCCCACTCCAGCGGAGGTCACAAGGGGGACCTCCTCCCTTGTAGAATTACCGCCACCACTGCAGCGCGGATCGCCGGCAGTGCGGCCCTGCTAAGTCTGCCATCATGCCGCTTGTGGCGCGGATCGCCACTGGTGGATTCGTCATTGTACACCATTTCTACCACAACCTGTCAAGCTACGGAGACCAAAGTACACCAGAATTCGAACACACTCCACTTGAGGACCTCGAAATTCCAAGAGTCACCTACATAGAGCCACAACCATTTAGAAGCCAAGATGTCTTTGGGGGGATTTGAACCTTGGTCTCCACAATAAGGACCAAGTTGTCTTAACCACTAGACCACACCCACTCGACATTTATTTTGATATATTATGTTTTATATAATATAAATTATTAAATAGAGACATAAAATATTATATAGAAATAAATGTTAAAATACAATAAAATACAACAAATTGTACTCTTATAGTGAAACATAATAATGATTGATAGAAGGCATATAAAATGATGTTTAAGACGTTCCTAGAATTTAGAAAAAAATTAATGTCTAATCAACCCATCCGAATTAATATAGGAAACATAAAAAGAAAAAAATAATGACTTTGTCAATTTCCCTGGCCCACACGATGATAGATCGATGGTTACATGTCCTCCTATTGTAATTGATGGGGAGAGTCCTTAGTGTATGATGTTAAATCTTGCAATCATCTGAGTCTATCTATGTGGAGATACATCGATCAATTAGTAGTTGATGCATCAACAAGGACATCAATGTAGGTCGATTGCTAAGTATGATGGCTATACCTTTGATAAATTACTTATGACTATATTTAAAAATAACAACTTCGAATCCTCACACTTCTCCATTCATTTAGTTAGCTGGCACTTATAGTACTTCTTGCATGTGTTCCTCCACCATTGCTCTGCAATATGTGCCTATACTTAAAAAACTACCTCTTTCTATACATCTATATTTCTAATTAAATTTAATCTTGAGACAATCATTTCTCATCAACTTGTGTGTCAAGTCCTCTAAATTTAGATCTAAGTTACCATATTCAAAGATGTGTCCTAGGACCATAGTTTCATAACTCAAATCATTAAAAGCATCATTTGATCAAAGAGGAAGGAATCAAAACATTATAAATCCTACGTCTATATCATAGAGAGAGATAGAGAAGGATATAATTAGATAGAGAGGGACATAGAGATCACAAACACCCATCACCTTCTCAAAGTGTGAAACTAAGGGTAGGGAGAGAGAGAGGGGGGAAAGAGAGACAATGAGAGAGGGGGGAATAGAATGAAAGAAGAAGAGAGAAGAATATAAAAAGAGATTGATAGAATAGAGAAAAAGAGAGAATTAGAGATAAGAGATAGATAGGCATAGAAATAGAGAAAAGAGACGAAGAGAGAGAGGGGGGGAGGGGTAGAGAAGATAGAGAGATAAAAGAGATAGAAATAGGGAGAGATATAGATATAGAGAGATAAATACATAAAGAGATAGAGAGAGAGAGAGAGAGAGGAAAAGAGAGGATGAGAGGAGAGAGAGCTAGAGAGATAAATAGATAGAAAGGAAGAGGCAAGGATAGAGAGAAGGGGAGATACATAAGCCCATTGTGGATATCGTGCGACATAGGCTAAACCAATGGGATTCTACCATTATTGTTGATGAAAGATAGCAAATCTTATTTAACTGACATTTGGCATTAGCATGCATGTGCCATAATTGTGAACCCACTACATGGCCATGTGCCATGTAGTTTTTAGCCATGTGCCATGCAATTTTTAGCATACAAAATGTAAACTACAACCGATCTAATTTGTTTAGATTTAAATGGACCATCAAGTATGAACTTTAGAATCCATGACTTTCATTCCACTGACCATAGATCATATCTAATATGCTCACTCAAATATATCCTTAACTAACACACATATGCCCTTCCTTCACACAAAAGTGTTAATGATTACCTATATACAACCATTGATAGAATGCCTCAAAAAAACTATAGTTAATGAAATTTTTAGTGTAACATATTTTGTTGCAACTCAATCTTACATATGTGTCAAAGGAATCCATCATATAGTATCAATAAAACACTAATCAAACTAATGTACAAATACCTAGCAATGACGCAAGATAACTGAAAAAACATAAAGGATGCATTATTAATGTCACATTGAGTGATGAGTCATGGGTGATCAAAATCAAAAAATTAGTGTCTCAGCACACAAATTTGAAGAAGCCCACTCACGGTTTAATAGCATTCCAATTCATTTTCATTTTCACAAAAAAATGCATCAAATTGCAACAATGGCTAGCTATGGAATTTTATAATCTTATTACTTTGTAATGGAAGGTTTAACTCTACTATTATTTGTGGTCAATTTCATGAGAATTAAGAGAGATTGACTCTGATGAGATCAACTTAGTTGAATCTATTATGAGTAGAGATAAGGGATTCAAAAAATATGTCGACTCTTTGAAATTAGGTTCAAGATCAAATGTATTAGCCATTTTCTTGCCATTTTGACAATATGGCCTCTTAAATGTGGTACCCATATATAAATCTTTTTTTCTTCTACATGTACTATGTGATGCATGAATTTTAAGACTGATAAAACAAGGATAAATAAAATGTGACATTTGCAATAAAGACGCATTTTCTCCTCAAAAGAATAACTTGGAGCTACTTTCATGACCACTACTTGCTTAAGATTTTATTTGATATCAATAATTTGTAATTTGTGAAAATCATGTATATCCTAAATAGATAATAAATCTTCTAATACATATCTATCAAGACACCAATGGACTAGAACATAGCTTAACAACAAATATGCTTTGCAAAAATCAAGTCAACAAAATGCCTTGCAATATTCTATGAAGATTGGCATTTCTCTCTTCCTTGTTGCATGTACTTCATCTATTAATGTCTACTTCCTTTTCCCACTAATTGGATGCATAAATCATCATTTAGAATAAAAATGAGTTAATATTGTTTGCATAAATATTTTTCCTACACGCTAAAATTACTTAGAGGCTATAAATTACAATTTAAGATACTCTCAAAACAATGGATGAAACTAGACAAATACACTAGAAATCAAGCATGGTCAGCCATATAACGCAATGTGTTATGTAGCTTTCTAATACTTTTCAAAATGACACTATTTAGAGAATAATAATGATTTCACTATACAATTAAATTTTCATCAATGCTTTCCACTCTGACAAATATGGGGCTAAGAATCTACTCCAAAACATACGAATCCAAATTAATGTCATTTAGATTTTATACCATGTCAACTTGTACTATTGAGAATATATATTTATCTTAAATTATTTTTATTATATGTTGTGGTGGTGATGGTGTATTGGGACTGATGGGAAATTCAGCTAAGATATATTCATCTTTACACAAGAAAACACCTACCATGGATAGAGAAAACATGATCAAAATTTAGTCTCTCTCCCTCGTTTCCTCATCTCTCTCTCTACTTCTCTATCTATATATTTTTTTGTCTCGCTCTACATCTCTCTATTTCTCTGTATCTCTCTTTGTCTCTCTCTCACTACCTTTCTACCTCTCTCTCTCCCTCTTTCTCTACCTCTATCCCCTTCCCTCTTCCTCTATCTCTCTTTCTCTCTTCATCTCTCTATCAATCTCCCTTTAGATTCGTCTCTCTTTGTCTATAATTCAATCTCTTTCAATATCTCTCTCTATCTCTATATATGTCTCTCATCCTTTTTTATCCCTATCTTTCTTTGTCACTTCTCTCTCTATCTATCTCTCTTCCTCTCTCTCTTTCCACTCTTCTCTATCTCTCATTCTTTCTCTTTTCCTCCCTCTCTCCCCCCTCTCTCTATGTCTCTCTATAAATGTTATTGTTTGTAACATTTAATACTCTCTATAAATAATAGTATTTGTAATTTTTAATATGTGTTGGAATGGAATCGAGTAAATGGTTTATATGTAAAGAACAAAATAAATGCTAAGTATGTTATATTAAATCAATTAAAAAAGATTATATTTGATTCGAACAAAGCGCACATAATGAAAACAATACATTTAAAGTAAGATGGTTTATGTCATGTATCTGAAAGGTCATATACATAGACAATTATTGGTTATATACACTCTGGTAGGCTATAATAATAGATTACATAATATGTAGGTAAGTTTCAAATGCATGAACTTATCGATGTTCTAGACATTTTTGTTTGTTGTCACAAGTGCATAAGATTTTCTTACCTAGCCTCCGTTGAACACATATTCATATGGAATTTCAAGATATGTTTCAAGAGCAATGAGAGTTAAACAAAAAGGGAAATAAGAACTGAAACAAAAAGAGCCTCAATTTAAACATTACATACAACAACAAAAAGAAAAGGAAAAATAAATAAAATATTAATCAAGAGTTGGAGAAAGAAGCAAAAGGAAGAAAACAAAAACTTGAATTGCATATTTAGAAAACATTGAAACTAAAACAAGAAGATGTGGTGCATCAAAATAATATCATTCCACCACAACCACAAGTCAAAATGCAAGAACAAGTTAGAAAATAAATACATGATGGTACACCTGTTGAAAACAAATTTTCACCCTTTATAAGAGAATATTAATATAAAACACATGTTATTAAAATATTAGGAAAGAAATATCAAAATGAATAAAAAGACAAATTAGATGGTGATTATCTAATGGTTGATAAGCCAAAGATGGTGATGCCCAAAGTGGTATGCATGAAATTTGATGTTAAAAGATTTATGAGCACAACTATGGCATATATATTGATATATATCAATAGGGTAAACTTCATTTTACTTTCCTTCTTTCAATTTTACACCTTAGTTCCTTTTTCAATTTTCTATTTTATGCTTTAGTGTTTCAATCTTGCCTACATTATTGTGATTTCTATACTTATCCACCTTCTACATTTGTTTCACATATTTATCCTCATCCACATGGGGGAATTGCTGAGTGTCCTTTTTACATTGTTCATGTCTTTACTCATATTTCCCCACTTCATTTGCATATTTTACTTTTGCTTCCTTTTTCCATGTTTACACTAATTTCTCCTGCCTAATTCTCATGTGTTCCATTGCTATGACATTGTTCTATCATACTATTTAGAGCCTATAAACATTAGACTTACATTCTTATCTAATGGTTACTACAGATCACTTCTTGAGTCCATCGTGCTATAAATCATGCTTACTAAAGCTTATATATTATTCCTATGATGATGCATCATGATATACATTATTCTTACATTGACATATTATGCTTGTTGAAGCATCTTCTATGATCTTAGAATTTATACATATTAATTATTAGATTTTTATGCATTGAGCCTAGATATTGACAAATCTAACTCCTTAGAGTTACTTCTAAAGACAAGAAAATGATAAGACTCAAATAATATAAAGCGAATGAAAAACACATAATATCTTTACCTCAAATCACTCTTTCTCCTCCGATAGAGTGGAAGTAAAGTGCACCCTAGCTCCACTTGATTTGGTCTTTCAAGTACTTTCTTGATGATAAACTATTTTGATATGTTGATTGCTCACTCTAGCAGCATAATGTTACTTTGAAGCTCATCCACCATTTTAATGGATTGGTAGAGGGTTGATTTATAGATTTTTGGATGATAGGATGGATGGTTGGGATTAAGAGGTGAGAGATAGGAGCTTCTAGGGAATTCTTATATGAATGACTAAGATTGAGAAATGTAGTATGAAATTAGTGGTGGAGATGTAAAGTTGGTTTGACTTTTGTTGGAGTGTCTAGGTTCAATGAATCTAGACAAGCTCTTAGCTAGTCATGTGAGTCTTATTTATTATTTGTGGCAAGTACATGAGGATTAGGACAAGTGAAAAATAATTAATCAATTACTAAAATTATATAAATAATTATTGGACAAGAATGATATGGGAAGATAAAATTTATTGTAGATTGAAATTAATTAAATAAATATAATTTATTTTATTAATTTGGTGGAAGGGATAATCCTGATTAATTTAATTAATCAGTCAATGGAAAGGGGAATGCTAAAGGAAGTCTATGACTAATGTGTCATAAGGTGACATAAGGTGGTGTTCAAAGTGTTGTTTGGTGGTATAGTCAATTTTAAGTGTCTACAACTTCATACATTTATATTACCATACAAAGATTCTAGAGATATATGCTTTGATCCTACATTGACACACTCTACTTCTAGATTAACTATGATAATGAAAAACATCGTGTGTTCCCCCATTACATATTATGCTTCTATTGCAATATTGGTACACTTGGGAGGCATCATGATTTTATTCTTTATACCTTATGCTATCCTAGTGCCACAACTTTACCATTTGCACTTTTGAGGGATCGTGCTTTCCCATTTTCTATATCTCATATGTTAATGATAACATCTCCACATTGGATACATTGCACTTAATGCTCCCTTTTCTATTTACATGTGGGGGCATCATGCTTCCCTCTTTCCTACAATATGCTACTATTGTTATACCTTGGGGACTTGCCCGATTATTACGACATTAAATGTATAGTTGTGGGTTCTTGCCCCTTATCATGGATTTATTCATTTTATTTTTATTTTATTCCTTCTACTTCAAGCCCTTGCCATATTTTCAACTTTATACCATTCTAGGGATTAAATGCCTTGCCAACCTTTGTGAACTCATACTTTTGGATGCCACATTGAGGGAATACATGTATCTTAGTACCTCATATACTTACATGGTGTTACTAGGATACTAGGGTTGCACTACAATTTTATTTCTCATGTGGGGACAACTTTCCTATTCTATGATACTATCTTTAGTCCATGATTTTCTTACATGATACATTCTTCAAACTTATTTATTTAGGCTTACGTTAATAGATGAGTTGATGCTCATATGACTCTGTGCAAGTAAAGGATTATGCAAATGGTATTTTTGAACCTCGAATGTCAAAGAATCCATAGAATCTTCGGGAAGGAGCACACCAGAGATGTCTCCGACGGGCAGAAAAAGGAGAATCTGAAACATTTGGAATGAGGGTTTGGACTTCTCGGTTGGTGCAATTTGTGGTTCCTTCTGTCCACCCCTACCCAGAGTTGATTGATATGTGTTCAGAGATTTTTCATCCCCAAACTGCCTCAATTCAACGTGGTGCATTCATGGTCCAAATAACCCCCAAGGCAATTCAGGATATGATGGGTTTGTATTATGACCGGACTGCTACATTTCCTATAATCCCCAAGTTGAAACATACATGGAGTGGTCTCCACAGTAAGGTCCATTTCTAAATACTAAGATACATTTAGATGAGAAGAACACTTAGTTGCCCTAATTGCCCACTGGCTGAGCCCAGTTTAATGCCGATGTTCAGGACACTCTCTCCATGTTGTCTTTTATTTTTGGTTAGAATGATGATGCAAGGGTATATGACTGGCACTTAGCAACAATTTTTAGACTCAAAACCGTGGACAAGTCTTCAGAATACCATTTCGACTTCTCAAAACACATCTCCCAGGCTATCATTGAGCAGCTGACCAATTTCTTCCAGGATCAAATTTTCAAGTATTATGCCTACCTTTTCCATTTGATTTTGTACCAAAATTATAGTCTCTTCCAGCAATATATCCATTTGAATATGTATGACCCTCAGTCGAGTAGTAAAAGAACAATCCCTGTGTCTGCATGGACTCATGTTCTCTCAAATACTTCAGATCCCTATGAGTTTGCTGAGTGTTTTGTAGCCCCAGTCTCTGAGCAATTAGGGTCTGAGGCTATTGAGAATAGGATGATAGAAAGTATTCGAGGCTTCTTGACAAATTTAAAAATTATCTATGATTATTTATTTGGTGCTCACACCACAATTATCAAACTTCACGGTTTTGCTAGAGAGCATGTTTTTCTCCCGAAGGTCCTAACCCCTAGGGTCACATTTTTAGAGGTGGCCCGTCATTGATAATAATTTTAGCAATAAGAAGAGAAAGAAGAAAATGTATGATGTCCCTTGGAGCAAGGGCAAGATTACAATAGAAAGGAGAGAAACTGAGAATCTCCTATTGAGGAAACTGGAGACTTATGGTTTTTTGATAGTACAAGATAAGTGGAAGTATGATCCTAATTCTTTCTTAGCATCATGGATTGTAAATAATAAAGTTTTATCTATTTTTGTTCATGAGAAATGGCCTTTCTGGGAATAGAGAAGGTCACCAAAGCAAGATGACCCTGCATTTTATGTTGAGCTTAAAGATCTGCCAAATGAGGGTCCCAAACCATGGGAAACCTTTTACAAAAAGGAACAAGAATATGATCCCAAGAAACTGATGATTTCGAGCCTGAGGCAAACTCTAAAGAAGAAAGAATGGAATGCTGAAAAAATAGCTGCCTATTGGAAGTACAGGCAGGAGATTTCTGAAATCACCCATACTTTTGGGGGTGTCCAAACAAATAAACAATGGGAAGCAATCTAGGAAGAATATCATATGACCCCTGTGTCAAGCCTAGATACAAGCAATATTCTAAGTAGCTCTCATGAGGTAGAGGAGATAGAAGAGCCAGAGAAGGCTCAGGAAGCAGAAGAAGTAGAGAAAATAACTACACAAGTCTCTAGGGCCCCATGGCCTCAACCTTTCAATGCCCTTGAGAAACAAAAGGTTGCATTATCACCATCTCATGAGACCCATATAGCTTCGGCATCAGGGGGTCTTGGAGTGGCACCTTCTCATCAAATATTAATAGAGTCATAGGAGGCAGTAGAGGAAGAAGATCCTAAAGATACAGAAGATCGCCCTTTCAAAAGAAGGCATAAATTGGTGTTGCAAAAGGAAGATACTAAAGGCGATATCTTGGTGTTCCCACAACAACAAGTTCTCACAACAATAGCAGCGGGACAGGTAAGTATCCTTTCTCCTTTCTCTCCTTCTTCAACTTCTTCTTCAATAGGGGTGGCAACCCAAATGACCCATTCTTCCATGTCTCCTGCCACCTCTATTGTGCCATTGCAATCTTTTGCCCCTACTGCCAGTTCACCGTCCATATCATTGTAGGCCATTTCACTACCATTGTTTTCCCCAACTATGCCCAGATGGGCTTTGTCTCAAATTGATCCTAGTGGACAAATCACCACTATACCATATGGCGTACCACAAGGGTATCCTTTTGCCGGAGGGCTTATTGCTTCTCCACCTACATTCCAAACACAAGTTGATGCTGCCAAGAAGGCAAGGGAGGCTAGGATGGAGAAAAATAAAAAGAAAGAAGGAAAAAGCCCTGTTGTTCCCATATGAAGTCATTATTGGACCTAATCCAACAGTCTCTAACAATCACCCACTTGACCCCTAATGTGGTTAAGCCTGCTGAACAAATGAAGCCTGAGGACTACACTATGAATGCAGTAGCTATGGACCTAACCCATTTCAGACCTCAGGATAAAGTGGAGTTAATGAATGAAACTGCCACTGCTATCACATCTTATTACCTGAAGGTGACAAAGAAGCTACAGAAATTAGAAGCAGATTTGGCAAAAGTGGAGGTCACGAATGGTGTAGGAGCACCTGAGGTGTCATCAAACCCCCAAAAGGCACATTTTTAAGTTTTTGTGTTCTATGAGACCATGGTTGTTAATAAGGTCTTGAAAGACCATTTCTCATGTTTTGTAATAAGGACTATGTCCATTAATATCATGTTGATGTCATGTTTGTAAAGGGGCAGTCATAAGGTGTAAAGGGGCAGTCATGCTCTAATGATAATTTACAAGCCATTTTATGGCATTATGGTGGATGTAGGAGTCTTTCATGTTGTTAGAAGGCTGATTAAGGTTGTTCATGATCACATTCAATATAATGTAGTCATAAAATGTAATCAAATGATCAAATGTGATCAAATACACTCAAGGAAAGTGACTAAGAACAGTTGCAAGGGCAGTTTGGGTGGTTGAGGACAATTTCCCCTACCTCCCATCGACTCCAATTGCCCACCATAGTGAAGACAAAAGCTTGAGAGGCCTAAAAAAGTGAGGGAGAGAATAATATGTGTGGTGGTGAAGTTTGGAAGTGAAAACCAATAAAGAAATCTTTGTTTTCTGCATTTTTTCCTACACATTTCAGAATTATCAGTCATAACAAGCCGTACCATTTAGAGGTATAGTTTTGTCATGAACATTTAATGATTGGAATAGGAGGAGAAATGAGTTATCTTTAATTTGGCTCTAGTTTGAAGACATTTCATTGGGTATGAAGGAAGTTGTGCATATTTTCTGTGAGTAGGTCTGTCAAATCTATAATTTTCTGAGTTTAACCACTACTACAGCCCGTACCCTGCTCCTGTATGGCTTTGTCATCTTCTCCTAACATCTTGCATTGGTAATAGATGGTGTTATCTATTTATTGAATCTGGTTGGGGCTCTTGAAATGAGTTTTGAAGAGGGTTATAAGTGATTTTCCCCAAACTAGTTTTTAGAACCCTAGATAAGGGTTTGATTGAAACGATGGGTTCTTCATCCATTCCACTGATCTTCTCTCTCTAGAATCAATGGAATGGATTGTTTTCATTAGATTCTTATGGATTATGAAGGTTCCAAGTGCAGAGGACCGAGTTGGTGTGAGTTTGTTATGTGAGAGCCCAACAAGACCATGTGTTGAGGCTTTGTGAGGGGACAACATTGCATTAGACCATCAAGGAACATTGTAGGGCCCTAAAACTAGGAGAATCTTTTGTTTAGACATGTTATTAAAGTGCCCATATGGTTTAGAAGTTTCTGTGAGGGTTGAATAGGGTGGTTGCTTTGCAAAATAGGGCTAATTTGGGCTCTAGACAACTAGGAGGGGTTATAGGTTGGGCTATACTTTCCAAAACAATTCATACCCAATTTTGGATATATTGTGGGCAATCCAAAAGGGTATCTCTAGATTGTCAGAGATTCTTGTTTGCAAGTCTGAATTAGGAGTTATGGTTGACTGTGTCTAAATAGAGGGCTACAAGGCCTAAGACAGGTTTGTGAAGGAAGTACCATTGGGATAGTTGCAAGACCATGTTGGATGGTTGGGACATGTTGTTCAAGTTGCCAAAGGACCTTGTGGATGTCTTCCCTGTCAAGATTGAGTCCCTTGAATGAGGCCTTACTTGAGCCCTTGGTATGGGTTGTGAACCAAGTGTACTTTGCCCTCCAAAACAGTGAGTTGTCTTCCTCCATTAAATACTTTGTAAACCCATAGGTTGAACGTTGTTTAGACCTCCAAGGGCTCTGCATCAATGAATGATAGCCTTAAATTAGAAATCAAGGCTAAGGATAAGGAGATTGATACTCTAAATAAAGATTTGCAAAAAATTGTGTCTTTGGAATTGTACTAGGCATCTCAAGCTTAGGTTGCAACATTGCAGAATGAAATAGCACAGGAAAGAGCCACTACAGTTGCATCAAAGCAAGAACTTTCCATTGCTAAAAAGAAATACAATGATAAGGTGAAAGAAGTATTACAGTTGCAACAGAACATGTTAAGGGAACAGAATCAGAACAGTGCTGCTCAAGCTCAGTTTATGGAAGAATAGGAAAAGAGTAAGCAACTTACTATTGAGCTGAGTCAAAGGCCACAAAATGTAGGAGTCGTGGCAATGGTTAAAGAGCTTTATATATCTTCCTGGCAAAGAATCTCTGAAGAGATTTTATAGCTTAAGCATGTTCTTAGTTTCTTGTTGAAAGATCAACAGCTGTGTGAGAGTGTGGAGTCTTCAGTGGAAGCAACCTTGTCTATTGTTTCTTTGAGAGACTCTGACTCTCAACTTTTATTGTAGAAACTTTATGATACTACGGATGAAGCTTTGTCAGCTGCAGGGGTAGATGACAGAACGATTGCAGCAAAAAAGGTAAATGAAGTACTAAGTTGTAATGAAGCCTCAATGAATTGCAAGACACTTCTAAGTATTGTAAAGGAAGGTGTCAAAGATATGAAGGGCCACATTGAAGAGTTGGTATAGCTGGGTCTTCCATCTCCCTTTCCAGATAATAGCACAGTCTTAATGGTTGATGAAATTAAGGCTCTCTTGCTAGAGAAACAAAATGATCAGGCTATTTTTCAAGGTTTGAGTGATTCATCAAGTGTGCAAGAAGTGGAAATAGTTGTCCTCCCCATGGCCCAGCTCGAGTTCCAATTGCATGCAGTAGTGCAATTTCTTCAGTCCTTTTCTCATAGGGATGTTATTAACCTGGATTTTACTTTCCAAGATTTGCAAAAGAAACAAGGCTTGTCAAATTCAGAGTGGTCTGTGTATCACGTTGCTTTTCAAAAATTGTAATTCTCTGGGAGATGGTGATACAATTTTATTTTTTGACTCTTTTTCATATGTTTTCGGGGTTCCTTTTCTATGAAAGGCACAGAGTCCCTTTTGGTTTCCAAGAACTATAGAGTTAAAACTCTACATTTTGATTTTTGCTTGATTGCGGCTGAGAGTTTCATTTTTAGTTTGTGTGCCCCAGTTTATGTTGAACATATTGTTTCCTATGTGCGGAGCGCACCATGTGTCGCTACCGTGGGGCTTTGAGGAGAGGTTTTGTTTGAAGTAGCTTAAATGTGCACCAGTGTGCCACACGTCCTTTTGTTGCAATATGCAGAAGTAGCCGCATGTCTCTTTTCTTAAGTAACTTTTGAAGTGATGGAGTACTATATGGTGGGCCCCAAGGTATATTATGAGTAAAGTTTCTAAGCAGCGGAGTCTGCCACATGTCATACCCGCAGGTGTTTGAAGGGTAAAGAGATATTTTAAGCTTTAGAAGGCGCGCAAGTCGGCCATCTGTCCCATTTTGAGACTCTTGGGTGTTGCCACATATTAAGCATTAGGAGGCAGAAAGCACCAAGTGTTGCACTGTTATGTGTTTTCTTTAATATCAAAGTGAAACCCAGCCCAATTGAGTGGAAGATGACACGTAGCACATTTTTGAGAGCCCTTAGAAGCTTACAGAGAATTCCAAGTGTCTTAATAGAACTAGTAGTCTTAGAGCCGTATTTTTTTTGTTGCATTCAGCCAATGGGCATGCAAAGATGATTCAGTTGCAAATTCAGACAATCATGTGTGCGTTCAAGTTCTAATTCAGTCCTAGTTTTGTTGCAGACGGTCACAAATTCTTAACGGCCAAGAAATATTTTGAGCCCCAATCTTGTTCTATAAATAGGGGAAAAGTTTTGTAATTGATAGAAGATATTACATAGATAAATACAGAGAGATTATTGTTGCGACTGGACTGTATCATTTTAGCTTTTCATAGTTGTTTCAAAGAAGAAGCATATAGATTTGTGCATGTTTCTATGCCTTATGTATCTTGCTAAACCTATTAATGAAAGAAACTTTGTTCTATGTTGTTGGATGATATTTTATGTGTCTTTGTATAATTTCTTTGAGTTTAGCCTTTGGTTTTAAACCCATTTATAATCTATCTATGTTGATCATGCTTCATTGGCTCTTCGATATAGTTGAAATCATAAGGATTTAATCATTGTGCTAGTTGCTGAAACATACATAAGTCTGGCACATCGCCCTAGTAGTTTCTTTTATATTGTATCTGTAATCTTATTTTTTCTGTCCCTTTCCCAAAATCCCATTGAAAAGGAAGAGCCAGCTTCCCTAAAATCTATAAGTTGTTTCAAGTGTCAGTTCCACATTCTTGAAACTTCCCATGTTGGTGCTGAAACTTGCGCAATTTTATACATCAACGGTTCCTCAAACTATTTATACCTTCCATGCAATCAATATCCTAAAGTAAAGCAGTGTTAAGCTTAAACAAGTTATCTTTTTTTACTTTGAGGTTAGACTACCAGTCTTTCATCAAAATATGTACACCTATAGGATGATGATCTGACAATGTGGAGGGGATAAATTTCACACAATTGGATTCATTTATTCTTTGAAAATAAAAGCATTCTCATTCACATAAAATCTATCCAATCTACTAAAAATTCTTTTGTTACCTTTTTGGCTATTGGACCATGTAAACCAGATGCTCTTACTTTCCCTTTTATTTCCTTCTAATGGATCAAATAGTTGAAACATTTTTTCAACCTGTTCCAAAAATAATTCATTACCTTTCCATTCCCACTTGTTCCCCCCAGCTTTGTCTTCACTATGCTCTACCATATTAAAATCCCCTCCACTATATAAGGAATGTTTACCAATCCATAGGTCATCCACTTCCATACTTCTATCCTATCACTATATTCATTTGGGGAATAAATTGAGCAAATTCCAAATTTTAAATTATCTTTCTATAGGATAATCCATAAACATCTATTGCAAGGAGAACACCCATTCTGTATAACATATTTATACCATTTCTTATTAACTGGAATAGCAATTCCTCCCCTTCCCTTATCATGCTTGGAATAGAAACAGTCTACATCTCTCTAAATAAATTTTAAGTTATTTTTCAGGGTAATACCAATTGCTTTCACTTCTTTCAATAACAGAAAATCCATATTCTTATTTTTATTATAGAAGTCCCTTATCAGATATTTCCTATTAGGAGATTCTAAACCCCTAATGTTCCAATTGAAAGTTCATATTCAAAAAAAAATTGGCGTGTCGAGCTTCCTTTTCTTATAGAGGTTATGAAAGCAACTGGGAAGTTTTTCCCCTTTCCTTTTTTCTGTTTTAGAGAATTAGAACTTTTCTTGACATATTTTCTTTTCTTTTTTTCCTCTGCTTTTTTTGAGAAAGAGCAACTACAAGCTCCTTAAGGTTTTCTACATTCCTATCATGATTGATCATGCTTAAACCTTCAGTCCAAAATTTAGGAGAATCCCTAAAAACCTCCTCTGAGTCTATTGAATCTATTTGATTCTCTATATTTATCTTCATATCATCTTGTTCTTTTTTTTCCATTATGTTAGCTTTGATCTTATCCAAGACTAATTCTTGAGCATTTTTTTCCCCAAATTTTTAATTTCATTTACCAAAATCCTTATTAATATTGACAATAGTCTCTTCACCAATGTTTAGGTGTGAAAAGGGGGGAAATGATAAAAGGGTTAAATCCTCCTTTCACAACAAATATTTAAGGACATATCAACAGAGTTGAATCACCCTTTTGTAAGAGGATTCACCTATAGGTTAGGCTACCACTTGGAACGATGTGGAAATTTAGAGATTTTCAATTAATGTACGAATTCAATGCTCAAATACCCTTTAAAAACTTAATAATGCAAAACAGTAAGTAAAATGATGAATTACGACAAATGCATGTAGACTAAGGTAGTAGACAGAGATCAATTACTAACCATTTTTTGAAGTTTGAGATGTAGAATACTCAGGGACACTGGCATTAGTTCCCCTGTCCAAGGTGTTGTTTTCTTCATGGAATCCTAATCTCCTTCTGATACCGATAATCATTGTATTTTTTGTTTCCATCGAGGGAGATGCAGAGGACACTGGCACTCGAGCTCGAGTCCAAGGTAGGGTGTTCTTTAGAATGTCAAAGCCTCTTCAGATGCTGATTGTCACTATCTAAATGATTTCTATGTTTTCAACCTCGGAGGACACTAGCATTAGCGCTCGAGTCCGAGCAGTTCTTTTCTTCATAGATCTAGAATCTACACACTGTATTATTGTTCCCTACAACTCCACTCCATCAAGATGTGACACCTGTAACTTACAATCACAAGGAGAGTGGTTAGGGGTTGTGGTGTTTAGAGGCTTGCCTTAGTCAAGCCTCGGAGAGACATTCAAGTCTTCTAAACACCGTTGTCAGATAAAGAGTGTGTATCCATGCGAGATAGAGGCAAAACAAATTGATAAATGATTCAAACATAAATAGATATCACCTTGGAGGTGTAGCTCGCATGTTGATGATAATCCTTCAATCACATGAGAAGATGAAGCTAAATCTGTAATCACAAACACAATACCAATGCTCTACTCTGCAACAATGAATATCTTGAATGTTCTAAAATCATAAGTTTGCCAATAATTCACAATCGTCTTCTAGTTTACAAATGAAACCCTAAACATAGTCCCTCTAAGAATTTTGTAATTCAAACTTAAAATGTCAGCATGGGACCTAATTAATGGTCACAAAACTGACATTCAAATTTGGGACCTACCTGAAATAGGGCAGGACAAGGACACTAGCACATGTGTCCATGGTCCTTTTTCAAAATAGGGCTAAGTTCCACAATGTCCTTCATGCCCCATGTGACATGGGTTTCAGGCCATTTTCTTCTAGGAGTCAGAATGAACATGCAAGATGTAAAACAAGGCACCCGAGAGATAAACCTAGGAAGTAAAAGTCCAAGGAGACATTTTCTGACATAACAACCAAAAAGTAAATTTGTAGCCAAAGGACTACTCACAATATCAGATTCTCAAGATGGAGGGGCATCAGTGTAGCTTGCCCCAAAATTATCCCCCAAGGGAGAAATAATCCTCCCTTCAAAAGATACACTACAAATCTTAACAGAGGCAACCAATCTATCTCCAACTAGTAAAAGACAAAGATTAGAGACCTTACCAACCAGGGGATCACAGGGCTCCATATCATTGCATGGCCTCAAGCTTTGAGCATCGATACTGTGATATGGAGTCAAGGGCAACCCCACAGGACCAATGCTACAATTATCATTAGAAGGGCTACTGAAACTATCTATAGCAATTTCACCCTCCTCTAGGCTTAGCTCACTCAGCCTTTTCTCAACAAGGCTCAGAACATCTCTCTCAACCCCACCACTTGCTGAAGAAATGGGTTCCTCTCTAACACCCCCTCGAAAGATTATTCTACAAGGGCATCTCTAACACAGCTACTATAAAAGCCATGGGAAACCTTACTCTCACCTAGCCCCTTCTAAGAGATGACTATCTCAAAGACTTTGCCATCAACACCTTTGGCATGACTCCTATCAATTCATGTTGCACATGTTGTCATTGATGTCAATCGAGTTGTGATGTGGAAGGCATACTATTGCAAGTGATGTCAAAGGAGTAGATCAAAGGAGAGATGATGATCAGTATCATTCGTACATAGTTGTACAGTAGATAAGAGAAGTAGTGATGATGTAAGATAAGGGATCAGTATCATCTGTACACAATCATACCTTATCTTATAAAGTTTGTGGATAAGGGTAAGTTGTTAAAGTGTTTGAATATTTTTATGTGTTCTATTGGTTTCTTATGTTGTCTTTTGATGATATGAAGCCATGTTGTTTGGCACTTGATGAAGAAAGTTGACGAATTTTGTCTAAGTAAAGTTCTAGTCAAGAAAGGTGTCACGGGCTCATAAAATTGTACCGCATATCTCTACAAATAAAGATTGATCCTGTGGATTAAAAAGATAGATTGTAACTTCTCTTAGGCATGTATGGTTCAAATTTGAGATCATGAGACCTACCGCAAAGTGTTTTAGGGTTGGCAGAGTGAAGGCAGTGGTGAAATAGGGTTGTTGTAGTCACAAAGTGACAGAAGAATGCTCTACACTTCTCCTCTATTGAAGATATGACATTACGGTTTTGAGGATATCCAGATACTAGTAAGATGCATATATGATTCAAGTTTCAAGTGATAATATGTACCACGGTAGTTTTTCCAAAGTCAATTGTGTAAAGACAAGTCTTGTTGCTAGTTAAGGTAGTTAGAGGGAGATAGCAGAAGCCACCGCATTCACCGCACTATGATATTTGGCTTTTCTAATAGAAAGATAGGCTCATATGGTCAGTTGGTTTGCTCAGTTCAAGTTTCAAGTGTCTTTGTTCACCGCAAGTCTGATTTTCAATGTTTTACATCAAGACTATGTAATCAGATTGTGTTATAGATATTAGCATCGATGTGTGAATGTTTGCACCAGCATGAAGTAGCATTAAATGGTAAAAGGAGTGTATAGGAATGTTTATCATGCCATATAATGTTTATGACATGATCCTCATGGTGTTATTTTGTCTCTTCAATACCACTTTAGGTCTGGAGCTAATGCATGGAAGGATGAGTGTTTGTTAAGCCAACTTGGTGTGTTTAGATGATTGTGCCATGTGTTTAGAAGTGTTTGTAAGTGTGAAGATGTATGCTAAGGTAAAATAGGTCCCAGTTATCACTTGGTTTGAACCACATTTGATTCCTACATCACCACAGATGTCTTGGGAGCCGACAAACAAGGTCATTACATGTTTCATCTTGGCCAACAAAGGAGAAAGTTTTTGAAGAGTTGTGGAGGATATAAATGGAAGATAAAGATTGTTTCAAGTGTGTGTGGTATGTATATAGTGTGTTTGCAAATATAATGTGCAAATAAGATAACTACAGAAGCTATTTTTTATAATGAAATGTGGAAAGGATCAGTTTAGGCATGGTAGCACAGAAGTGATGTTGTTGCAAAGCTAGTGGAGGTAGTTGTGATGACAGAAAAGAGGTATTTGAAGGTATTTTGATATTACAAATTGAAGTATAGTGTTTGTGTAGATGTGAATGGAAAGAAGTAAGTAATGTAGAGTTTGTAGAGATCAGTAGAAGATTGAGATTGAAGTAGTTTCTTGAGAAGAATCATCTGAGTTAGATAAGTATTTTAGTACAGAGGTTGAAGCCTTCTTTTGTAAAAGTTGTAAGTGTTGTAGCACTTTAGGGAGTTGCAGCTTCCTTTGGGTTGTAGCCCATAAAACTTATTGTAAACTTGTTTTTAGTTGTGAGGCTGGATTTGGACAATAGATCCAAGAAACTTGCTCACTGTGTTTTTTCCCTTCTAGGGTTTTCCACGTAAATCTAGTGTTATGGTTGTGTTCTTATGTGCTCTTTTGTTTCTCATGGTTTAAATGCTTACATTTGATTAAATGTTGTTGGAAGAAAAGAATATGATTAAGTAGTAATTCACCCCCCTCTCAGTACTTCTATGTGTTTAACAATTGGTATTAGAGCAAAGGTTCCTTGATACAGTCTAACAGTCGTGGTAGATCTTAGAGTGGAATACATGGGAAATGAAGTATTGGTTAATTATAAGAATCCTCCAGAAGATGATAAAGATATGACAGTCTTTAATGAAGAAGAATGTGAGGTTGATTTTGAAGAACTCATTCTTGCTCTAGAAGATCTGGATGCAGCAAGGAGAGAAAATGAAGAATGTAAGGTCAAGCTTAAAGAATCAAAAGAATCAATTGTCAACTTGAAAGTTTAATTTGAAGAAGGTAAAAAGGTTATAGATTGCCTAAATTCTAAGCTTAATGCCAAATTAGTTGAATGCTCCAAACTTGAAGAAGAAATTATCTCTCTGAGGAAAGAACTGGAGAAAGAAAAATATTAGATAGATAGGAGTCTAAAACTTAAGAAAAGAACCAACATCCTTGATGAGATAATTAGTAGTCAAAGACCACTTAAGAATAAGGGTGGCCTTTGATTTGAAAAAGGTTAGAATTCAAAAATAGGTATACCTGAAGGCATGTTTGAAATGAAAAAGGAAGAGGCCTACACTGAAGCATCTGAGAAGACTGAAGATGAAGAGAAGGAATTGGATGATGACTTCATAAAAATCATTGATCAAAAGAAAGGTTTCAAGAAATCTCCTCCTAGAAAAGCTGCTACTCCCAGGTTCTCTCAATCCTTTTATGGTTACTGTACTCTTGCGATAAGTTTGATCACAAGGCTATTGATTGTATAACTAAGGAAAGAAGAAATGATTACATGAGCAAGAATTCATTTGTGTCTCCAAAACATGATGCTATGATCTCTCATTCCTTTTATGGTTATTGCTATGCATGCAATAAGTTCAGTCATAGGGTTGTTGATTGTAGAACTAAAGTAAGGAGAAATGGTTATATGCCTCTTAAATACAAGGTTGTATCCTACAAGTGCAACAACTTTGGACATAAAGTAAGATTCTACAAAAGTGGTTCTGTGGAACCGCTTGTTCAACATAGGAAGATTGAGGAAACCTTGAATCAGTAAAAGAAGGAAATGGCAAAGATATGGAGAAGGAAATCATAACAAGATAATGAGAAGAAGGAAGAACTCGTGCTTTTGCCTCATGCAAAAGACTTCATACTTGATTAGAAAAGGCATAGGGTCAAAGAAGCTAACCATTGCATATCTATTCTTCCCCCCTGAGTGATTATGACTTCTACAAATGAAAGCTAGGTATTCAAATTGTTTGGCAAATTTGAGGAGCTGAAGGTGAAACCCTAGCGACAAAGCTCAAAGGTATTTTTTAGAACTACTTTTTCATATAACCTAGTTACAGAATTCAAAGAGGATAGAAATGGAAACAATTCAACTGGTTGATGTCTCTAAGAAACCAAGGCCAAAATATAAGAAATATTCGTACAAGGCAATGGAAGTGAACAAGGATGGGGTTTTTTCCAATGTTTCGGTAGATGTTGTATACACAGAGAATGTTGGGATATACATCCACTCTTCATTGAATGAAATCAATCATGTGAAGTTTGAAGACCTGAGGGATACCCTCCTGGATGATGACAATTACAAGCCAGAATATACAAATGTGGGAGATAAACGACTGGATGTATGGAAGGACTACGGGTTAAATTTTGTGATGAACATGAATTGGTGAGGTATGTTTTGAGCAGAATTCATGATGAGTTTTTGTATCTTGATAAGCCCTATAGGATTACCAAGGATCCAATTATGGTTGTTACTGGGTCGAGTTCAACCGGGCCAATACCGGTGATGAAATCTATCAAGAATGAAGTCACAGAGTTAACTGGGGAAAATTTTGACAAAAGGACCCTGAGTGTAAATGATATAACCAATCCAGGGGTCTGATATGTTGCAATGTGCATTGCCTATATGATTTATTATGCAAATAGAGAAGGTTCTACTACTGGTACCGCAATTTGCACTACTTAGCAGATGGTGAAGGAAAAGATTTTGACCTGCATAGGTCATGAGAGAGAAAGCAATGGAGAATATGAAGAGGACAAAAGACTCTCGATATAATTTTAGGTATGGTACCCTTATTGTCTGCCTTACATTTTACTTCTTTAATGAATTGCCTGCATTTAAGGGAAAGGTTTGGCAACAACACATTCTTGTTGCTGCTCAAATCAAGAATCATATGACAGTTTTGGTGATAATAAGAACTGTACCACATTATACTGGGGGTTTTTAAAAACCTTGCAATCTGACATGCAATCCGAAGACAGAGTTCCATTCAGTATAGTACAACAATATAAGGAACAAATCACCTTCCTTGTTGACAAAGATTACACATACATGGAAGTGGTTGAACCTAGGACTGTGTGGATTCCTAAGCTGCCTTATGAGGTCTCCACAAAGGAAATAAAGACATATGCTAATATTCTTCTCAGAAAACCCAAGGACACAATAGTAGAAAGGTTTGGCACATACAAGGAGATAATGGACAATATGAATAACAGAAGTGTGAAGGAGCATCTTGACAAACATAGAGATGAATTGCATAAGAAATGGGGTATTCCACCTAAATTGTCATCAGAAACCCTTGTGGTGCATCCTCATGCTACTCCTAGTAATCTACCAACTGCCCACGTGTCCAGAAGGACTAGAAGGTCCACCATTGCAACTGCAAATGCTCTGTATCCCTCCAGCTCAGCACAAATTACATCCACTAGAAGAAGATCCACATCTAAAACCTTGGCTTGAATGAAAACTACATAAGAGAAGCATGCTAGGCCTAAACAACCAGCCAAGAGGAAGAAGGTTTAAATAGAGGAGGTAGAAGAGGAAGAAGAAGAAGGAGAGGAAGGAACCTCTAAACTAAAGAGGAAAGAAAAGAAAACTAAGCAAACTCCTATGGTGGTACCTCAACAAGACCCTCTCTAGTTAGAGGCTATCTTCAATGGGATTGTACATCATGGATTGTTGAAGGAGACAACAGAACTACATTAAAAAATGCCTCTTACAGATCAAAAGACCATTGAGAAGGCTATAGTCATGTACATGATCAAATACAATGTGCCTTTGAGTGACATTATTGAAAAGGTTCCAAAGAGTCTAGCTCAGGCTCTAAGGTAGAGAATAGAAAAGGCCATAGAAATGGAGGAAGAGTTGAGACGGAAAGATATAGATAAGGTTGGGACTATTATTTCTCAAGAGGAAAAGGATAAAATATCACAAATGCAAGCTCAAGAGCTAAGGAAAAAGTATAGGGTAGATACCCTAATGAGCATGGAGAAGGATGATAAAGATAAAATCCAAAAAGAAACTGAGGAGATGACAAATAAATTTTTTGAAGGACTAAAAGAAACTAAAAACATGGAACAATAGCAAGTTTTTCCATCCCACAATACAGTGTCTCCTCTACATAACACAAATCAGCAAGATCAACAAGAGGAGCAAGAAGAACAAGTTGCACAAGGTGAAGGAAATGCATCTCCTGGTCACAATACTGAGCAAGGTAATACTCCTCCAGGAAATATAGAGCAACGAGATAATCCTGATCTGCAAGAGGAACAGATAACACTTGATACTAAGGTGAGTTCTAAGAAAGCACAAGAAACCTATTCATCCTCCTCTCTAGTAGATTAAATTAAGGAGTTTTTGGCACAATAAATGCATATTCAACCTATGGTTACTCCTCAACTTTTACAACTACCAGTGCTTTACGGACAAGTCAACTTGTCCAGCATATCTCCTCTCCACAAGATACAACTTGGAGATATCCTTCAATCCACCACAAGGCAAGAGATTCTACATCAAAGGGTTGAAGGAGATGATTGTTAGAAGAGGCAATAAAAATAATTCAATAGGAATTGCTTGAGGTAAAAAGAGATCCATCCCTGCCTCCCACACAGAAAATGAAGCTTCTATTGGAATCTTTTAAAGCACATTCTTCTTATATGGAGAAGCAAGCAGAGAAAAAGGTAAATGAGCAAGTAAATAGCAAGAGAATGGCCGATGTATATGGTAGATGTTCTAAAGCACATACTAAGATGAATGAGAATGTAAAAAGCATTCAAAAATGCTTAGAGGATGTTAAAGTGTTATATCAATTTTGTTTGAAATGGCCAGCAACTACAAAGAACATAAAGGATCAAATTGACTCTATTGAGTCAAAAATCACACTAGTGGCCAATGTATATGATCTAGTGAAGGAAAAATATGGTGTCACAAGAGCACAAATAGAAAAATTGCACTCCCAGTTGAAGTATCTTCAAGACCAAAGAGAGCAAATCAAAGGAGAAATTGGTTCGCTAAGAGAAATTGCAAGTCTGAGGTTAGCTTCTTTGACTGGAATTTTGTCAGAGGCAAAAAATGTTGCTCAAAAGGTAAAGGTGCCATCTACTTTGGAAGAGGTAGAAGACTTTTATATTTAGCTTGAGAACTAAATGCACATTTTATCTTCATCAAAGAAGGATTGGGATACAACACTAGCCCAGTTGAAGGTAATATATAAGAATGTTCTACCTTCTAAGTAAATAGAAGATTTTTTGAAGGTAAAACAAATTTTGTTGTTGTATAGGTATGTGGAGAATAAGACAGGAATAAACAGTGCTATTTTAATATGAAAAAGTCAATTTGTATATATTATCTATGTATATCATAAGGAAAATGAAGAACAGAGCTTTTGCTACATCAGTTTTTCAAGTGACAAAGGCTACTTCTCAAGGGAGCGGACTGACATAGAAAGTAAAGGATGATAAGGTTTGTATAGACAGGGGGAGCCTATATGTTTTTACCAGTACAGAGGAAGACCACTAGACCTTTTCCCTTGATGTCAAAGGGGGAGAATTTTTGCATATCAGGTTAGTGTTGCCATCAATGATAAAGGGGGAGATTGTTGCATATGTTGTCATTGATGTCAACAGATTTGTGATGTGGAAGGCATATTGTTGCAAGTGATGTCAAAGGAGAGATTATGATCAATATCATATGTACACAGTTGTACCAATAGATAAGAGGAGCAGTGATGATGTAAGATAAGGGATCAGTATCATCTATACACAATTGTACCTTATCTTCTGAAGTTCATGGATAAGGGTAAATTGTGAAAGTGTTTGAAGAGTTTGATGAGTTTTGTTGGTTTCTTGTTTTGTTTTTTGATGATATGAATTCATGTTGTTTAGCACTTGATGAAGAAAGTTGACGAATTTTGTCTAAGTAAAGTTCCAGTCAGGAAAGGTGTCATAGGCTCAGGAAATTTTACCGCATATCTCTGCAAATAAAGATATGAGCCTATGGATTGAAAAGATAGATTGTAACTACTCTCAGGTATGTATGGTTCAAATTTGAGATCATGAACGCAAAGTGTTTTAGGCTTGGTAGAGTGAAGGTAGTAGTGAAACAAGGTTGTTGTAGTCACAAAGGGATAGAAGAATGCTCTGCACTTCTCTACTATTGAAGATATGACATTTTAGTTTGGAGGATAGCCAGATACTGGTAAGATGCATATATGATTCAAGTTTCAAGTGATAATATGTATCGCAGTAGTTTTTTTGGAGTCAGCTATGTAAGGACAAGTCTTGTTGCTGGTTAAGGTAGTTAGAGGAAGATAGTAGAAGCCACCGCATTTCACCACACTATGATATTTGGCTTTGTTAATAGAAAGATAGGCTCATATGGTCAATTGATTTGCTCATTTCAAGTTTCAAGTGTCTTTGTTCACCTCAAGTATGATTTTCAATATTTTACATCAAGATTGTGTAATCAGGGTTTGTTAGGGATACTAGCATCGATGTTTGAATGTTTGTACCAGCATGAAGTAGCATGAAATGGTAAAAGGAGTGTATAGGAATGTTTATCATTCCATATAATTTTCATGACATGATCCACATGATGTTATTTTGTCTCTCTAGTACTGCTTTAGGTTTGGAGCTAATGCATGGAAGGATGAGTGTTTGCTGAGCCAAGCTGGTGTGTTTAGATGATTGTGCTATGTGTTTGGAAGTGTACTCTAGTGTGGAGATTTGTGCTAAGGTAAAATAGGTTCTGGTTATCACTTGGTTTGAACCGCATCTGATTCCTACATCATCGTAGATGTCTTGGGAGCTGACAAACAAGGCCATTACACGTTTCATCTTGGCTGACAAAGGAGAAAGTTTTTGAAGAGTTGTGGAGGATACAAATGGAAGATCAAGATTGTTCCAAGTGTGTATGGTGTGTATATATTGTGTTTGAAATTATAATGTGTGAATAAGATAACTAATGAAGATGTTTTTGATAATGAAATATGGAAAGTATCAATTCAGGCATGGTAGCACAGAAGTGATGTTGTTGCAGAGCTATTGGAGGTAGTTATGATGAAAGAAAAGAGGTATTTGAAGGTATTCTAATATTACAAAGCTAAGTATGATGTTTTTGTAGAGGTGAATGGCAAGAAATCGGTAATGCAGAGTTTGTAGAGATCAACAGAAGATTGAGATTGAAGTAGTTTCTTGAGAAGAATCATCTGAGTTAGATAAGTATTTTGGTACAGAGGATGAAGCCTCCTTTTGTAAAAGTTGTAAGTGTTGTAGAACTTTAGGGAGTTGCATTTTTATTTGGGTTATAGCCCATAAAACTTATTGTAAACTTGTTTTTATTTGTGAGGCTGGATTTGGACAGTAGATCCAAGCAGCTTGTTCATTGTGGTTTTTCCCTTCTAAGGTTTTCCACATAAATCTGGTGTTATGGTTGTGTGCTTATGTGCTCTTTTATTTCTCATGGTTTAAATTCTTAAATTTGATTGAATTCTATTGGAAGAAAATAATTTGATTAAATACTGATTCACCCCCCTCTCAGTACTTTTGTGTGTTCAACAATTCCTACATCTTTCTTTCTCAATATAGGACATTTTTTCTTCTAGTGGTCATCTATTTTGTAGAGGAAGAAAGAGTTTAAACCTTTCAACCCCTCAATCTCATAGTAGAAATTTTTCCTCAGACCCTTAACCTCTAGGAAGCCTGGAATCACCACACCTGGATCAATGGAAATTAGAACCCTTGCACCTATATGCAGCAACGTAAATCTTGCTTCTCCTACTCGCCCTAAAACTCAGCAATATGTAAGCTTGAGGCAAGGCTCGGTGGGAATCACTGGGCTAGGCCATGGGGATACCTCCAGACTACCCAAAAATAAAATCTTGCTTCTTCTACTTTCAATGTTTTGCCTACGAGTTTCAGCAACTAGGGTAGGAAAGCCCATAATTATTTAGGGACCCCTCTAGTAATGAACCATTTGGGAGTTGAGAAAAAGAGGATTTCCTCTTTTGAGGCATCCGGAGCCCAAGGGTGTGCTTTGAATAGAGACTGACCTATATTCTAGAAATTCCTTTTTAAAACCTTTTCCTGCATGACATGGCTCTTAAGAAAATTACAAATAATCCCTTTTGCATCATTTTACAGAAAGAAACTTGAATACCCATTTTCTTCCCCCAAATAGAGGCAATCTAATTATCAAAGAAAACCCTAGATGGAAATTTATCCATATTCAAACACACCAGAAGAATGGTGACATTTCTAAGTCTAGATTCTTTATCTTTTACAGCCATTAACATCCTCTTATTAGGAACCAAACTAATACCAAAAGGCAGAAGATAGCCCTTGTCCATTTCTTCTTCTCCTCTCTCTCTCTCACCTCTGCTTCTATTAGTGAATTCACTGGGGGGTCCGACTCCACTAGAGATCTCGATGACCTCAAAACACCCATCTTTCGACATAGGATTGGCATTCTCCCATTTAGTGCTTCACTGTATGTTTTAGCCCCGTTGCCTTTCCCTTTGCCTTCAATAATTTCTTCCATCAATATGCTCAACCGAGCATTAACTACCCCGGCCAAAGTAGCCACATCTCCAACTTGAGATTAGAGCACATTAACTCCACAGGGATGTTAGTGAATGCACCTTCAGAGGTGGGAAAACACAGCACCCTAATTTGATTTTAAAACAAACAAAAGAAAATTGAACTATACAATTCAACAAGTTAATGACAACACTTCTTAACATAGATCAAAACTCTTGAGATTGGAACAAGACACCTTCTAAAACATAGGCAAAGAAGAGAACACCAGGAAAAAAAGGGTGCTCCAGGGAAGATCATGGAGGATTCTTGCACAAACCCTTGGTCTACCTCAGAGCCCCCCTTCCACCTCCAATTCTCACATTTACTTCACCTGTAATTAGTTTTTTTTATTTTGGTGTCTAGTTTTTCTAGAAATTACAAATTTTTAGAACTATTGCTAAGCAGTTCTTGTTTTGGGAACTTCTAGGGCTTCATTTGGGCTCATACGATAGCATTTTTTTGTGCAGTTTTTTGAAAGTGCATAATTTTTGTATGTTTCTCAATAATGTAATCAAATTTATCTCATTATGCATCAAAATTGTACTTTCAATTTGTGGCCTAATTTAGCATTTGCATGTACTAAGATCAAGACCACTTTGCTATTTTGGCTGGTGGTAGTTGTAATCGCACTAAGTATAAAGTGTCAAAATCATATATTGTTGGTGGGATCTCATGATTGAGTGAAATTAGGGGGTAATCCTATGGTTTTTGATCTCTAATTTTATCATTTGACGAGGTACCATTGGATTTTCTATTCATCCTTTAGTGGTCACCCTGAATAAGGATAATTACAAGTCTTATCAAGATGGCATCTTGAAACATCTTAGGTGGCTTCATCTCTTGCCACATATCTATGGACTTGTCCCTAAACTAGGTACACCACATCAGAAGAAAGCATGCCAGGATATATCATAAATGATAATATTCTTGGATTGATTTGCTCCAGTGTTAATTTTGACACTATGGGTTTAAGATTAGTTGTAAAAACCTACAAGGTTAGATCAATTCAAGAAGCATAACACCATGTACATACCACCTCCTGTCAAAAAACTTAGAGCAAAATTAAGCAAAAACATTAGAAAAGCATTTTAAAGGAATTTTTAAGTTCTCGATGGAACCGTCAAAAATTAGAGCGCAACCACCGATCTGGGATGAATCCATTGAACCAAAACCTACAACTATAAAACATAATAAAATCCCAAATTCAACTTAAAGATTACGGATGTGGGTCTCACCGGGTGTGCCAAAATGTATGCAAGTGAGATTGAACAACAAAGAACAAGCTAAAACATGTTTAACCTATTCAATTCAACCACAATTACAACCTCATGATTAGACAAGAAAGAGGAATTCAAACTAAACTAATTTGCACCCTAAAACCTTTGAATTCTCTTTTATGTGTCCTATATTATGTTGAAGATAGATTGTATGTCAAGTTCTCACACTAGCAACATTTATAGTTTGTATTCAAAGAGTGGATGAAAATGATGGAGTGCTTCAATTTATAGATTTTTGGGAGCATGAATGGAGGGTGAGGATTGAAAATTGATATCAATGGCTCTCATTGCTTGAGGCATCTCAAGGAAGGAGACAATGACAAGTGTAAAGTAAGGATTTGATGAAAGGGGAGACTCCATGATTCAAGGAGGATCTAAGGGTGGAGATTTGGATTTGGGATTAATGGAGGGTTGAGATTAATTAGGTGGGTGAAAGGTATAGGGGTATTAAATGAAAAAGGTAAGGCTTGGATTTTGCAAATTTTAAAATTACATGGAGGAAGGACAAGTAGATTTTTAAATTGGAAGAAAAAGTACAAGGAAGATTTGTCTGGATGCTTCCAAAGTACCACTTGTCATGTTCATGCATGCACTTTGCATGTACATTTTATGACAAGTGTATCGTCTAGAAGCATGGGAGGATGTGATCATTGATTTTCCCAAATTAATCCATGTGCACATGATTAGGATGATTAATAATGATTACTAAAAGTAATCAAAAATGGACAAAAGGCAAAATTAAATAAATAGTTTTATTTATTTAATTTTTGGAGGAAGGAGAACTCTAGTTATAGGCAAATAAATATTTATCTAGGACTATAGTAGACAAAATATATGGATAATATGATTTTGGATTATGGAAATGTACAGGAGAATATTAATTCAATAATAAAATATTATTTAATTAATATATGGGTCGAATAATGGGATAATTTTTTAATTTAAGCCAATCAATTATAGAGGAAGAGGATGGGAAATGACATGACCATTTTTAGATGCCTACATTTTACCCCTCTTTGAAATGGAATTAAAATAATGTTATTTCAAAGAAAAGTAAAATATAGTGCTTGATGAGGGGTAGGTAATGTCTCAGTCGATTGGTGATTGGAATAAATCAAAAGAATATGGTAGGGTGATGCCCCCTCGAGAGGTCACATGGGAAAAAGGAGCCTAAGGGAGCTCTCAAAAGAAGAAAACAAGATGAAAAATGGATAGAGGATGAAAAATTAGAAGGGGTAGAAGAAAAATAGGGAAAAACGGGGCTACAAGGAGGAACTGGGAGGGAAAATGGTGAAAGAAGGGCTATAAATAGAGCAAGGGGTGAAAACTATTCATATTTACCCTTGGTGATAGTGAAACTTGGAAGAGCAAAAAAGAGAAGCAGAGAGATGGTGGCCCCTATACCTGGCATGGAATCATGTGAAACACGTGAGGTGGTATGAACGACCACAAGATGTGGCCAAATGGGTACATACTTCAAACCAATCCTTGAGGTGTAATTTTTAGGTGTTTATGAGGGTAGCAAGAACGCATAGGATGCATATGCCAATGTTGAAATGGTGGAAACATCCCAAAATGGAGGAAGTGTCAAAAAAGGTGTGTATGCAGACTGAATTCGGCAGATCCATGTAGGATTCGATGGATTTACAAAAAAAAAAAGCGTGTATGTGTAAAAAAAGGGGTAGATCCTTGTGGTTTTTGGCAGATCCATGTGGTTTTTGGTGGATCCATGTGGTTTTTGGTGTAAGTACTAAAAATTAGTGGATGCATGAGGGAAATAGTGGATGTGTGAGATGCAATAGTGATGCTTGGAAAATGATGCATCTGATCTAGGTTTCGGTGGATATGTCAGGGAATGAAAAAATATTTGAAGTATGATAAGTTAGATGAAAATTTTGGATGATTTGATAGGTTAGGCTAATGAGTAGCTATGTTGTGCAGAGCAACTGATGTTGTTGACGACACGAGAGCGGAGATCGACAGAATTGTCTGTATCGCACACCTTCTAGTAGGCAAAATGGGATCTATTGGAGGAGTGTGGGTTGTATTACGTGGCACAAATGTCATTCATTCATGCACACCAGGTGGTGTTGACAACTCTAGCAGAGAAGTGGAGGTTGAAGACTAGTACCTTCAATCTTCCTACAAGGGAGATGAAAATTACATTAGAGGACGTATGGATGATTCTGAGGGTACCGATCAAGACAGGGTTGGTATATACATTACCTAGGGTGATAGATATGCAACTGACATGAATATTTGGGTGGGCTGACATACCACACTGAGGGCGGTAGTTTTATGTGGACATGTGCCATGGGCAAGTTCCAGAAATGGCTTTATATTAGTGGTGCTTATCAACACCATAGTGTTGCCTGATAAAAGTGGCAGGACATTTTCAATTAGACTGGTTGATTTTAAGCAGAGATGCTAGAGCACAAATGTAGATTTGCATGGGGTGCATGTATGATGCTGCATCTATATCAATATTTACATGTGATAGTGTATGGAGAGGGTGTGATCCTAAAACATGTGACCTTGCTACAAGTATAGGGTTAGGAGTATATTGTGGTATGTAGGTTAGTGGGAGAGAGGGTGGCTCATGATGCGGAGGATCCACATGTGTAAAACTAGGATTGAGCAATACATCACCAAGATTTGGGTGATATAGATTATTGGTGAGATCACTAGATGAGTTGCAATTAGGGGACATTACATGGAGGCCTTTTAGAGAGATGAGTGGGTGGAAAGATGTCCTGCCAATGATGAAATACATGATGACACCCTATTATCAAATAGGGAAATATGATTATTTCATTGAGAGATACAAGCCAAACCGAGTGATGCAAAAGTTTGGTCAGAGGCAAGATGTGGTAGAGGGCCCACACATATTTGCACATGTGGCATAGCAGGTCAAGACTTGGGTGCCTCAGATAGATCGAGAGGTGGTAGCATAGGGATGGAGAGAGCTAGATCCAGTGGTATGGGACCCACACATTGGGGATGATGATGCAGGGATGACTGTAACATAGAGGACTTGGTGGAGGGACAATATATCTATGTGTTTCATGCCACCTCGGCGATAGGATATGATAGATAAGATTTAGGCAATAGTAGCAAAAGTGTGGCAGCGCAAGGGAGTTAGATGATTAGAAACACTAGGAGAGGAGGGTGAATCTAGAGAATAGGGGTAGAGGAGAGGTCGAGCCTAAGGAGAGGAGGTGATTGAGGAGGTAGTGGTGGAGGATGTAGTAGAGAAGGAGGTAAAGGAGATGGAGATAGATGATGCAGGTCGAGGCTTACCAATACAAGGCTATCTGAGAGGACAACAAGGTAAGGGAGAGAGGGAGGAGGGATCACCATAGAGGCATGTGGGAGGAGATAGGAATGATAGGATAGGTGACTTGGAGACCCATCTAGCCATAGCTCTTAGTGCTCACGATGCACTGATGTTGGACTGAGACCATTTGCATGAGGAGAGGTAAACTCTATAGAGAGAGTGGGATATCATGCTTACCAAGAGGGATAGGTTGTAGGTAGAGAGGGATGGACTATAGAGAAGGTTGCAGGGGTGGAATATCAGTTGCAGAGAGCACATGCAGATATGGGGAGGATACGGCAAGAGAGTGATGTAGTTAGGTTAGTGGTAAGCTAGCAGGGTATGGATAGATCTTTTGATGAGGGTACCAAGGTACAAAGGGAGTTGACTCAAGCATTGAAGGAGGTGACCTACTAGACGACACATTGTGAGTGAATAGTACTAGCAGACCAAAGGGTGCCAGATTATGTAGAGCCATCATGATCAAGACAATTAGGGTCAGTGAGATTAGGGACTTTTGTAGCCATGGGACCACTAGTAGGGGTACCACCACCAATAGCATGGCCACCATCACTAGGGGGACCATAGGGGCTGTCCTTAGCTAGTGATGAGGCTTTGTGGATGGATTTTGGATGTATGCCCTAGAGGCATGATGTATTTTGATATGATTGTACCCTAACATTTGATATATAGATATATGTGTGTGTGTGGATGTTCTTGGACTTATTTGATTCTAGTTATGATGAGTATATGTGTATGATATCCTATATGTATGGATGTGATTTATATGATGTTTTATGGTTTATATGATTATATGTTGGGATGTTTATGTGTATGGATGGATGTATTATTATGCAATTGTGTAGGATATTGGTAGATGTATATGCATGGTTTAGTATAGATGGACATATGTATGGATTATTTTAGAAAATGAAGACATGATTACTTAATAGAAATATGATTTAAATTAAGTTTAATGATCTCAAATAGTGTGTTATTTAATGGAGATTACATCAAAACAAAAATCCCACTACAAATAAAATATCAAGCATGAAGAATTGAACACAATGACACAGTGTTTATGTGGAGAAAACCCTTTTGGGTAAAAAAACTCCACTAGGAAAGAGGCACAAGTTTGTATTAATCTGCAAAAGATTGTATAATACATCAACTACACAACTCTCTCCACTAGTCTTCAATCCAACAACATCCTTGTTGCACCTGAGTACCTGTAAATCTATATATTACAATAAATACATGGAAAAATACTTATAGAAGTTGTCTCACACCAATCTAAGCGTCCACTTTCTCTCTCCTAAGAATCTCCAACATACAAATATTAAATGGCTCCTTACAAGCTCCTACCACTTGTCCAAAGTCAACCATGCAAAGTTGGGCACCCAAGACTAAATCTGGTCTCTTACAGCATCTTATGACGCATCATAACCATCATAGATTCCTCCAAAGAGTATCTTCCCAAGATGGGTGCCTTGGGCTAAACATAGCAACTTAAAACTAATAAATATCCATCATATGTGTCATAGTGTCATAGAATCTTATGACAACATATAATTGTCATAGATTCTTTACATGTGCTCACCAAACATTATGATGTGTGTCATACATGCTAAAAATAGAAGATTCTCCCAAGGTGGCACATTTACTCATGATTTTTTCAATTATCAACTGTAAATGTCACTCCATAATTACCTCCAATGAATCTAGAATTACCACTGCTAGTGAAACTACCACATTCCCTTTATGGGTAATTACAAATTATAGATAATAAAATGGAATAAATACAATATTGGGATTTACAAGGTTAATGGCACCTTATCCCAACATTCTCCCACTTGACATTACATATTGTAAATCAACCCATAGGAAAACAAATGAAAAAAATCAGGTACTAGAAACAAGGCCCATGGCCTCTCTGCACCACACAAATTTATTTGTGCTCACAGGTTTGGTCAATCAATCTGCAACATTATCCTAAGTGTCTATGTTCTTCAACTCAATCTGTCTACTTCAACCAATTCTTGAACAAAGTGATAATGAACATCAACATGCTTATTCTGAGCATGATACATAGGATTCTTGGCCAAACAAATAGCACTTTGGCTATCAAAACCAATCTGAATGACCCTGCAATCAAAACCAATACCTGTACATAGTCTTCTCAACCAAACTGCCTCCTTAGAGACATGAGTAGCATCCATATACTCTGCTTCAGTGGTGGACAAAGCAACTGTGGGCTACCTTAGATTACTCATCCAACTCACTGCTCCTCCAAATAGAGTAAACACATAGCCACTAGTGGACCTTTGACTATCCAAGTCACCTGCCCAATCTACATTAACAAATCCCTATATGTCCAAAGTTTTATCATCACTATCAGTACAAGAATAAACCAAACAATAATCAGGAGTACCTACAAGAATAAACCAAACAATAATTAGGAGTGCCTGCAAGATATTTAAATACCCTCTTCGCATAATTCCAATGTTGTCTATCAGGGTTAGACATAAATCTTTTCAAAGCTCCCACTACTTGGGCAATACCTAGCCTAGTGCAAACCATTGCATACACCAAACTCCCTGCAGCACTAACATATGGCACATTAGACATATCCTCAAAATGATCCTCATTATTTGGACACATATCTGATGAAATCTTAGTACCAATGGGTAAAGGGACTCTAACTGGGTTATAGTCCTGCATACTAAATCTCTACAAAATAGTATTCACATACTTACTCTGTGACACCCAAAGCTTTTTGTTACATCTGTCCCTCTTGATCTCCATACCCAGAATATATCTAGCTACTCCAAGATCCTTCATATCGAATGCACCTAAAAGTTGGGATTTCATCTCACTGATCATACCCTTAATGTTGTTGAATAATAACATGCCATCAACATACAATGCAATGATCAGTATAGAATCATCAATACAATGAATGTAAACACAGTGATCCTCCATGCTTCTAACAAAACCCAATTTCAACACAAATGAGTCAAATTTTTGATACCACATTCTAGGGGATTATTTCAGACCATAGAAAGACCTCTTTAACTTGTGAAACCAATGTTCTTTCCCTTTTACCTTAAAACTTGTAGGTTGTTGTATATAAATTTCTTCCTCAAGATCTCCATGCAAGAACACAATTTTAACATCCATTTTCTCTATTTCTGAGTTTGAGTTGTAGCAATGGATAAAAGAAATCTAATAGAAGTTAACTTAGCAACAAGAGAGAAAATTTCACTAAAATCAACTCTCTCTGGGAGTAGCCCTTAGCTACCAATCTAGCCTTGTACTTCTCCAATGAACCATCTACTCCAAACTTCTTCTTGAAGACCCATTTGTAACCTATGGCCTTTCTTCCTTTGGTAAAATGAACAAGATCCCAAGTGTTACAAGAGTCTAAAGCCATCATCTCCTCCTGCATGGCTAACTACCAAGACTCACTATCATCTGCATTAATAGATTCCCTGTAGGATCTAGGCTCATTGTCAGTACTCAATAAAGAAAATACACAACAGAAATCTAGTGGGCTATACCTATTGAATGAGTTTCATGGTCTTGTGGATCTCCTCAAGGGTGGAGTAAGAGACCCTACTTGTTCTGCTAGATGCTCATCTATACCAGCTTCTTTTGTAACAACAGATTCTTCTTCATCATAACTACTTGAATCTATTGAAATGCACTGGACAATTGAGAGGGGGGTGAATAAGTTGTCCCTAAAGCTTTGAACACTTATAAACACATCAAACACTTACTGTTATTCATATTTAACCATGAAAGCATGAAATAAGAAGCTCAACACAATAACACAATCAATGCATGAGACACTAAATTTTTATGTGGAAAACCCTATAAGGGAAAAAACATGGTGGGTGTCAGCCCACAAATATATATATGTTATATCAATACCAAAAAATAGAGGCTCACTGCCCAAAATGCTCACTGCAAATGTTGCCAAGAATGGCTCACTGCCAAGGACGACTCACTGCTAAAGGATGATGAATTGATTTGGTAGCATCTACTTCATGCCTGAGTTCAGTTCCATCAAAGCGCAATAAAACTCTTCTGCTCTGCTATGCTTTTCCACTTTGCACTTATCTTTACATTTTTGCACTACTACACCTCAAACACAAATTCATTACATGTATTTATATAATTCATCAACCTTGGAATGTACATCAAGGTCGACATTACATTCATCAACCATAGGAACAATCTCCTAGGTCGGCATTCATACATACATCAAATTAGATTTGGACCTAAACATCACAAGCCACAAAAGAATGAGGGTGTAATGTATTACACCTTAGTTTGGACTTAAATCTATCCAAGAATGCTACACATCACTTAAACATTCATCAAAAACATCTTCTTGATTAACGCAATTAAACAGCTCAGCCAAACAGCATAAACTAGGAAGATTATGTACCATACGCTTCCTCGATCACAATCATAACAAGCGGACCTTGTGTGATGCTTTAGCATGATCTTGACACATCCATGAACAACATAAATTCTCCTAAGAGCCGACAAATCCATCCGCAATAGATCTCACTTGGAGATATTTGAAGGCAACAAATATCACCTGAACTCAACAACTTTCACCTAAAGTCTAATAGCACAAACTTGTCTTCCAGTGCACCAAATCACAAATCCTCTAGAATGAAGATAGCTAAGGACTTTATAAGCTTAAGTCCATAACTGCAAAGCCAAATTCCAATCTACGGAGAAATGCAAAGCAAAATATTTTCTCCATGTCACTCTGCACACATTGCAAGACACAATCTTCAAACTAGTGAATAGATCTTTTTTTGCACAGCATTTTAGACCTCCAAACTCAGGATTTAACATCTTTATAAACTTCTCTAAATCATATCCCAATCTCACACTCTGGTCTCCAATTCTGAGGAAATGTGGAGCAAAACGTGTTGCATTATTCTAGGAGAAAGAACAATCAAACACTTGTTCAAACTCATCCAAATAACTTTCTTAGATGCTGACCTTAGGTGTTGACATCAATGACAACACTTACTACTCATACTTGCAACAATCTCCCCCTTTGTCATTGATGGCAACACATGATGTGAAAAACCATCAAGACAAACAAACTTGCTTTGCTTCTTTTCTCCCCCTTACTTTATGCTTTCTTTGACTACAATTTTCTCCTTAGATTTTTCACATGAACTTCTCTCCCCCTTTGACATCAATGGAAAAGGGTGCCAAACCTTTTACTTCTTCTTGAGTTAACAAAGCTCAACTCAAATCTTATTATCAATGCACAACTTCCCCTATTAATCAACACTGCAACACTTACTTCTCTTTATCAGGAACTCATATCAGCATCATCTACCTGCTTCCCCTAAGAGGTAGCCTCAGACCCTTTTGACTGCCACATATGGCTCTTTATGATCTTCTTAAAATCTTGTCATAAGACAAACTGCATGCATTATATCTGATTTGGTAAAGGTTAGATAAAGTAGTCCTTCAATCTTAGGTGATTCATCGTTCTTGCCCAACTAGTTACCATAGGAGTACATACTAGTTTATAATCCTCCATTCTAAACTTCTTCAACAACTCTTTCACCTACTTGGACACTTCTTCTTTGATCAATCTGAGATTATTCAATCATCTCTGATTACCACCTGCTCTACATCTTTTTCTTTTACTGCTTTGAATAGTCCCCCTTAGGAGTACACATCAAGTTGTGTCAGCTCTTGCTCACATTTCAGAAGACCTCTAGATTAACATATCTTGTCTTCTCAAACTTTAGATTTGACTCTGCTCAAATCAGAGTAAGGCATCCAACCAGGAACTTTCCTTCTTCACAACATGACAGATTGACAACACATATAGCCATTAATACCCTTAGATCAATATAAACTTCAACAATCAATATTTGATCTTCACTTACTGAATATCTATTGCAATAGGTATTTATCCAATCTTGCATAACAGGTTCTAGAAGCTTGTTTTAGTCCATATAAGGCTTTCTTTAATTATTCAAGAATGAAAACTTCACATTCATCTGGTACACTTTGAAATATTTGTGTGCAGTATTGCTTGGTTCCTTACTACTTCTCCATTCTCATTCATCTTGTTTTTGAAAATCCACTTGGTGCCATTCACATTTTTGTCAGCAGGTCTAGGAACCAGTTTCCTAAGTTGATTCTTCTCTATCTACATTAGCTCTTCTTCCATAGATTTTACCCAATTTTCATCTTTGTAGGATTCACTAATAGTTTTGGGTTCAATCTCAGAAAGTAAACTATAGTTCACCTATTCTTTTATAGATCTTTTCCTTGTCAATACCCCTTTGCTTTTGTCACCAATAATTTGATCTTCATAATGATTTATCCTTACATACCTAGGAGTCTTAACTGTACTTTCTGAAGCCTTTTCTTCTTCATCTTGACTGCCTTCATGTTCAACTTTCTCTTCATTCATTGTAGCAATAGGTTCATCTAATTCATATCCATTCAGATCTGATGTTCTTTCCTTGTCTTCATCAACCTCCATATTAGCACTCTCAATGATCCTTTTTAGTCTCTTATTGTAGCACCGGTAGGCTTTACTCTAGGTAGAGTATCCAAGGAAGATTCTTTCATCACACCTAGCATTAAACTTGCCTAGTTCTTCTTCTCTCCTTTAACTTGAACTATGTTTAGTATGTAGACAGTAGTATTTATAATTTCTCTCAGTACACTTCTAGTAGGTCAACCTCCTTCATCATAGTCCTAGCAGCCTCTTAAATTATCCTATTCTTTCTCTCAACAACTCCATTTTGCTGAGTTCTAGGTGTAGACAACTATCTTTTTTATCCCTTGTTTTTCACGGAAAATATTGAATTCATTTGATGTGAACTCACCTCCTCTATCTGTGAGGCCTACTTTTTACACTACTGTTCATGAGACTATTTTCAGTGATATTGATTATTATTTATATGTTGAGAGACTTTTGATCTGGAATCTTGCTTATTAAACCTAATTAATTTTTAAGGAAATAATTGTGTAATGATAATTAGATGTTGCTTCTAAGAAAATGATGAATGGATATGAAACTTCAATGTGATTATATGGTAGAATGTTTAGGATGCATGTATTTAGTTTTGCTTCGGCTATGATATGTCTATGTGGTATTGACTTCGAGTTTGAGTGTGTAGGTATTACTAACAAAACCACAAATACAGGAGATCATCTCAACCTATGTTGTATCCCTTGTGAGCCGATCTAGTTCCATGAGGAACTAAGATCAACCTCGTGTTTGGAAAATTTTGTAATGTTGTATTGTGTTAATGTTGCATGAGGTCAAAGGAATAAGGGTTATCTTCTAATTTACTTTTATTATGATAAGTGTCATAAGAAATGTTGTTTTCAATCTTGTTTAAACTTTATTTCTTTTAGACCCTTTTTCTTGTGTTTTATTTGACTCTGGGAGTTCTAACTAGGCAAAAATCAACCCTGGGTTATACCTCATGGGTCTAGGGACCTTTTTGACAAGGATAACCTTGGGTTAACCTCCATATGGTCACTTAAACTTCACAGTGAAGTTAAGTGACGAAATTGGAAGCATGGGGACAATGGGATGAGTGGAATCCATACTCAGGCCCACTTCCAAGTCATGGAACAACTCCATGATTCCCTAATAATGGAGTGTTTGTCTCCTTGTGCCTCTCTTTTGGTGGGGTTCCCCTTATTAAGGGTAGTGTGTCATCCACTCCCTTTGTATTTTTATTTTACTTATTGTATTTTAATTCTCCATGTGTTGTAAAAAGGACTATAGTGGGGAACCTATTGAGTGGAGGTTAATTGTTTTATGACCACTAGGATAATGGATGAGTTGTGGATTAAGTTGTTTAATGCCACTTGGGAAATTAGGAAAATAGAGGGAATTAGTTTTTAAAAGAGAGAGGAGGAGGAGAGTAAGGGGGTTGGATTATTGTGGAAAGAAGGATATTTTAGAGAAGAAGGCTAGAGAGGAGCTCTTCATCAAATTTCATCCATAATTGGGCTTTGAAAGGTTGGTGAACAAGACTACTCTCTTGTGTGATCTGTTGCTTGTAATGTATGTTTGTGCTTGCTTGATGAATGAGTTTGCAAATGTCTTCTATGAGTTTTCTATTATTGTTTTGGGGTTTGTTTTGGGTGTAGAAAGAGCTCCTTCCAGTTGGAAGGCAATGCTCATCTTGTATAGGGAAGGGGAGGTGTGACCCTCCTCAGGTGTCATCTTGTTTTCTTGTTATAAGAAATGCCTTGAGGGCATGTTGATACTTTTATCCTAGAGGGCTTAAAGGCTTTGAGAGCCTATTGGGATATCCCTGGTATTTGGATTTAACTGGAAGGCTTGAGGCCTTGAGAAAGAGAAATCGGTTGGCTTGAGGCCTTGTGATAAAATGTAATAAAATGTGAAAAGATGACACCTAGAGGTAGAGATGTCTACTTCCCTACCCTCCTTGAACTCACCTAAGCTAAGTCTTTGTATTGTGAGTCAAACCCTAGGAGTGTGTGTGTTATTTGCCTTGTTGTTGTTATTCAATGTTGTGAAGTGTTGATTTGTCTATTCTACCCTAGGTATGAGGATGGTCTCCCTAGCTCGGGGGTGACCCTCTTGCGGGTCAAAGGTAGGGAGGAGAGCTAGATGGTTGTTGTTTTCTCCCTTGTTGTCTTGCAGGTTACTGTTGGAGCATGTTGAAAGGATTAAAGGGAATTTGTCTTGTTAAAGAAAATGTCTATCTTACCATTTGTAATAAGAGCTTGGCCTTTTAAAGTTCCATTATGTAAAAGTTTTAGAGGAGAGAACTTCTCTTTTTGAATTTGTTGTAAAAGTTGTTATCTAGGGAGTGGAGAGATAATCCTCCCTCATTATGTTAAAAGTTGTGATTTTAATTGGTTTTTACATTATATCATTTGTGTGAGTTGGGAGAAGAGAGTAAATTACTCCCTTGAGAGTCTGTGAATTGTGGGAATTATTATAGTTGATTGTTCTTTGTTATCAAGTTTTAAGTTGTGAGACTTGTTTGTTAATTTGAACCATTTGATAAATAATTTCCTTGTATTATCTAGTAAGAAAGTTACTTTTTATAGTTTTATGTATGATGCATTTTTCTCTTGAATACAAAACTAAAACTTGAGTTAAGTTGCAATGGGAAATAATCTAAATTGGATTTTACTAGACTTTTGTATGTTATTGAAATAAAAGATTCATTAGTTTCATGTATTTACTTCTGATCTTTAAAAGTAGTTGAAATGGAAAATTTTACTTGATAAATTACAAATAGCACATATAGATTAAAATGATTAATATTCTTTTTCATTTGAATAACTGCTATAATGAAATTAAAATGTTGAAGGTAGAGAGAAAAGAATTTACCTTGATCCTAATTATATATATATATATATATATATATATATATATATATATATATATATATTGTTATTTTTATTTTTAAAATTTAGTTGTAAAAATTTGATATATCTGTGTTTAAATTTTCATTATTAAGTGAAATTGTGAAACTGAAATGTGTATATATATATAGAATTAATAGTTTATTTCCAATGAAATTGGGAAAATGATAATAATGATATACTGGTGAACATATATACATATATATATACTAAATAATTCTTAAATTTAAATGTAATTGTGAAAATGATATATATATACATATATATATAATATTAATTAATATTAAGAGGAAATTTCGAAATAATAGTTAAGTGAAGAATTGTTGTGTTCATATTGAACGCAGTAACAAATTTACAAAGGAGGAAGTGGTGGGGGTTTAACCCCCGCCGTAGTATTAATAAGGGGGTGTGGGGAGGGCCAGAGCCCCACCCACACCCACGAAGTGGGGTGTGGGTGGGGCTCCGCCCCTCCCCACACCCCCGCCACCAATAGACCCCCACGAGCTCCCCTCGCGGCCTCTGCCCTGTGGGTACCGAAGCCCCTTCCGTCCGCGTCCCACGCCCTTCGCAGCCGCTGCCCTCCACAGCGCCATAACCCACCGCCCTCTACGGCTTCACACTGCTCTCCACCCACTTCCCTCCACCTTTCGCCATCCATTGCATCCGCCAATCTCCTCCTCAGGTCTGCCGCCGCTTGGCCAATTCTCCCCTACAACAAACAAACACTTAAAAATAAAAAGAAGTTTAGGGTTTTAATCTCCCTCAATGTGATGGGATTTCATATTTAAAAATTGGTATTAACTTTAGTGGAGTTTCCACTACTCATAACAAATAAACAATTATATATATATATATACAACTATATATATGTATATTTATATATATAATAATTGTAATGAATAAGCAGGCACTAAGAGTTATTTAAAATATATATATATGGATTTGAGTAGAGTTTCCACAACAAGATTTAAAAAGGGAATTATATGTATATATATAGGAATATATATATATATATATATATATATATATATATATATATATATATATATATACATATATATATACATATATATGTAATTGGGCTAATTTTACTGGGCTAATTTAAATTGCCCTATTAGCAATTACAATAAATTTGTTTATAAGAAAATTGTATTTATTTTTAGATTAGTAAATCCTTTTTTACTAATGAATTACCAAGGTATAGGAGATGTTTTAACGTAAATAAAATTTAAATGCAAATACAAACAAAGCAAATTAAGAAATACGTAAACAGGCGAAATAAGCAACGTTTTAAAACAAATCGATAGAAAAATCAACAAGGAATGCGAGGAAGAATTTAATAGATTGAGATAACCAATTAAAGATCATCTATCTACCTAGAGAACCCTAAACGAAGCAAAATGAATCTGACCTTATCATAGTGATCGATATCAACTTACACATGTGTGTGGAATATTCCATAGCAACAATCACTTAGACAACTTAAACATATACATCCGAGCATGCTTACGCATGTGAGGGAAAGATTTCATGTGGTAAAGGAAAAAAAATTATAGTCCGTATCATGTCTACATGTCATATGTGGACATAACATGCGTGTTTTGCGTATTGTGAACGCTTGTGAAATATGGGCGTGACACTATCAAACCTTAAGCATTTAATCCTTAGTTCTAATGCATTCTCAATCATTGCCTTGATCAGAACTCCTCTTTACTAGCTTTAATAACTGTCTTAGGTTTAGTTTTTGAAAATAAACAGAGATGTACATGTTTATCTATAATTCTTCTTCTTCTTTGTCAATGCACCTTTACTCTTTATAGTGTGATGCCTCTACACAAACCCTTGGGGTCTCAGAAATTCTTTTCAGAGCTTCTTCAACCTATACTTTCTTCATCTTTTGGTTGAAGAATCATTTGATTCATGTCCATTTGCCTCTGAGTTCATCAAATACTTTCAATCATCATGAAAACTACGAAGCCAATTAACAAGATTAGACAAACTTCTAGATTTAGATGTAATGAATGATCAATAACCATATGTCAGAACCACAGAGCAATATCTTCAACAACAAACCAATGCGGATATATATATATATAATATTAATTAATATTAAGAGGAAATTTCGAAATAATAGTTAAGTGAAGAATTATTGTGTTCATATTGAACGCAGTAACAAATTTACAAAGGAGGAAGTGGTGGGGGTTTAACCCCTGCCGTAGTATTAAGAAGGGGGTGTGGGGAGGGGCAGAGCCCCACCCACACCCATGAAGTGGGGTGTGGGTGGGGCTCTGCCCCTCCCCACACCCCCGCCACCAATAGACCCCCACGAGCTCCCCTCGCGGCCTCTGCCCTGTGGGTACCGAAGCCCCTTCCGTCCGCGTCCCATGCCCTTCGCAGCCGCTGCCCTCCACAGTGCCATAACCCACTGCCCTCTACGAATTCACACTGCTCTCCACCCACTTCCCTCCACCTTTCGCCATCCATTGCATCTGCCGATCTCCTCCTCAGGTCCGCCACCGCTTGGCCAATTCTCCCCTGCAACAAACAAACACTTAAAAATAAAAAGAAGTTTAGGGTTTTAATCTCCCTCAATGTGATGGGATTTCATATTTAAAAATTGGTATTAACTTTAGTGGAGTTTCCACTACTCATAACAAATAAACAATTATATATATATATACAACTATATATATGTATATTTATATATATAATAATTGTAATGAATAAGCAGGCACTAAGAGTTATTTAAAATATATATATATGGATTTGAGTAGAGTTTCCACAACAAGATTTAAAAAGGGAATTATATGTATATATATATAGGAATTTATATATATATATATATATATACATATATATGTAATTGGGCAAATTTTACTGGGCTAATTTAAATTGCCCTATTAGCAATTACAATAAATTTGTTTATAAGAAAATTGTATTTATTTTTAGATTAGTAAATCTTTTTTTACTAATGAATTACCAAGGTATAGGAGATGTTTTAACGTAAATAAAATTTAAATGCAAATACAAACAAAGCAAATTAAGAAATACGTAAATAGGCGAAATAAGCAACGTTTTAAAACAAATCAATAGAAAAATCAACAAGGAATGCGAGGAAGAATTTAACAGATTGAGATAACCAATTAAAGATCATCTATCTACCTAGAGAACCCTAAACGAAGCAAAATGAATCCGACTCTATCATAGTGATCGATATCAACTTACACATGTGTGTGGAATATTCCGTAGCAACAATCACTTAGACAACTTAAACATATACATCCGAGCACGCTTACGCATGCGAGGGAAAGATTTCATGTGGTAAAGGAAAAAAAATTTATAGTCCGTATCATGTCTACATGTCATATGTGGACATAACATGCGTGTTTTGTGTGTTGTGAACGCTTGTGAAATATGGGCGTGACACTATCAAACCTCAAGCATTTAATCCTTAGTTCTAACTCATTCTCAATCATTGCCTTGATTAGAACTCCTCTTTACTAGCTTCAATAACTGTCTTAGGTTTAGTTTTTGAAAATAAACAGAGATGTACATGTTTATCTATAATTCTTCTTCTTCTTTGTCAATACACCTTTACTCTTTATAGTGTGATGCCTCTACACAAACCCTTGGGGTCTCAGAAATTCTTTTCAGAGCTTCTTCAACCTATACTTTCTTCATCTTTTGGTTGAAGAATCATTTGATTCATGTCCATTTGCCTCTGAGTTCATCAAATACTTTCAATCATCATGAAAACTACGAAGCCAACTAACAAGATTAGACAAACTTCTAGATTTAGATGTAATGAATGATCAATAACCATATGTCAGAACCACAGAGCAATATCTTCAACAACAAACCAATGCGGACCAAATTGTTGGAGCACTGTAACTTGACTTTACTAGATAGGTACTTGGCCAAAATTCATAACATGTCTTCTTTCCTGATCTGGATCTGCACAACTCTTTATTTATCCTTTACAATCATAGTCTATGTCCTAACTTAAATTATTGTTGCTAATCCTTTACCTTGTCTCTTCATGCTAAGGTATCAACACCAATCCTTTGTCAGGGGAAAAAGATTTTCATTGAAGCTCCCCCTAAGTCAAAGCACCCAATTTACTTCTCAGAGGAAGAATCTACACCAAAGTCTGGTGCGGACCCATCCTTGACTTCATTAAATTCATTCTTGACTCAAACCTCGTTCATCTCCTTCTTGACTTCTATCGAATCAATCTTATCCACTAGTTTCTTCAATTATTCCTGAGTATCCTTCTTCATGTTCTTACTTCTGCATAACTTAGAGGTATGACCAAATCCATTGTAGTTGTAGCACACAACATTTCTCTGGCTAGTATTTCTTCCATTTACTCTGGATCTACATTGGTTAGCTTTATCCCCAAATTTGTTGCATGTATAACAGTAGCCATTGAAGGATTTAACTATCATATCCCTACCATAGCCAATTCTCATTTGACTTCTGCACTTATTAGCCCTATGTCTCATCTTATAGAATTCATAGCACCTAATAGAATTTTGACTCACTTTACTTCTACATACAATAGCTTTATGACCAACTTTATTGCATGTGAAACATTTACCTTTGAAACTTTGATCATTCCTTCCATTGTTGAAACCTTTCCTAATCTAACTTCTACATTCATTTTCTCTATGACCAATTTTCTTGCAATTGAAACACTGACTAGAGAATGATGGAACATTTTGATTCATTCTGCTCCTACACTGAGTAGCCTTATGACCAAACTTATTGCATGAGTTACAATAACCATTGAAAGATGGGTACCTTTGAGCGTTTGGTTGCCTGATTGGTGGTCGTCTAGGTATGTTCTATTGATTCTAAGTTTGTTTTCCTTTGTTCTTCTTGATCTCAGCATTCTTTTCTTGTCTTATTTTAGAACTTTCATCTTTCTCAAATCCTAAGCCTTCTTTGTCATCGGGGCTCTTCTGACTAGCAATCATCTCATCAAGTATTGCAGAACTGATCTTAAACTTTTCTTCAAAAAATTTTGTTTTCTCCAAGTCTGACTTTAGGATCCAAATTTCCTTTTCAAGCTTAGCACATTCTTCTGATTTATCTTCCACCAACAGATTTAGGTCTCCTTCTACTTTTGCTCTTTCTACAACTTCTATTTTAAATCATTCAAGGTTTCATTTGCTGATATCAGTTGTTCAATAGCCTCCTTATATTTTTCTTTGAGCTTCTTGACTTTATCTCTTAATTTTATGATACATTCATCTGCTTCTTTAACATTCTCCTTTAGATCTATGATTTCTCCTTTAGTTCTTTCTAGGTCTTCAAGAGCAACCTTGATGTGCACCATCCCAGATCTACCTCAAGTTGTTAATATTACTTTTGAGGAACTTGGCTCTGATACCAATTGTTGAAATGCACCGGACAACTAAGAGGGGGGGTGAATCAATTGTCCCTAAATCTTTAAACACTTATGAACACATCAAACACTTACTGTTATTCAGATTTAACCATGAAAGCATGAAATAAGAAGCTCAACACAATAACACAATCAATGCATGAGACACTAGATTTTTACGTGGAAAACCCTATAAGTGAAAAACCACAGTGGGTGTCAGCCCACAAAGATATATATGTTATAGCAATACTAAAAACCAGAGGCTCACTGCCTAAAATCCTCATTGCAAATGTTGAGGCTCACTGCCAAGAACAGCTCACTACCAAAGGATGATGAATTGATTTGGTAGCATCTACTTCATGTCTGAGTTCAGTTCCATTGAAGCGTGATAAAACTCTTCTGCTCTGCTCTACTTTTCCACTTCACACTTTTCTTCACATCTTCACACTACTATACTTCAAACATAAATTCATTACATGTATTTATACAATTCATCAACCTTGGAATGTACATCAAGGTTGGCATTACATTCATCAACCATAGGAACAATCTCCTAGGTTGGCATTCAAACATACATCAAATTAGTGTAACATCAGAAATTGTCCTCCTGTATGGAATGGTACAATTTCCCTTGGTTTAGCTCCTCACTCTTGGTGGTCTCTCAACCTTTTCTTTTTCGGCCTTCCTGAAACCCTGATTGACTTAGTCTAGGAGCAATCTTTTCACTTTTTGAGGTAACTAATTGATAAAACCCAGAGAGAGATTTGAGAATATGGTCTCTAGGCCCCTCAAAAATGCAGATCTGAGCTGAAATTGGGGCTTGGACTTGGGCTCCCACACCCTAGTGCTCCCCAGTTTCGCGAGATTTTGAATTTTGGCGGGGTGTCGGCTCCCGCCGAGTGCCTCAGGATTTCATTTTCAAATTCTTAGTTTTCGCGCGATATCGAGACGTTACCTCAAAATTTGAATTCCCTAAAGCTTGATATAAAAAGACATTTGCAAATCATTACACACAATTCTTATGCAAGCTTGATGTCAAAACTCTGCTACAATTGCCATTGATGAAGGTTAGGAATCAAGATCTTGAGTCTATCTTGCTCTTCCTAGGATTTGTACACCTTTTGCATGATCGAGAGAAGGGTTGAAGCCTCCAACAGCAAGCTTGGAGATCCTCCGCAGACATTGCTAATTTGCCTTCTTGTTCATGCAAGTCTTCATTTGTTTCATCTCCTTGAGGTGAAGTTGTATGTATTTACTGTTGCAAAGTAAGTTGTTGATCTTCCCTTGATTGAGACATCTAGGGTTTGATTTTATGCATACACACATTGTTAGGTTTGTACACACTTCTACGAACTTTTTCCTTTGGCTATTGTTGAGGTAGAAATATTGAAGATGGGACTTGACTGAGGCAAGCTCCTATATAGCCGCAACAATTTCCTTCTTTTGTATGTGCAGATCATGTTTTACAGGTTCTTATGAAAAGAAGCTAAAGGAAGAAGGATATTGTGGGTACAGTCGTAACAAACTTTCAAATTTTTACATTCTGAGACTTGTCAGACATTGGAGCAAGCGCCCTAGTCCAACCAGGTGTTTCCTGCGAGATCTAGAAGTTATTTTAAAGTCTCAGACACCCTGTTTAGAAGGTTTTGTTGTTTAGAAGTTTGTAGGACATTGGAGCAGAGCCCTAGTCTAGGTAGCCCTCAAAATATAGGTACTGTGTCTCTGGAACCTCTCCTCTGTAGATTTATGATTAGTGTTGCCAACTGTTTCTTCAGTTTCTGTATATTCTTGATATGAGGCATAATTAGGGTTTTACTTGGTTAAAAGGAAAATACTTGGTGAAATCTTGATTTGGGCCTTAGATTTCATAACCACGTGAGCATAAAGGGGAGGCAAAGTGATTAGAAGCCTATCTCAAACTAACTCTTTGTCATCCCCAATGCTTAGTGGTGAGAAAGGGTAGCATTTGATCTAGTAAACAAGACTATCATTTTTTCACCCTAAACATTTTGGTGAACCCAAGCTTTAAAGAATTTGCATCCTTTTAAACTTTAGATCTGAAACCATTTGTTGTTCTAAAGCATAATTGGCTGGAAAACCTCTTTAGTGAAATTGCATATGTTAAATTATGGATTACATTCTTTATCTTTTCACTAAAAGAGTTGGAAAATATCATTTATTATTGGAAATTATATTTCATTCAAAAAGGCCATCATTGTGCATTTAAATCTTGGTTTAAATAGAGCATGTTAGAATGTCAGTTTACTTTTTGCAAGATTTTCATGCTTATGATGAGTCATTTAGTCGTGATGACTTTGATATGTTAGATGAAGCCCTTGAGGACTTTATCTCAATTGAACATTCTAGTACGGCCTCAAAGCTGTCACTATTTCAAAGATTTGTGATAGTAATTTATGTTCCTAAACATAAAGAAGAGATTGAAAAACTAAAATTTGTGGTCACTCTATGTGTAAATGTGGTTCAACCACCTTCAAAACATGTACTTGTTGTTAAAGGTCTTTCATCCTCTTCTCAATCTCCTAATCACATTTATGATTATGCAAGACAAATAGTGAACCAAGACTCACAAACTAATCATAATGTGGTTTCTCATGCGTATAACACTCAGAATAATAAATAGAGTACACAACAAACTAATGTTATGAAATCTTTACCAGCTTCCTCAAGCACCTCGTTTAACATATAAAGGTGGTAAAGACTATGATCTTGTAAAATAGTTCCGTGCTACCCCTGCGAAAATATCTCTTTGGGAACTTATACAAACTTCACCTACCTACCATGGAATGCTACAAGAAGCTTTACAAAAGGTGATATTTCCTCCTACTGTTAAACCAAATGATGTTGCCACTTTATTAGACTATATGCATGCAACGAAAATAGATATTTTGTTTCAACAACATGAGTTACCATCTCTTGAGGTTCAAAAGCAATATGATCCTTTGGTTATCTTTATTATGATCAACAAAACATTGGTTAAGAGAGTTATGATTGATAATGGGCCAGCCCTTAATGTTTGTGGTATTGATTTATTGCATAAGGTTAAAGTTGATATATTTGTTGTCAAACCAAAATCATTAAGTATTCATGGATTTGATAATGTTGGACAACAATCTGTGGGCACTATAACTTTACCTATACAAGTTGGACCTGTGATGATGCCTACCCTGATTCATGTAATGCCTTTTTCTCTATCTTATAACATGATTCTAGGTAGACCTTGGATACATGCATTAGGAGCAGTCCCTTCTACTTTACATCATTCAATTAAGTTTATATTTAAAGGAAAATTACATAAAATGTGGTTTAATCAAATGAACAATATCAAACCCAAACATCAACAAAATAATGAAAACAAGAAAGATTGAATGAAAAGAGCAATGAACAACACAATGCAAACCTTCCCTATTTCAAAGATTCTGTTGTTCGCCTATTACAACCATCCTTTGCTGATGAAGTAGGCCCTCAGTGAGTGCACTCTTTTAGCTGTGTTGTGGGATGTCGATAGTAAATGGCTAAGATGATAGATAATGCTATGAAGTAGAGCTTCAAAGAAAATGGTGATCTCAAGTAGATTGTATTGGGGGTGCCAAAGGCGCGCGAGTAGAATTCTGCAGAGTAACAATACAAATAACATGGATGATTAGAATAGAGGGATGAAGCTTCTTTTATAGACTCAAAAGAATGAGAATCAACAGTTGAGAAGAAGTGTGATGATCAACAGCTGAGGATGGTTGAGGAATGTGCAACCAGTAGAAATATGACAAGTGTCTCAGCTCCATCATGAAAGAGGGGATGTGACAACATTGACTGGAGAGTTAACTCCTTTAACTTGATCAGTTAACAGACTTGATTAGTCAATTGGAAGAATGGATTATGGGATTGACTGAATTGATTGAGGGATTAACTCAATTGACTAGTTAGTTAACACTTTTGATTGATTAGTTAACTAACTTCTGATTTGAGAAGAAATAGGACATGTGGGTGAGGGAAAAATAAGTAATTAAATATTTAATATATTTAATTACATGTGCAACCCGATGAGGTGGACAAGGTGAGGTGGAAAAGTGAGGTGTAAGTATGAGGTGGATTTTTGGAATTAGAACTTAGGATAGAGGAATTTGGATTAATTAAATAATTTATGATTATTTAATTGTGTAGGACATTAGAAGAATTTAGGGATTTTAATTAAATAAATTGAATTTATTTAATTATGGAATAGTGAACCGCTTAAATAAATTTAGAATATTTATTTAATTGGTAGAAGAACGGAATAAATATTTAGAATATTTATTTAGTTGAATCGTGTCATTTTTAGGCGTATACATTTTGCCCCTCTTTGATGCAATGTTGTTTACGCGTTGCTTCAAAGAAATCGATAGTTTGACAGTGATATATCCCCCAGTTTGCCCCTGGCACAAGTTTAATGATGATAGGATGCCCCCTCGGGAGATTGGAAAAAGGGCAAAATATTTGGAGATGAACAATCTCATGAAGACGAAGGGGGTAGGTTAGGTTGGAGGAAAAAGGACGCGTTTTAGGGAAACAGGAAGAAAACTGGAGGGAAAACAGGCGCGGGAAGTAGTCACAGTCATCACCTAGCCAGAATTAGGGTTTGTAGGCTATAAATAGGAGCTGGGTCCACAAGATTAGTCATTTGCACACTTGTTTGATCTGGATTGGATATAGAGAGCTTAGAGCAAACTTGGAGCAGCATGGCAGCCAGAGTAGTAGACATTCCACGTGAGGAGCACCAATTCGAGCGAGTCCGTCGATTCGGGTGGCCAGCAGAGGCAGGACCCCCGGTATGTGCTTCAAAAAATTTTCCCTAGAGTCGAATTAGGGTGTCATAAATGCAAGTAGAAAATAGGTCAAACAAATGCACCAAAGTATAGAATGGTGCATATGCTGCGTGAAATGGCGCATTTGTAATTTCGCAGTGCATATGTTCAATTTAGCTACACATCTGTGAAAGTTGTGCATTTGTCGATTTTGGCGGTGCTTTTGTAGTTTGGTGGCGCATCTGTGAAATGTTGCGGCGCATACGCTAAAGTTGCGCATATGTACAATGTAACGGTGCATATGTGTTTTGGCGATGCTTTTGCTGATTGTAGTGGCACATATACCAGAAGCGGTGCATTTGTAAAGAAACAGCACTTTTACCACCTACAGTGGCGCATTTGCTTTAGATAGCAAATTACTTAGCCAAATTGATTTGATTAGCGTCCTGTTTGACGAGGAAATCGATGAGCTATCTCTGAGATTGTAGGAATCTAGTCAAGAGATGTAGTGTACTGTTTTGATCAATTTGAAATGCTAAGTTTAGTTGATATAGTGCAGTAGATATGTTGAGTATGGTATATGCGGCTTTAGATTGACGCCATGTTTTGCATGCTTGCAGGAGGAGATACGAGACACATTACAATCTAGGGAGATGTTCTCTATGCCCTTATTGCAGAGATATATGCTCACAGAGATTGACAGAGAGGCACTTGGTGCCATGGGTTTGGATTACGTTTGCTTCATGCCCGAGGTGCAGGTGAACCGTGGACTGTTGACAGCTGCTGTGGAGAGATTCCACAGTGAGGATGGGACCTTCCATTTTTTGACTGGAGAGATGACTGTGACATTAGAGGATGTATACAGGATACTGCACTTACCCGTTCAGGGTGAGTTGGTAGAGTACGATGCGCAGCGGGATGCGGGACTCGCTGAGTGCAAGCGAGTGTTTGATGACCCAGAGCTGGTTGGACAGGTCATCCCGTGGCATGATATACATGACTGTTATGACTACTTCCCTGGGATCGTGGTTGGATTGATCGGAGGCATTGTATGCCCCGACAGGAGATCGCATGGGTTCCCCATTGGATGGGGCAGGATCATGGAGTGGATGCTAACTGAGGGCACCCGATATGCATGGGGAGTCTGCGTACTAGCTCACCTGTACCATGACATGCACCAGGTGCTGTATCACTGCAGCACGAGTCTATCTGCTAGGGTACTACTGCTACAATTTGGCTATGGGAGCACATAGTGGTGATGAGGCCAATATGTGTGTTCACGAGGCAGTGAGGGGAGCCATACAGTTATGGCTACGCAAGAGTGATTTCCCAGCACAGGCTAGGGAAGCAAGAGTACTGGAGGCACACCCTAGATGGCGTAGATGTGGTCATCTAGCGACCATATCTAGATTGCGAACCCTGGGACAACGAGGGAGATGAGCTGCCATATTATTTTCAGATGAGGTGGCTGATAGGCCGTACCTGACACATATTAGAGAGACAGATGGTGGACCGGGTGTTGAGACAGTTTGGCAGGAGGTAGGGTATGCTACAGGGATAGGCATTGTTTGCATGGACACATACAGATAGGGTCCGATGGGGGCCGATGGCTTCGTATGAGGAGGCCCTGGCAGAGTTCCAGCAGACTCCTTACGTGGCATGGGACATGAGGACAGAGATAGCTGATGTCAGGGTGACACGAGACTACAAGGATTGGATGACGGCACATCCCTTCCCGAGGTACTTAGGACCTAGCATGTTGGTGCCTCATATTGGCGAGGCCAATTCAGAGGAGGAGGGACAGGTTGGCCCAGGTCGGAGGGGAGGTAGAGGAGGACGGGGTCGAGGAGGACGGGGTGGTGGAGATGGAGAGAGACCGAGACAATGGAGGAGGGTAGCTCAGGTTGAGCAAGCAGTGCCAGCACAGGTTGCACAGCAGCAGATACCGCAGCAGGCGTAGATGCCGCCACCCCAGCAAGTGCCACAGCAGTAGGTACCCCAGCCATAGGGGCCAGGATAGGCAGAGGCAGCACAGGGGCCAGTGCAGGTAGAGATGCATGAGAGGGCCATATCCAGCTTGAGGGGACAGGTGCGAGAGCTGCAGGCATAGCTTAGGAGGGCCGACGGCCGGTGGGAGACATATGCAACGGTGATTGCTGGGCTGACTCGTGAGAGGGACAAGGCAGATGCACGGGTACGTGTTATCCGTGTGGAGCGGGACACTTTAGTAGCAGCCATGGGGACAGATGCAACTAGCTCTTTTTTGGTTGGGCAGGTGCAGCAAGCACAGGTAGGCCAGTTGCAGACATAGTTGGCACAGGTGCAGGCAGAGCTTGCCAGAGCACAGTCACAGGCACAGTACTACCGGGGCTTATACCATGGGGCAGTGCCAGCGAGTTAGAGGGCTTCAAGTTTCAGGAGTCAGTCTGGGGCTACTCAGAGAGTAGGTCCATCATAGTCGGGGGCTTCCGTGATGGGTACTCAGCAGTCAGGGGCTGGCAGTGGTGGCTCACAGCAGCAGGGGTAGACTTGTACCAGATTATGTACTTTTTGGGACATGTATCACCATCCATTTGGATACATATTGTATATGACATTTTGATTCAGAGATAGAGATGATGATATTGTACATTTGGACCTCTTTGTATGATTGTATATATGATGATGCAGCCTTATGATCTATTGCATTGTTATGAGATGATGATTTACTTCTATTGTATGATGTGATGTATGTGTAGACTTAGATGTTCTATCTGATGCTATATGAGATGCTTTTGATATGATGCTATGTGCTGTCTATATGATCTAATGTTTATGTGATATGAGTGTTTGATCTTATATGTCTGGAATGTATGCAACTGCAACATGATTTCTATATGATTATGCGACCTTTGTATATGATGCACTTAGCTATGTTTTTTATTTCTTTGTTGTTTGATGCGATGTCATGATGATATATGGATGACCTAATGTATTATATTTATGTATGCAACTGATTTAATCATGTTCATGACTAGCTCAAAATGTGATGTGATATGCACCTATATGCTTTGTTTTTGTGATGTCCAAATGTACTCTATCGACACAAGAATGATAGGATGATGGATAGAAAGACCGGATGTAGAAAGACTTAGAAACTTCATTTGATATTGTTATTCTGCATAGTTCGGGTACTGTTGGTTGTAATGGATATGGATGTATGGATGTGTATATGGATATAGGATGGATATTTTGCTTTTTAGAGTGCTTTATTTCATCATTGGGCAATTTATTTTTGGTACATTTTCTGAAATGTTGTAAGTGAATACAAGCATCTAGGTATAATTGAACTGAGATGACCTAAGTACTACTTACGTGGGTGTTTAATTTGGCAAGCTAATACAAGCATCTAGTCAAAATTGAATCTAGATGACCTGAGTACTTCTTGTGTTTCAACAAACAAGGATTGCCCCCGTTCATGTTAGACCTTTGATGTCCTTGATGATCTTTTGTCGATCATGTCCTTAGACAAGGTGTCACATTACTAAAGCGGAATCCACAGATAGCAAACAAAGAAAATGATCATGCCCCCATCATAGCATCTCTAGCTTTTGGCATCCTTGAGTAGCATAGAAAGACATGATAAGAAAAATCAAGACCCTGTAACTTAACCATGATTTCAATCCACAAAACATTCTTTCCATTAGATGTGTTTTTCTTGCCGTAATTTAGATAGAATCAGTTAGAAGACCTTGGGTATTTGCTTTGCTTTAGATAGGTTAAGATGTTCATAGTCAAGATTTCTGCTTGAAGGGCGGGTTCTACTTGCATTTGCTTATTTGGTGAGAAGATTGCACAATCCTTATTGGGAAGACGAACCCTAAGGGACTGACCTAGTGCCTCGAGGGCACATTGCTAAATGGCCTTGCCTACGTGACAACGCAGAGGCAACGTAGTTCGGGAAGAACCCTGATGGACCTAAGATATGGATCGGATGAGACACGATATGGATCAAATATGGAACAGCTACGGATCAGATATGAAATAGATATGGAATAGATAACACTGATGACAAAGGCTATGCTAGGCTAACACTGTGGATAGGATACAAACCCAGAATTTTGGATAGCCATAATGCTAGATACTGATGACAAGGGAAACACCACGGATAGGCAGATGGATGGGCAATAGGGGATCAATGGCAAGGTAGGTAGAAGGAAAAAAGGATGTGATCTCCAAGGACTATGTCGCATAAGAAAAACATGCCCCATTGTAGGTAGAATACGGAGGATTTTTCATGACAATGCTTAAGACGAAGGAGGAGAATGAGAGGATAATGAAGGATTTGTGTGGTTTTGGAGGGATAAGGTATGTCAAGAGACATCTAGAACATTTGTCAACATTGTGCCCCCAATTTTTATCAAGATCAAGAAAAATAGAGAAATGGAAGATTAGGATGGATGGACTAGACCGTATAGGTATGTAATGGATAGAGGAATAGGATAGGAAATGGTATGAAGGCAACTGGTAGGAGAAAAGTGATATGCTGATGAGACAAGGTGCCCCCAAGTGTAGGTGACATAGGAGATCAACTTACACATGATGCCTACTTGCCAGGTTTTCATCATGGTACTTATCCAAGGAACCTGTTTGCCAGGTTTTCACCATTGGATGAAGGGATTTTTCTTTACTTTTTTCTTTTTTTCCTTTTTTTTTTTTTGAAACATTTGGGTAGGAAAACGCAAATATGGAAGGGAGAGACTTAGGGATCTAGTTCCCTGAAAGGTGAGAGTCCTGCTAGATGGATGTTGTCGCATGGACTATGTCAAGTGTGCTCATAGATGTTGGTAAGGGAGTGCATGAAAGGGAGATATGAGTATGTAGATAGCAGATTATGGAAGGTGCGATAGTGGATGATGATGCAGAATACAGAAGGACTTATGCAAGGATGGAAGGAAGGTTTATACAAAAGCATGGACCATAGGATGAGGGAGATATGTAGGATAGTAGTGGAGGGGAGGGGAGATGGAGTTATACGGAAGTGTTGTGGAATGGAAGGGAACCATGACCAACGGTTGCACATACTGTGATAAACATTGATGCTGATGATGGGAAGGTGGTGTAGGAAGCAATGGAGAGTTTTTCTTGGTGGATGAATGATATAGGCCTTTAGGGACCCACATAGACTTTGCATTGTTTTGATTTTTGTTTGTCATGTGGGATGGAAGGATTTGATACTTTTGGATGGAGTTGGAAAAAGTGAATGGTTGGAATTCTTGAGAGGTGGATGCCTCATGTAACTTGAGGGCTTTTTGCTTAGGCACCCAAACCATTTTGTTTTTAGATAGTACCTGTGAAGGTATGGGTTTGGGTGTATGCAGCGTTTGTTTAGCTTCTGAGATAATTATTTGTTTCTTGGGGACCCACACTTTTTTCAATTTGGCATTGAGGTGTGTGGGTGTATGCAGCTTTTGATATGGATAATTCTTTGATTCTTGGCTTTTATATCCTAGGTCATGAGGACTCTTAGGATTTGTGACTTTATAGGTAGAGGCATCCACAGATTGGTCATTGAATCCCCATGGGATGGTGGAAGTGAGGTTGGTAAAAGCTCCTTGTTTAGACAATATGTGCATTTGTCAGCCATGATTGGCATATTTAGAGGATTCATAGATGGATTGTTTGCAAATGGAAGTGCACAAGCATGTTGTTGGTCCTAATATTTTGAACAATTTGAAAGTCAAGTTTTCAGCTCCTCTTGTCTCTAAAAATGTTAGGCAAGAGTCCAAACAATCAAATGCATTTGTTGGTAATGACTGGGGTTCGTTAGATTTCGCATCCTCCTCCACAGGAGAGTATAAACTTAAAAACCCTGTCCCTGAAACATCAAATATTACATCAATCACATCGCAGATAAGCACAAGATCTCTTTGTTGACAAATAAGGATAATACTCTCAGTTATACTACTGATTATAAGACTTATGAAGCTCCACCTTCCTCTAAAGAAATGGTCTCTCTGTACGGCAGAAGATTCTGAATCCTTTACAAAAATTATGACTATGTAGGTAAGGGTTGTGGCATAAATCAACAAGGAATCAAAATCCCTATAGAATCTGCTTCGCAACATTACTCCAGTGGCATTGGATATAATCCTTTCAAGGAATCTAAAGCTCGTAAATGCCCTACTATAAATTGAATACAATATCAACACTTTGTTTGATATACCCTGAGATGATTGACGCTAATGGTCCTCCAGGATCACTTCCTTTAGATATGTTTACAGTGGATGAAGTGATAATGGAATTCTTAGGTGCCGATGATGGTATTCCTTGTTATCATGATAAACGTGGCCTACCCGATTGTTTGAACAATGATGCATACTTTGGAAAGACTACTAGCACAATAACTGCTACAATAGAACATAACAAAGAGCTGAAAGAACAATTACAATCTTACAATCCCTGTGACCATAGTACTATCCTTAACGGAAAGACTATTGATATTTCTATGGATAAGGATAATCCTAAAAAAGTTATCCCTATTGGTGATTGTTTAGATATGGAAGAAAAAGAAGAAATGACTAAATTGTTGAATGAATTATTGGAATTGTTTGCTTGGAATTACTTAGACATGCCTGGTATAGATTCTCAGATTGTAACGCATAACATTGTGTTGAAGCCAGATGTTAAACCTTTCAAATAAAAGATTCGCAAGATGAACCCTAAGATTGCTTTACTTGTTAAAGCTGAAATGGAAGAACTCCTACAAGCTGGCTTTATTCGACCTATTGATTACTCTCCGTGGATCTCAAATATTGTCACCATTGCAAAACTAGATGGTCGTATAAGAATGTGCACAAATTTCCAAGATTTAAATGTAGTGTCTTTAAAATATGATTTTCTGCTCCCTAATATCGATATGATTGTTGATTCCATCGCTAGACATGAGTTGCTATCTTTTATGGATGGATTTTTGGGATATAATCAAATCCTTATAAATCCTCTTGATCAATACAAAACAGCCTTCATAACACCTTGGGGTACATTTTGTTGGGTAGTCATGCCATTTGGACTTAAGAATGTAGGAGCTACTTATCAACATGCAATGACTCTTATATTTCATGACTATATGCACAATATTCTAGAAGATTATGTTGACGACATCCTAGCAAAGTCTATCCATCGTAAGGATCATGTTACAAATCTTCAACAAATATTTGAGCACATTCAAAAATATAATATGTGACTGAATCCTCATAAGTGTGTTTTTGGCATGGATAGTGGAAAGTTACTTAGATTTATTGTTTCAAATTGAGGTATAGAAGTTGACACGAAAAAGATAGATGCAATTGTTAACATGCCAATACCTAAGAATATATCTCAACTTCATAGTTTGTAGGTAAAGATACAGACCATTCGTTGATTTGTTTCACAACTCGTGGATAGGACTTGCCCCTTTACGTAATTACTAAAGAAAGATTCTCATTTCCAATGGAATTCTGACTGTCAAAAAGATTTTGATGATCTAAAGGATTACTTAGCTAATCTATCTATTTTGCAACCCATTGTTTCCAATAAACTATTTCTGTTATACATTTTAGCATCTAACAATGCCCTAGCAGCTTTGTTAGCACAACATAATGATAAAGGCAAAGAATGTGTTGTCTACTACATCAGTCATACTTTGCTTGATTATGAGGTATGATACACAGTCATAGAGAAGCATTGCCTGGCTTTAGTGTTTGCCACTCAAAAGCTTAGGCATTACCTCTTAAATGTTGAAGTGCATGTTATGGTAAAATTTGACCCTTTGAAACATCTCTTTGCAAGAACAGATTTATTAGGTCATCTTGCTAAATGGGTTATGCTATTAACATAATTTGATCTTAAATTTATCTCACAAAAAGCAATTAAAGGGCAAGTAATAGTTGACCAGTTAGCTGAAGCTCCCTTGCCCTTTTCTATACAAAATGTCGATGCTTTTCCTAATGAACAGATTCTAACAATCTCTATGGAAGAGAAATGAGAGTTATACTTCGATGGATCAAAATGTCAAATTGGCTCTGGAGCCGGTGTGATATTAATACCTCCCATGGGAAAGTTGATTCCCTTATCTTACCATTTAGATTTCTTATGCACAAACAACATAGTTGAATATGAAGCTCTTATAGCTGGACTTCATGTAGCTTTGGCTCTTAGTATCAAGAATATTACAATATATGGAGATTCTCAGTTAATTGTTAAACAGATAACAGGATCGTATCAAACTAAGCATGATAATCTATCTCGATATCGAGAGTTTACATTATCTCTCTTAAGAGAATTTGAATCATATACGATAGATACCATTCCTAGGAAAGATAACTAGCATGCAGATGCAATGGCGAGTGCAGCTTCCCTTATATCCCCTGATGGTTCTCCTAAGGAATTTGCCTTCGTCATTCGTAATCTTAAGACACCGGTAATTGAAAGCCCTATAGTGGCGCATTCAGAACTCTGTGGTAATGCATACACCGATGAATGGTTCTCCTATATATTCAACTATTTACGTGATGGAACCATTCCAGACTCAACATCTAAGAATGCCTGAATCCGTTTACGCAAACTAGAAATGTGATACATCATATTATCAAACGTCTTATATCAACAAAGTTATAATGGTGTTTTACTCTGATGTTTAAGTAATGCAGAGATTTCGATAACTTTAGAAGAAGCTCACTCTGGTGCCTATGGAGGGCATTTTGGTGGAAAATCATTGGTGCAAAAATTGTTATGTATGGGATATTATTGGCAGCATATGGAACAAGATTCCTTCGCTTACATCAAGAGATGCCCGCAATGTCAACAACATAAACACCTAATCCATGCTCCTGCTCAAGAGCTTCGAGCCCAGGTGTCACCTTGGCCATTTTCTATCTGGGGCTTGGATCTTGTTGGTAAGATTTCCCCACCCTCCTCTCAAGGACATACATTCATAATTACTGCTACTAATTATTTTACAAAATGGGTCGAAGTGGTCCCTTTGCGATCCATGACCGCTGAGGTAATCTGTCAATTCATACAAGATAACATAAATTCTTGATTTGGAATACCTTCCTCCTTAGTATCAGACAATGGTATGCCATTCAAGAACAAGGATGTGAGAAAGTTCCTCAAAAAATATCATATACAACATCGCTTCTCTACGCCTTATTATCCTCAATCAAACGGCCAAGCAGAAGCTTCAAACAAAGTTATTAGATAGATTCTAAGGAAAACTATTAATAAACATCAAAAAGATTGGCATACACAATTATCCTATGCATTATGGGTTTACAAAACAAGTATTCGAACAACTACAGGTAACACACCGTATAATCATGTCTCTGGCACAAACATGATAATACCCTTGGAGTTAGAAATTCCTTCCTTGCGAATGAATTTCCCTAAGAGACATTATGGATGATGACATAGAACGAGAGAAAAGGTTACAAGAACTTGAGATGCTTGATGAAAGACACATTAACACTCTTGAACATCTCAAGGCATATCAAAAAAGAATACAACAGGCCTATAATGCACAAGTCATACAATGATCATTTAATGTTGGGGACTTGGTTTTATATGATAATCAACGCAATGTAAATGCACCACCTGGTGAAAAAGGTAAGTTTAGCCCTAATTGGCTTGGACCATATATAATCACTGGAACCTTTGGATCTAGAGCGTATAAATTAGTTGATGAGCAAGGTACACCGCTCAAGGAACCTATCAACGCAACGCACCTCAAAAGATTTTATATGTAAAGATTTAATTTTAGATGTTTATAAGATAATTTAGTACATGGATTAGCTTCAATTTTGACAAGCTATTACTATTTTTTCTTAATTCATTTAGCATTATATCTTTGTTCAGTTGATCATTGTTGTATCGTGTTTAAGTAGTAATTGCTTAGATCACTTTTGTATTAACTGAAGATAGCATGGAAATTAAAGTTGTGTAAAATAATTAATCATTGTGTTTTGTTACTACATGTTCTTTTTAGAATTGTTAGTATATCACAATAGCATTAGTTATAGCATTTAGACATCATCACTAGTTGCATTTTACAAAAATTGCATGTGATAGATCAAAAGCCATTACACATAAACCAAAAGAAATAATCATATATATATCTCAGTTTCATGTATACATCAGAATCAACTATCCCTCAAAACAAAATGGGATGTCGTAATGCCTAATGTCTAGGAATCACATAGCAGAACCTCGATCGTCTGTACCCTTAGGCCCTCGTGGTGTGTGACTGACAGAAGCTTGACCATGAGTGGCTATGGACTACGAATGACTCCTAGAGACACTTCACAATCATAACCCCCTGATCTCACCTCTCATCTCTATCATCTATTCACGTGCCTCCTAGTACATCCTCTAGTACCGGTCTCTCTTAGCCTGAGCACTATCTCTATCAACTCTTGCATGTTGGACCTCCCGCAAAAAGAACTCACTGACAGCTAGCTCTCCCTCTGATGTAGGACCCACTACTATCTACTCTCGTTGTGCCCTGAGCTCAGCCTCAGCATGCTCAGCTCTCTATCGAAACTCCTCTCTCTCTCATGCAGACTACTCTAGCATGGCCTCTGCAAAAGTCTTGTATCTAATGACAGGCATAAGAATCTCAGCATGCCACCTAGTGGATGATCGTGGCAAATGATCTGCCTGCACCTATTGCTTTAAGGCATCTGTTGATAATATGTCTCCTATGACGCGACTCACAAAGTCCCACCATGCATTTGTCCCAACTGCAAGATAGAGAGTGAGATAGATGTTAGACTCCCATATAAAAATCATAAATAATAAACTATACCAAAACATAAAATAATAAATCAAACCTTACCCAGATCTCCAACTCACCAAGATGGATCGTAGATCGCTGATGGTATGATGAGCTATGTTGTCTGATATGTAGATGGGGGCATAGGCCCACTACTCTCCCCTCGCTCTATCTGACTGGGCCTCACATCATTTGCGGGAGTAGGACCACGAGCCTTGGACCGCGGCCTCGACTCGGTCTCCTCGTCAGTGTCCACCTCCTGCTGGCTCTATCGCGATCTCACCCTGAAGACGTACTGTGATGGGACCTCCTTTGACTCATCCTCATCCTCCTTCATACCCTCCTCAAGATCGTAGTATCCCGCAAAGTCACTGACATCGTCCTCCACCCTTGTGTCACTAGTGTGACTGGCCCAAGGTTAGCCATCTCCTGTAGGATGCCCAAGTGGAAAGATAGGTGCAAGTTGTGTTGTGTGCCACCAGGTCCGATATGCTCGGGTACACCTAACATCATCTGCACCTGATACCAACTTTGTATCCTTAGGGCCCTCGTCATCGCTAAGTAGTATGTCTGCTATAGTCAGTCGTCGGACAGTATTGGCTCTTACTGGACTCTAAGTTGCATGTGCATAGCTCAGACGAACTACAGGAACATCCTGTACCTATCTGAACTATCATGCCACCCTATCATAATAAAACCAAGATATAGCATGATCAAGGAAACTAGCCATCAGTCGATCCCTCTACATCCGAGCTAACTGCCTCTGCTCTCCAGGCCATCTGATGAAGCCACGATACGGTCTCTAGATGATGTCACCAGGCTGCAATTTGTCAAATACCACTCTCCAGTATAATAGATTGTCATGCCTCCAACACCTAACTAGTGGGTAGGCATAGATGTGCGAATGGGTGAACATTGCATCTATGGTATAACCCATTGGTCATGTGCACCTGATGTGCTCAAAGGCCCAAACCTGTAATAATGTGCAAACCATCAGACTCTGCATCTCATAGTGGACATATCACCCTAAGTCGCGATATAGGTGCACAAGCATACTGTGCCCCCATGTGTAGACAGTCTGATGTGCCTCCATCGCTCTGATACTATGAACGAGACCCCTGTGAAGGTGAGTACCTCGTCCATCTAGTGCGATGGCTAGTGCAACTGTGACAATCATGATCCTCCATAGTAAGGGACTGTCTCTGCATCCCTACTCTAGCAAACGGAGCTGAATGTGTCCTCACTCTGCCTGTGACGTGGTGCAACCCAAGCAGTATAGCTGACTCTTGTGAGTATACTCCACTGAGCGATGTCCAACAACCCTCACTATCTCTCCTCAGATCGGTAGTCGAAGGATCCTAAATACATCCTCCAGTGTGATGGTCATCTCGCCAGTTAGTAGATGGAATGTGGAGGTATCTGCATCCCATCTCTCCATCAGGGCCATAAGCATCGTGCAGTGGAATATGATTGTGGGCATCTCAAACACCCACCATAGGTCTACCATCTGCAAGTGCTCTCTCTGCGGCTGTCAAAGCGCTAGCACACTCTCGTAGAAGTTCCATCAGATGACTACCTATGTGCTCATGCATCTCAGGGACATCCTACAAGATCAAAAAGAAAGCAAGAATATCAGAATCCCCGCTAGAAACCAAAATAATCTATCAAATACTGAATAGCATGCCTGTGCCTAGGACCTGTGTCCTCTAAGGACCAAGTCACCCCAGAGGGACACTGGCGCTCCTGTGGGACTAGAGCCCCCCAGAGAGACTCTGGTGCCCTAGGTGGACCCAGGCGCCCCTTTTCGGGAACCCTGTCCAACCTCCCCCCATGGCACAGACATCGATAAATGTGAAAGCAAAATATGACAAAAGATGATAGAAGGATGGAATCAGGACCTTACCTCGGCCTCGAAGCATCTCTCCACCACTTGGGCTCGGAGCATCTCCAGGCGTGGTGGATGGTATGGACGTCAGCTCGGCATGGTCGATCTCCTATTCTCTCTCTCTGCAATAACAAGAAACAAGAATGAGTTAAGTGATAAGTGACAACTCCTTTTACATAAAGTAAGTGAGAAATCCTATCCCTAACTAGGTGTAAAAGCATGCTCTTTCACTCTGGAGCCCTTTTCTTGAGCTGTCAAACTGCAATCTCTGTGTCATTTGTTGCATTGGAATCTTGGTTCCGCTCTCTTTCTTACCCAATGTGTTGCGTTGAGCATAGTTCCTTCAAATAACCCTCACAACACATTTCCCTTGAAATCGACGCATGATATCCCCTTGTTTCTACTCTCAGACTAAGCAAGCAGAAACAAGGGGGGCATATATCTCCCTCGATTTCCTCCCTCACCATGTTCCTTCACTCAACCCCCTTAGCATTTTGATACTGACTCATTAGTGGTGGTTGCAAGTTGATTTGATTTTGATTTTTCTGACAAGTGTTCCCTTGCAGGATGTGGTTCCTAACTTTGCAGTCTTGCAGGATTGCAGAATTGGGGGCTTCTTCCTGTTCATCGACAATGATTCGACTTCCTCTACAGTATCCTTTTGGGTATCCTTTTCATGATTGATGTATTTACTTTCCTTTAGTTGCATATGCACGTAGTGTCATATGGCCACTAAAGTGGGGGCTAAATGTAACATCATAAATTGTCCTCCTATATGGAATGGTACAATTTCCCTCGGTTTAGCTCCTCACTCTTGGTGGTCTCTCAACCCTTTCTTTTTTGGCCTTCCTAAAACCCTGATTGACTTAGTCTAGGAGCAATCTATTCACTTTTTGAGGTAACTGATTGATAAAACCCAGAAAGAGATTTGAGAATATGATCTCTAGGACCCCCAAAAATGCAGATCTGAGCTAAAATTGGGGGCTTGGACTTGGGTGCTCGTGCCCTAGTCCTCCCCAGTTTCACAGGATTTTGAATTTTGGCAAGGTGTCGGTTCCCGCTGAGTGCCTCGAGATTCCATTTTCAAGTTCTCTGTTTTCGTGCGATATTGAGACGTTACTTCAAAATTTGAATTCCCTAAAGCTTGATATAAAAAGACATTTGCAAATCATTTTATCACACACAATTCTTATGCAAGTTTGATGCCAAAACTCTGCTACAATTGCCATTGAAGATCAGTGACTTGTTGAAGCTATTTGAAGTGTTCTTTATTTGTTATCTTGGAGACAATGGATGAAGGTTAGGAATTAAGATCTTGAGTCTATCTTGCTCTTCCTAGGGTTTGTACACCTTTTGCATGATCAAGAGAAGGGTTGAAGCCTCCAACAGCAAGCTTGGAGATCCTCTGCAGACATTGCTGATTCGCTTTCTTGTTCATGCAAGTCTTCATTTGTTTCATCTCCTTGAGGTGAAGTTGTATGTATTTATTGTTGCAAAGCAAGTTGTTGATCTTCCCTTGATTAAGACATTTAGGGTTTGATTTTGTGCACACACATTGTTAGGTTTGCACACACTTCTAAAAATCTTTTTCCTTTAGCTATTGTTGAGGTAGAAATACCAAAGACGGGGCTTGACTGAGGCAAGCTCCTATATAGCCGCAACAATTTCCTTTTTTTGTATGTACAGAACGTGTTTCGCAGGTTCTAGCAAAAAGAAGCTACAGGAAGAAGGATATTGTGGGTACACTCATGACAGACTTTTAGATTTTTAGATTTCAAGACTTGTGGGACATTGGAGTGGACGCCCTAGTCCAACCAGGTGTTTCCTCCGCGATCTAGAAGTTATTTGCAGTCTCAGACACCCTGTTCAGAAGGTTTTGTTGTTCAAAAGTTTGCAGGACATTAGATCGAGCGCCCTAGTCTAGGTAGCCCTCAAAATATGGGTATTGTGTCTCTGGAACCTCTCCTCTGCACCTCTATGATCAGTGTTGCTAGTTGTTTCATCAGTTTCTGTATATTCTTGATATGAGGCATAATTAGGTTTTTACTTGGTTAAAAGGAAAACACTTGGTGAAATCTTGATTAGGGCCTTAGGTTTCATAACAACGTGATTATAAAGAGGAGGCAAAGTGATTAGAAGCCTATCTCAAACTAACTCTATCATCCCCAATGCTTAGTGGTGAGAAAGAGTAGTATTTGATCTAGTAAACAAGACTATCATTTTTCACACTAAACAATTAGATCTGGACCTAAACATCACACGCCATAAAAGAATGAGGGCATAATGTATTACACCTTAGTTTGGACTTAAATCTATCCAAGAATGCTACACATCACTTAAACATTCATCAAAAACACCTTCTTGATCACCACAATTAAACAGGTTGCCCAAACAGCATAAATTGGGAAGATTCTTGATCATACGCTTCCTCGATCACAAACATAACAAGAGGACCTTGTGCGATGCTTCAACACGATCTTGACACATCCACAAACAACATAAATTCTCCTGAGAGTTGACAAATCCATCCACAACAGATCTCACTTGGAGATATTTGAAGGCAACAAATATCACCTGAACTCAACAACTTTCACCTAAAGTATAACACCACAAACTTGTCTTCTAGAGCACCAAATCACAAATCCTCTAGAATAAAGATAGCTAAGGACTTTATAAGCTTAAGTCCATAACCGTAAAGCCAAATTCTAATTTGCAAAGAAATACAGAGCAAAACATTTTCTCCCTGTCACTCTGCACACATTGCTAGACACAATCTTCAAACTGGTAAATAGATCTTTTTCTACACAGCATTCTAGACCTCCAAACTCAGGATTTAGCATCTCTAGATAGTTTTCTAAATCATATCCCAATCTCACACTTCAGTCTCTGATTATGAGGAAATGTGGAGCAACACACTGCACTATTCTAGGAGAAAGAACAATCAAACACTTGTTCAAACTCATCCAAATAACTTCCTTAGATGCTGACCTTAGGTGTTGACATCAATGACAACACTTACTACTCATACTTGCAACATAATCTTCTTCTTCTTCTTCACCCTCCAATCCATCATTGTGCTCTTCTTGAGGTGCATCTTTCTGCTCTAAGTCAAAGTGCTCTCTCTTCACCCTTTCTTTCTCTTTTGGTTTCTCAGGTTCAAAAATAGCTCTAAGTTCCCTAAAAATAACATCTCTAGAATAGATAATCTTTCAAGTTAGTCGATTCCAAAGCTTATAACCTTTTATATTATCACCATTTCCAATGAAAGTACACTTTTCAGCTTTTGGATCCAACTTAGATCACTTTTCCTTAGGCACATGAACAAAAGCCTCATAGCCAAAAACCCTTAAATTTGAAACAGAAGGTTTCTTACCTATCCACACTTCATAAGGGGATGAATCAAGAACTTTACAACGAGATCTATTAATCAAGTAGCAAGCAGTACACACAGCCTCAGCTTAAAAGCATTTATCCAACCATGAATCACTCAACATACTTTTGGCTCTTTCCATGATTGTTCGGTTCATCCTTTCTACAACACCATTCTGTTGTGGTGTATATGGAGTTGTCTTTTGTCTGATTATACCTGCATGCTTGCAAAAATCATCAAATTCCTTAGAGAAATATTCCCTTCCATTGTCAGATCTTAATATTTTTATCTTTAATCCCAATTAGTTTTCAACTAAGACTTTAAAATCCTTAAACTTAGTGAAAACTTCAAATTTGTGTTTCATAAAATAAACCGATGAGAATCTAGATACATCATCAATGAAGGTGACAAAATAATGAGATTTTTTTATGGAGTTATTATCTACAAGTCCAAACATATCTATATGAATAATCTCTAACTTCTCTTTTGCTCAATTGCTTCCTAAAGGAAATGATTTTTTGTTTTGTTTACCAAACAAACAATGCTCACACAAATCAAAGTGCTCATCAGAATAAGATACACCATCCAACAAATCTTTATTCTTAATAGTTTTCAAAATAATATTACTTGTGTGGCCCAATCTATGGTGCCACAACATACAAGTGTTTTCAGAAGCCTCAGAAACATAAGAGGATTTACAAACTATAGTGGCACCTAGCCTAAACAAGATTCCAATTCTCTTCCCCTTCACTACCACCAAGTTTCCTCTCACCAATCTGCAACATTGCTTATCACATGTTACATGCATATCCAAGTCATTCAACTTTGACTAAATCAGATTTCTAGCTAATCTAGGTGTTATTATATGGAGCCTAATAAGACTCAGAGGTTAAATTTTCCCCACTTTTATCGGTGCAATTTTCTCCCAAATTATTTAATAGGGGTTTGGGGGCAATGCCACCAAGACGGGGTCAAGGGGCAGTGCCCCTTGCGGGGTGTAGGGGCAGCCATAGCTGAGACTCAAATGCAATCTTCCATGCCACGACATGCTTCCACAATCTTCAATGCAACTCCGCAAGTAGTGAAAACAACCAAATCGGCCAAGATTGGTGTTAACTTTAAGTCTTCTAAGAATAGTCTTCATCCACGATCCAAATTTCTCTTTGCAAACTAATCCAAAGGTAGGAATATGATCAGGATACATCCACAAGCACATTGTAATCACCAAGAAAATCTGCACAACCTCTAATCACTTTGTCAAGAAGATTCTTCAAACCAGAGCACTTGAACATAACTGTTATCCACTATCATAAAAAAAAGATCACTTACAGACCACTAAATCATGAACCATCAGATTTGAAGGCACTTATCATCATTACAAACTTGATTCTAGAACCATAGATTGTGAAACTTCTGAAACTTCAATGTGGAGAAATGCAAAGCAGAATACATTCTCCCTGTCACCAGTGAATACTCAAAAAAAACAACTTTTACTCTGGTGAACATAACTCACTCAAATCTTCATATCGGAGGCTAAATCTTGGAACATAGCATCTTCAGACATGCCTCTAACTAAATTCCAATCCGCAGACAAATATATTCATTCTACAAGTAATACAGGGCAATCTACTGGATTGTTCTGCTTTAAACAAAGATACTCTTCTATACATTGTTTCCACTGGAGGAGCAATTTTTCTCAAAAGCACTTGGAAACTCAATATCAGGATCACTTATTCATTATCTCCAACACTTATATAATCCATTCCAAATCATCTAACTCATTACAACTAAGCATCAAAAAAAGAGCACAGTTGACACCAATGACAACACAGATATGTTGACATCAATGACAACATCGGTTAGGCACATACTTGCAACAATGAACTAGGGTACAAGGAACCAAGGTGAAAACGTATCCCATGCATAGGACTAACTCAAAGAAGAAATAGACAAAAGATTGGTTCACCATGAGACAAGGTAAGTGACTGTCACTACACATACCACGATGAAACAAGCAACAGACAAAAGGGTACCCTAGCACCAAGTAAGGCATGTGATATCCTTGGTGATCCTGATGCTAAGGCAACCACAAAGACACAACACTCAAAAATCAAAATGATCTTTCCTCATTTACAAACCACCAAAAGCACACCAAGATATGAAGGATCTTGGCGACCTTGGGGATAGAACAAGGGAATCTGGAAAAGTGATTTTGATAAAATAACCAAGATGAAAAAAGTAATCATAACACAATCATGATCGATACTTTTGCCAAGGGATGGATGGATGTTGCCTAATATGAGGAATGATATTGTAGTTAGGGTAAAATTGCAAATCAGGGCAAATGAATAAACAGCAATGATAAAAACCCTAGCAATGCACAATGAAGCACAAGACAACATGAAAATCAAAATAACAAATGTAAATGCAAACCAATCTCCACGCTATGCTCGATTTATCTCCATTGCTCTTCTCCACCTCGCATGAGCATGCAAGATTTTGAAGGATTATTGTTGGAAGAATGTTGGGTGCTCACTTCTGCAGCATAACATTAAGATTAAGATGCTAGAATGAAGGATGCAAAGGCTCTAATGATATTTCAACAGCATGTGAATACTTGAGGATCAATGCATGCTAATGATAATTTGGCAGAATAATGGTACTTGAGGCTCAATGCATTATAGAAAATTTGGCAGAATAAGGGTACTTGAGTCTCAATGCATGCTAATGGCTTATGAGGGGGTTGATTTATAGGAAAGGCTTAGTTCAAATGGATGGTTGAGATTAAAAAGCTAAATGATTGATGTGGACGGCTAGGATTGATTCGGTTATCCCACTCTTCAAGGGAGTTGTAGTCATTTGACAAGTGGCAAGGAGAATAGGGCTCATGTGTGCTTGTGTACATAAAAAGTACTACATATGAAAGATATTAAATAAAAGGCTGTAGTACCACTTATCTTTTTAAATGAAAGAGGCACACATGTCGGCTTAATGATAAGATAAATTAATTAAATAAATAAAATTTATTTAATTAATTGGAAAGTCGGCTTATGATGAGAACTTAATTCAAATAAAATATTTGAATTAGTTGGGATATGAGTTGGAAATTAATTAAATAAATAAAATTTATTTAATTAATTGGATAGTGGGATTAGGATATGATGTGGAAATTAATTAAATAAATAAAATTTATTTAATTAATTGGCTAAGTAGGATAAGGATGGGATTGAATGGGGTTTTAATTAAATAAATATAATTTATTTAATTAATTGGCTAATGGAATAAGTGGGATTAAGAGTGGGATTTAGGACAAAATGCTACATGATGTCTAGGATAATGTTTTAACAAGGTGTTGCAAGACATACACAAATTTGGGACAATTTTGGGTGTCTACATTTTGCCCCTCTTTGAGATGATGTTCGAGATGATAAGCTTTGTGTTGAGTAACATCATTTCAAAGAAGCTAAGGTATGGATAGAGAAAAAGGATGATGATGATGATGATGATGATAAGATAGGATGAGAATAGAAAGATAGGATGATGATGCCCCCTCGAGAGGATATGTGGGTTGGACAAACACGGGTATGCTCTCGAAAAGAAATGGCTTGGCTACAAAAGATAAGGGGAATGGATAGAAGAAATGAATGATGCGTTATGCTGCAATGGAAGTGAGCAACCATAATGTTTGATATAGCACTTGACGTTATGCACCAAGGTATAAGGACCAGGGTGACGATGTGTCTCGTGCCCCAGCATAATACAACCTTGTCTGGATACAAGATATGAATATTCGCTGGATTGATACTGATGTGATACAAATGCAAGATAAAATGATAACACACACAAGCAAGCAAGCAAGCATGCACAAATAATTTAAAAACAAACAAGGTATTGCCCTTGTCAAGCTATAAACCAATGATTAATTGTTGATTGATGATAGTTGAGAGTGTTGTCATGGTGGGGAAAGCTATATCCCTAGATCAACACAAGGTTGTTTGTTGAGTTGGTTGGCTGGTTGATTGATTGCTTTGGCTTACAACAAGGCTAGGATCAAGACCATTGATTGTAATTGCATAACTTGGCTTGATTGATTAACTTGATTGGTATGGATTAAGGATGGGCTTGCACTTGGATTATTGCTTTGATTCTTTGGATTGATTTGATGATTGAAGGATTGATGAAAATGAAAGATTGATAAAGGACTGATGAATTGAATTGGATTGATATGAATGTGATTGATGAATTTGATGGATTGATTTGATTTGAGCTTGATGTTATTGATGGGATGATATGGGGTGGATTGAGCTACTTTTGATTTGCTGAAGTGATTGGATTTATTTTGATAGTTGGCTTGATGTGATTGAGTTGATTTGCATTGGTGTTGATACTGATGATTGATAGTATTTGTTTTGATGGTTGGCTTGATGTGCTTTGGTTTTGATGTTTTCTATTGTTGGGTTGATTGTTTTGATGATTGGATTGTTTTGAATGATGATAGTGATGGTGTGATGATTGGAGTATCCACTCAATCTAAGCATAAGCAAGTGTTCTCAGTGTGCTCAAAGGATGGAAAACAAACAAAGTATTGCCCTTGTCAAGTCATAAACCAATAATTGATTGTTTGATTGATGATGATAGTGTTGTCATTGTGGGGAAAGCTATATCCCTAGATCAACACAAAGATGTGGGAACGCTATATCCCATTGATGATGGTTGATTTGGCTCATGACAAGATTAGGATCAAAACCTGTTGATTTGATTGGATAATGTTTCTTGATTGATTGGCTTGCTTGATATGGATTAGTGTGACTTGGATTTAAGATCATTGCTTAGATTGAGTTAATTGATATGATTGGAAGAAGTGATTGATTGAAATGGATGAATGAATGTTATTGATAGGAAGAATTGATGATGATGATGATTTGATTTTGATTGATGTTGTTGATAAAGTGGATTTATTTGGATGATGTGATTGGTTTGATCTTATTGCTTGGATTTTTCATTGGATATTTATTTTTTGGATTTTTTTGACATATTTTAATTTTTTTGTTTTTTTGAGATATTTTTATTTTTTTGTGTTTTTGAAATATTTTGGGATGTCAATGGATTTACAATTTGGGTAGCCTTTGTGCTTGATACCAATGACAAGGGAAGACCAAGTCTAGGTGGAAGGATGGACGTAAGATGGATGGATAAAAGGATGGGTTCATAGTAAATGGGATGAAAGGCTCATGATAGATGGAGGGGATGGAAGGTTCATAAGACTTGGATGGATAGATAAGAGGATAGGCCAAATAATGGACAGATGCATGCCTCATGATAAATGGATAGGTAGGCTATAGTGGAAAGCTCATGATAAATAGATGGGGATAAGCTATAAGATGGAAAGCTTGTGATAAGGATATGCCATAGTGGATGGATCATAAGGGAGCTAAGATGTGATCTCCAAAGGCTATGTTGCATAGGAAGAACTTGTCCCCATTCTAGGTGGTAATGCTTATGATTTTTACATGACAAAGTTCATGACAATGGGATGATATGATGGATTGGTTTAAATGGGATGGATAAAATGTCAATGGATAGGGCTTGGTTTGGAAAGAAGGTATGTTAAGAAATATCCAAACATGTTTCAACATTTTGCCCCAATGTCTTCATCAAGATCAAAAGGTGGAAGGATGGGTTCAATAAGATAGGTATATGGATGTAATGGCTATGGATGGTAGGATGGTAAATGATATAATGGTAGGACAAGATAAGATGGAAAATGATATAATGGGATAGATAGTTTGGAAATGGATAGGTTGGATGAGACAATGTGCCCCCAAGTGTAAGTGACATAGAAGATCAACCTACACATGACGTCTGTTTGCTAGGTTTTCATCATGGTACTTATCCAAGGCACCTGTTTACCAGGTTTTTACCGTTGGATGAAGGGATTTCTCTTTAATTTTTTGATTTCTTTTTTTTTTTCTTTTTTCTTTTTTGCTATTAGATGGGTTGACAATTACACATTGTGCCTGTTTGCTAGGTTTTCACCATGGTAATGGATAGGAGGGACTCAAGTGTCTAGTGCTATGAAGGTTGATAGTGTTCCATTAGAGATAGATGATGTCTTCGCATGGACCATCTCAAGTGTGCTCATAGATGTTGGTAAAGGGATTGCATAGATGAGAGATGGATTAGGTAGATAATGGATTATGATAGTGTATTATGATATGGAGTTACGGTAGGGTAGGCTAGTGGCTTATAATGTGGATTTATGTAGGACTTATGCAAAAGCATGGACCATAGGAAGGTGATTGGGGAGATATGTAAGATAATGGAACCAACATCTTTAGCTTGTTTACCTTGGGGTGTGTATCCAAGGCTATATGAGCGTGGAGGAACTTTGATATGGTTTGGCTCCAAAATACCTTGTTCATAAAGGCCTAGACCTTTGCCTTGGTAGTTCATGTTTTGGAGTATGTGATTAACTATGGGACTAGATGTGTTTTGAGAACTAGACTTGAGCTCTTTATTGGATGGAGAAACTGAAGTGGATAAAGGTCGTTGCTATCCTAAGGAAGAACACTCATGTAAAAGGGTGGATAGACCAAGTGGACATGATGGATTTGAAATGGAATCGATGGTTGATGTGGAAGGAGGATCATTAGGATCTTGATTAGCATTATGTTCACTAAGATCCAAGTTATTTGTTTGATCTTTTATGCTTACTTGGGGGACAAGTGTCTCATCATGACAAGTGGATGTTTGCTCATTATGGATAGGGCTAGATGGCAGATGACTAGGAGCAATTTGGATATCTTGCTCATGGATAGATATAGGATTATGGATAGGATCAAGGTGCTCATGGATAGCTTCTTCGTAGGTATCATCTTGATCATAAAGAAGGTAAATGTTATGGATGGGTTGCATGAAAGAATTTTGATCTTGAGTTAGACTAGGGCTTAATGTTTCCACATGCTTAGGATTAAACCTTTGACATACCTCTTAGGTTGCTTGAATGGAATTGGATGACCCTTGGATAGGCTCTTGGTCAACAACATGAGAACATGATGACTCTTGACTTGGATTAATGATAGGAGACTCTTGAATAGGCTTGATGGCTTGTATGTCACATGATGGGCTTGAAGGATTAGGCATGTTAATTCAGGGCTCTTGGATAGGCTCAAGGATAGGTGTTTGGCATGAGGATATATGAGTGGACATGACCTTTGGAAGTTCTTTGGTAGGCTCATGAATGGGTGTTTGACATGGAGATAGTTTATTCCTAGCTAGTAGCCAATGGATCACATCCTTTGCAAGGGTATGAGTGGATGGGAAATATAATGGATGAGCAATAATAGAGGATGATGTTGTAAGTGTAGGACTAGGATTTTGATTAGATGGAAGGATAATGGAGTTTAATGGATTAGGATGTGGACTAGATGGGTGTGACACATGGGATTGGGATGATGTGGCATGATTTCTTATTGTATGTTGATACACCTTGTAAACAATTGGGAAAAACAAGGTGCATGTATTTGTATCATGGCCTTTGGTCCTATGGTATGCACAATAATCATGTTCATCATATGGACTTTCTTCACATGGGTTGATGGAGGGAAGTTCAATGAGTTTTGCTTCAAGCATTCTTTGTAAAACTATCTCAGCCGCATCCTTTGGTGAAGGATTAGAATGACATGGTAATGAAGGGCTTGGTGATTTGGAAGGTTGATGGACCAATGGACTAGGAATGGGATCACATGGTGGTGTTGGGATAAGACTTGTTGGCTCATGTGTTGGCATAGGATTGGATGATGGAGGCCACTCATAGGATGAATTAGCTAGGTTGGTATCTCCCTTATCAAAGGTAATTAGATCTTGCATAGGATAACTGGGACTTATTTGATTTATGTACAAGGGGCCATTGGGATTTGGATATGATTCTTGTTGGAAAGGTGGATTTAGATCTATCAATGGTGCTTGATGGTCTTGTTGAAAAGGTGTACTTGGACTTGCTTGATTTATGTACAAAGGGCTATTTGGACTTGGATGTTGTTCTTGTAATATCACTTGATTGCCTTGTAGATGGGCTTGGTAGTGCATTGTAATGGTGGTATGAGGGATTGGATAAGCTTGAGGTGGAGGTTGATAGGTTGATGTGGCATTGACTTGGTGGATAGGTGGATTAAGTTGATAGGAAGTGGATGGTTATGACATGTGGCTATGAGGTGGATTATGTTGATAGTGAATGGCTAAGGATTGTTATGCTTGTTGAGCTTGACTAGTGGCTAAAAGATGTTGGACTTGGGCTACGAAGTGTTGCAGTTGAGGTGATTGGCTTGCATGGGGTTAAGCTCTTTGGAGGAAGAATCGTAATATTTCAACGGCATCTTGGTTGAGGGGTTGTGATCCTTGATAAAGATTTTGGAGGAATCTTTGGAATTTGTTTTCTAGGTCCTCTAGTGTAGACATGTTGTCGCCCAAGTGTTTGTCTTAAGTCCTTTTAGCAAGTGCTTGTTTAAAGATTTTGATGATGATGTGGCTTGTTTGGATGACTTGGCTATGTTTGGGATGAAAGTGATTGGGTTTGAATGTTATTGGAAGAATGTGTAGGATGACTTGTCTTTATGTGTTTGGGTGTTTAGAGCTTGATGTGACAATATTCAAACAAATGATTATGCATATACACACATGAATCACTCACACAAGACACATAAGCAAGTTGTTAGTTTGGAATAATGTGATGATGGTTAAGCAAGCACGTGAAGACACTTCAACAAGTCCTAGTTAAGGCAAGGCCACTATCACAAGGAGGTTCTAGGGAAAATCCAGGGGACCGGCACCCCACGAGCATCCAACAAGCCACTTAAGACTTTAACTAACCCTATTAGGAGTTTAATATACACAAGGTATGCCTCCTTTCGAGTTAGCACTGTATGGTGAGCGCTAATACCGGTTAGACTTGGCTTTCGCCTTATCCTCTGATTTTTATAGCGGACCGGATGAAAGTACCGCTTGAGGTCATTCTCTTGGGGTGGATACCAAGGCAGGCCTCTCTAAGGCTAAACAAAAGCAACACAAGTAAATGTTTTTGATCTCCAAGTTCGTGTTGGGACGCGAGGAGAGAGCATACACATTTACTTGGTCACACTCGCATGGGGTTCATTAACCTTAGAAATTCAATGTGTGGAAGACAATGCAAGCACTTGTTTGTTTTAAAACCCAAATCCAAATGTGATGAAAGACAATGGTTCATTTTAGCCCAATTTTTTTTTTATGTGAATTTGCAAATAATTGTTTGTTTTGATCCCAAAGTCCAAATGTGTGATCAAACAAGATTAAGAGATGAAAGATTAGAATGAGTGCACCTGATACAATCACTTTCCAATTTGCTATGGATGTTGATGTCAATGTTGCTCCAGCTCCTTATGATCACCTACAACATAAAAAAAAATGATATTATAATGCAGGCATAAAAAAATAGGCTCATCAGGCAAGAAAAATTATAATTTTAGATGCATAGCCGAATTAGATTTGATTATTTCAATACATTTTTTGTTCAAAAATTAAAAAATCAAAGAAGAGACCCCCATTAATTTTTAGAGAGCTTTCCGAAAATGTAAAAAAATTAGAAAAATTCACTGATTTGCGCCCAAAAATGTAGATTTATGAAAACAGTACAGTCGGCAAAGATCTGATATTTTCGCCATGTAAACGACCTCAAAATTAAATCTGTCAAAATAGAATCCCATTAGAATTTCAAGAGCTTTCCAGAAATGTAAAAGTTTCTGAAAAATTCATTGATTTGCGCCCATAATTGCAATTTTATAAAAAAACATAAAAACGTGATAAATCCCGCAAAAATCGTGACAAACCCGAAATTTTTCTGCTGTAGCTTCTTGATATCATGGACAAACTTTTGCTAAAATATTGTAGAAAAATTCATAGCCATTTGAAAGATATGATGAAATCTTTAAAACCTAGGGTTTTGTCGAAAAAACAGCGGATTTGCAACAAAAAGTTAATTAAACCTGCAAAACTCAACAATGGGGGTTAGATGAATGCAAATTTTTACTACAAAAACCTGCAAAAAAAGATCAAGCGAAGTGAGTCCCACCGGGCGTGCCAAATGTAGTTAGGGTAAAATTGCAAATCAGGGCAAATGAATAAACAGCAATGATAAAAACCCTAGCAATGCACAATGAAGCACAAGACAACATGAAAATCAAAATAACAAATGTAAATACAAACCAATCTCCACGCTATGCTCAATTTATCTCCATTGCTCTTCTCCACCTCGCATGAGCATGCAAGATTTTGAAGGATTATTGCTGGAAGAATGTTGGGTGCTCACTTCTGCAGCATAACATTAAGATGAAGATGCTAGAATGAAGGATGCAAATGCTCTAATGATATTTCAACAGCATGTGAATACTTGAGGATCAATGCATGCTAATGATAATTTGGCAGAATAATGGTACTTGAGGCTCAATACATTATAGAAAATTTGGCAGAATAAGGGTACTTGAGGCTCAATACATGCTAATGGCTTATGAGGGGGTTGATTTATAGGAAAGGCTTAGTTCAAATGGATGGTTGAGATTAAAAAGCTAAATGATTGATGTGGACGGCTAGGATTGATTCGGTTATCCCACTCTTCAAGGGAGTTGTAGTCATTTGACAAGTGGCAAGGAGAATAGGGCTCATGTGTGCTTGTGTACATAAAAAGTACTACATATGAAAGATATTAAATAAAAGGCTGTAGTACCACTTATCTTTTTAAATGAAAGAGGCACACATGTTGGCTTAATGATAAGATAAATTAATTAAATAAATAAAATTTATTTAATTAATTGGAAAGTCGGCTTATGATGAGAACTTAATTCAAATAAAATATTTGAATTAGTTGGGATATGAGTTGGAAATTAATTAAATAAATAAATTTATTTAATTAATTAGATAGTGGGATTCGGATATGATGTGGAAATTAATTAAAGAAATAAAATTTATTTAATTAATTGGCTAAGTAGAATAAGGATGGGATTGAATGGGATTTTAATTAAATAAATAAAATTTATTTAATTAATTGGCTAATGGAATAAGTGGGATTAAGAGTGGGATTTAGGACAAAATGCTACATGATGTCTAGGATAATGTTTTAACAAGGTGTTGCAAGACATACACAAATTTGGGACAATTTTGGGTGTCTACAGATATATCCAGCGAATGATGATGGATGAGATAGATAAAGGCCAAGAGGATGTGATAAATGCTTGTAGGCAAGATTGTTTGAGGATGTTTCTTGGTTTAGTGTTGGCGCACAATGAGGTGTGCATGTGGATATGTATTGTTTTGTTGGAATAAGCTCAAGTAGGGAATAGTGTAGGTAGATTAGGAAGGTGGATAGTGGGGAGAATGAAATGAGGTGACTTGATAGAGGAAAGTAACCTTTCTCTCGAGGTGGGAATATGGTGCAGCCTACAATTATGTATTAGTAAAATCACTGGATGAGATATATGAGGGCTGGAACAATTTGGAAAGTTGGAAAGTGAACATGCAGGGGGATGGTGGAATGATGGTGTAGTGAAATCATATATTGTTCACCTTTAGGATGGGTGCAATAGATGGATGTGGGGATAGAAAGTTGGAAAGAAACATGTGAAAAACCACTAACCAAGATATGTGGGAGGGGGATTATGATACGACATGAAAATAAATGAGTTGTTCCTGGTGGCAAGCACAAATCAAAGGAAAATGAAATAGATGGCATGGATGAATAATGATTGGTAGAATTGAGGCAGTGAAATAATATTGATAATCATACAAGTTGCACTAGTAGAATTTGGCAAATAAATGACTACGTGACTAAGACTTTTAGTCACGACAACTAAAACTGACTAAATTCTACTAATTTTTTGCAACACAGCTATAAATGACTAAATAAATGACTAATTAGTCACACAAATAAAAATAATTAGTCACACAAATAAAAATGACTAAATAATTAGTCACACAAAAGACAATATGATATTAATATTTTGAATTGGGAAATTATTGGCGGGAGTGGGTTGTATTGCGCACAGGGTTAGTACCGAATTGGGCAAGAACTGACCAGAGAGGATTTGTGTGCCAATTTGGTACTTAGACATCTAGCATGTTAGATTTGCAATTAGATTTGGAAGTACCGATTGCCAAGCAATTGTCAATCGATTTGTCGAGGCTCGTCCTCCTTGTATTTGTAGGATATTTATTGGTAGGTTTAGCCTCTGCTGGAGGACTTTGGTCCAATATAGCAGCCTTGTTAATTATTTTATCCAGTCATATTGCCTTAGAATTACATGTTGTTCAAACTTATGGCAGTGAGAAGGAGAAAGTAGTTAAGGGTCAAAGTGGGATTTGTCTAATTCCATACAATTATGTTCTACTACACTCAATTTTAGGGTTATTATTTATTTTTTTCTGGTCAATTGGCAATGGCAAATTCATTCATGATAATCTCAATAGAAGGATTCATGTAGTCCTCTCAGGAAGGATTCATAGCATGAGGCATTTTAGGTTTTAGCATATAAGTATAGCATCTACTAATTGCATGGGTGATAAAGCTTGTTTTGAGAGGACCTGGAGACTTCTGAAAAGGTGAGCAAGGAAATCAGAGTTTGCTACAACGAATTTGAAGTTGGTGAGGCCCTCTACAGGAAGTTGAATTTGGGGACACTCTCTGCAGTGAATTCAAAGGTAATTTGAAACCCTCATTACATTAAACACAAAATATATAGCTTTTTGATTGGCAATTGTATCTAGCTAGGAGAACAAAATCGGTGTATTATAAGAGATGAGTTACATAACTAGGAGGGTATCTTGTCAAAAGACATTGACTATATTGAGGGTATCTTTGTTGTTATATGGATCCTAAGCAGACTCAGAGGTTAAATTTTCCCCACTTTTATCGGTGCGATTTCCCCCCAAATTATTTAACGAGGGTTTAGGGGCCCCGAAACCTCAAATGACTTTTATTATTTTATAAAGGCATCGGGAGTTATTTTTCTATTGGCTGACATAAAAAAAAACCCTATTTTGTAACTGACATAAGTCTTGATAAAAATAGCTAAGGGTTAGGGTTTCCGTGGACATTATATTGTAGCATTTTGCAGCAGTATTGAGTTGCAAGGATTGTTGGTTGTAATCAGTTTGATTTGTTGGATAATAATATTGGACTCTCTATTGGTGGATGTAGCCCAAGTTTTGGGTGAACCACGTTAAAACTTGTCTCTCGTTATTATTTCTGTGTATTTTCATTCCTCTGTTTAATCTTTATTTGCATTTAATTGATATCTTCTGCATGCAATTCCTAACACTAGGAACATGCAAAACACCAGGAAGGGTTTTAATCCTCCCATCACTAAAACACAACAATACATTGCCTTTCCCAACTATCAGATATGTCGAGTTATCCCCAAGGTACACTTTACCTCCATCACACTCTTCGTATGTGGGAAACCATTCCTTATGTAGGGTCATATAAAACAATCATCCTGAGTCAAACAACCATCGATCATTAGAAACAAAATTACATGCAGAAAGTACAACATCTTCACCTACATTTGAGGACTTATTAGAAGCATTCTCCCATTATTTCTTTGGGTTTTTGCACTCCTTCACATGTCCTCTTTTACCGCAGTTCCAACACTTAACTTTGTTCTTCTTCCCAGGAGTCTTATAACGGCCCTTAGACTTGTCTTTGAACCCCTTTTGATCTCCTTTTGGTCCTCTTTCCTTAGACCTTCCCCTAACACTGAGACCATCCCATGAACTATCTGAACTCTTCTTTCTCAATTCCTATGCCAGCAAAACTGCAACAAGAGCATCCATCTTCGGATCTACGAGGTTAGCAGTGATAGAAAGGATAATATTCTCCCAAGACTCAAGTAAAGAACAAATAAGTAAGATACATTTATCTTCCTCATTAACCTCAACATCTACAAATGCAAGCTAACTCAACAACAAATTAAATGAATTTAAATGCTCTACAACCCATTCACCCTCTTTCATTTTCATAGAAAATAGTTTACGCTTCAAGTAAAGTTTGTTTACCATACTCTTGGCTTGGTAGATCTCACTCGAATGTTTCCACAAACTGTGTGCAGTCTCTTCCTTCATGACATTCAATAGGATAGAATTTGTAAGACACAAATGGATAGTTCCTTGTGCCTTCTTATCCAGTCTATCCTACTCATCTTCAGAGACATCGTCGAGTTTCTTCTCTTTTTGAACAGCCAACCACTGGTTTCTTTCTTCCAGTAAATCCTCCATTTTTAGCTTCCACAACTCATACTGGTTGTTTCGTTGAACTTCTCAATGTCCAATCGAGAGATTGATGCAACAATAGATGCAGCCATAATATCAACTAAAGATCTGCAAAACAAATACAACAAAGTCTCCCATTGCAACTACACAACCTTCACACTACCACCCAAGAGTCAAAGTTGGTCAGGATCTAATACCAACTGTTAGAAAATGAAGACACAACTACTCAATGGAAATCTGATTCAAAATAAGTTTAACATGATCTCAAATAGTGTATTATTTAATGGAGATTGCATCAAAATAGAAAACCCACTACAGAGAAAATATCAAGCATGAAGAATTGAACACAATGACACAATGTTTACGTGGAGAAAACCCTTTCAGGTAAAAAACTTCACCAGGAAAGAGGCACAAGTTTGTATTAATTTGCAAAAGATTGTACAATACATCAACTACACAACTCTCTCCACTAGTCTTCAATTTGACAACATTCATGCAGCACCTGAGTACCTATAAATCTGTATATTACAATAAATACATGGCAAAATACTTATAGAAGTTCTCTCACACCAATCTAGGCATCTACTTTCTCTCTCCTAAGAATCTCCAACATGCAAATATTAAATGCCTCCTTACAAGCTCCTGCCACTTGTCCAAAGTCAACCATCCAAAGTTGGGCACTCAAGACTAAATCTGGTCTCTTACAGCATCTTATGATGCATCATAACCATCATAGATTCCTCCAAAGAGTATCTTCCCAAGATGAGTGCCTTGGGCTAAACATAGCAACTTACAACTAATAAATATTTTTCATAGTGTCATAGAATCTTATGACAATTTACAGTTGTAATAGACTCTTAACATGCACACACTAAACATTATGGTGTGTGTCATACATGCTAAAAATAGCAAATTCTCCCAAGGTGGTGCCTATCCTCATTTATTCATGATTTTTCCAATTTCCAACTGTAAATGTCACTCCATAATTACCTCCGGTGAATCTATAATTACCAATGCCAGTGAAACTACCACATTCCCTTATGGGTAATTACAAATTACAAATAATAAAATGGAATAAATACAATATTGGGATTTACAAGGTTAATGGTACCTTATCCCAATAGATTAGATGTATGGATAGATGGATTATGGTTGATGAATATGTTAAGGAAATTCTTAGATTAATAAATATATGATGATAATGGACAAATATTATATTATATGCAATGTGATGGATAAGACTAACATATGTGGAGTGGATGTAGGTGTCAGGGATCAACCATATCAAGAAGGATGCAGTGACTAATGAAGAAGGGGGAATGATGTGTACACATGGATTAATCTAGACCAAAAAAGGATAACATGATATCAGGGAGGAGAATAGACGGAGAGGTTCAACCCAAACCTTGTCAGAAAACTTTCCATAGGGATGTGGAATTTTAATTTAAACCCATGAGAAGTTCTTCCAATAGGAGGATGGCTAATGATTATATAGAGAAAGAGAGAATCTCAGCTACATGTTCCTTCAATGCAAGATGGAGAGTTTGAATCACTAATTGATCACCTTAGTACAAGTAATACTTCTCCAAACATGGGTACTAGGACAAGGTGCATGCTTGAATCATGGAGTCAAAAGGATGAAAAATGGGGGAGGATAGTAGCCATGAATCTGGAAAGGATACTGAACAAGAAATACCAACGAGGGGTGTAGGAGGTCAATCCAAACCATCTTGAAAATATCCTATACAAAATTCTCTGAAGAGTCTCTAGGTCGATGGAGGGAGGAATGATGGATATCTTTGAATACATTAATTAAACTACAATGTAGTGATCTCTTATTTTGATATATCATGAGATGTCGTGAAATATTGAAATGCACCAGACAACTAAGAGGGGGGTGAATCAGTTGTCTCCAAAACTTTGACCACTTATAAACATTAACACATCAAACACATGTTCACTGTTATTCAGATTTAATCATGAAGGCATGAAATAAGAAAATCAACACAATAACATAATCAACACATGAGACACCATATTCTTTACATGGAAAATCCTATAAGGGAAAAACCACAGTGGGTGTTAGCCCACAAAAATAAATATGTTATAACAATACTAAAAAATAGAGGCTCACTGCCCAAAATGCTCACTACAAATGTTGAGGTTCACTACCAAGATCGACTCACTACCAAGGGCTGGCTCACTACCAAGAGTTGGTAAACTAATTTGATAACATCTACTCCATGTCTGGGTTCAGTTCCATTGAAGCACGGTATAACTCTTCTGCTCTGCTCTTCCTACACCTTTTCACTTATCTACACATTTTTTTTCTCAAGGACATCATTTTCACAATTACATTACATGTTTTTATACAATTCATCAACCTTGGACTGTACATCAAGGTCGGCATTACATTCATCAACCATTGGAACAATCTCCAAGGTCAGCACTACAAGCATACATAGAAATAGGTCTAGACCTAAACAAGATTAGATAAGGAAAAGATGTATGCATATCACATTATGCCTTAGTTGGGACTCAAATGTAATCTTCCATGCCACGACACACTTCCACAATCTTCAATGCAACTCTGCAAGTAGTGAAAACAACCAAGTCAACCAAGACTGGTGTTAACGCTAAGTCTTCTAAGAACAGTCTTCATCCATGATCCAAATTTCTCTGTGTAGACCGATTCAAAGGTAGGAAGATGATTAGGAGACATCCACAAGCACATTGTAATCACCAAGAACATCCGCACAACCTCTAATCACTTTGTCAAGAATATTCTTCAAACCAGAGCACTTAAACATAACTGTTATCCACTATCATAAAGAAAAGATTGCTTGCAAACCACCAAATCATGAACCATTGGAGTTGAAGGCACATATCATCATTACAAACTTGATTCCAGAACTGCAAATTGTGAAATTTCAATGTGAAGAAATGCGAAGTAGAATACATTCTCACTGTCACCAATGAATACTCAAAAAAAATAGCTTTTACTCTGGTGAACATAACTCACTCAAATCTTCATATCAGAGGCTAAAACTTTGAACAAGGCATCTTCAGACATGCCTCTAAATAAATTCCAATCTACAAACAAAGATGTTCATTCTACAACAAATACAGAGCAATCTACTAGACTATTTTGCTTTAAACAAAGATGCTCTTCTATACACTGTTTCCATCAGAGGAGCAAATTTTCTCAAAAGCACTTGGAAGCTCAATATAAGGATCACTTATTCATTATCTCCAACACTTAGATAATCCATTGCAAAGAATCTAACTCATTACAAGCAAGCATCAAAACAAGAGCACAGTTGACACCAATGACAATACAAATATGTTGACATCAATGACAACACCAGTTAGGAACATACTTGCAACAATGAACTAGGGTACAAGGAACCAAGGTGACAATGTATCACATGCATAGGACTAACTCAAAGAAGAAACAAACAAAAGATTGGTTCACCACGAGACAAGATAAGTGACTGTCACTACACATACCACGATGAAACAAGCAACAGACAAAAGGGTACCCTAGCACCAAGCAAGGCATTTGATATCCTTGGTGATCCTAATGCTAAGGCAACCGCAAAGACACAACACTCAGAAATCAAAATGATCATGCCCCAGTTAAAAACCACCAAAAGCACGCCAAGATATGAAGGATCTTGGCGACCTTAGGGGTAGAACAAGGGAATTTGGAAAAGTGATTTTGATAACATAACCAAGATGAAAAAATATAATCATAACACAATCATGATCAATCCTTTTGCCAAGGGATGAATGGATGTTGCCTAATATGGGGAACGATATATCCAGCGAATGATGATGGATGAGATAGATAAAGGCCAAGAGGATGTGATAAATGCTTGTAGGCAAGATTGTTTGAGGATGTTTCTTGGTTTAGTGTTGGCGCACAATGAGGTGTGCATGTGGATATGTATTGTTTTGTTGGAATAAGCTCAAGTAGGGAATAGTGTAGGTGGATTAGGACGGTGGATAGTGGGGAGAATGAAATAAGGTGACTTGATAGAGGAAAGTAACCTTTCTCTCAAGGTGGGAATATGGTGCAGCCTACAATTATGTATTAGTAAAATCACTGGATGAGATATATGAGGGCTGGAACAATTTGGAAAGTTGGAAAGTGAACATGCAGGGGGGTGGTGGAATGATGGTGTAGTGAAATCATATATTGTTCACCTTTAGGATGGGTGCAATAGATGGATGTGGGGATAGAAAGTTGGAAAGAAACATGTGAAAAACCACTAACCAAGATATGTGGGAGGGGGGATTATGGTACGACATGAAAAGAAATGAGTTGTTCCCGGTGGTAGGTACAAATCAAAGGACAACAAAATAGATGGCATGGATGAATAATGATTGGTAGGATTCAGACAGTGAAAGAATATTGATAATCATACAAGTTGCACTAGTAGAATTTGGCAAATAAATGACTGCGTGACTAAAACTTTTAGTCACGACAACTAAAAATGACTAAATTCTACTAATTTTTTGCAACACAACTCTAAATGACTAATCAGTCACAAATAAAAATAATTAGTCACACAAATAAAAATGACTAAATAATTAGTCACACAAAAGATAATATGATATTAATATTTCGAATTGGGAAATTATTGGCTGGAGTGGGCTGTATTGTGCGCAAGGTTAATAGTGAATTGGGTAGGAGCCGCCCAGAGAGGGTTTGTGTGCCAATTTGATACTTAGACATCCAGCATGTTAGTTCTGCAAGTAGACTCAAATATTTGGAAGTACAGATTGCCAAGCAATTGTCAATCGATTCGTTGAGGCTTGTCCTCCTTGTATTTGTAGGATATTTATTGCTAGGTTTAGCCTCTGCTAGAGGACTTTGGTCCAATATAGCAGCCTTATTGATTACTTTATCCAATCATATTACCTTATAATTGCATGTTGTTCAGACTTATGGTAGTGAGAAGGATAAAGTAGTTAAGGGTCAAAGTGGGATTTGGCTAATTACATACAAGTTCTGCTACACTCAATTTTAGGATTATTATTTCTTTTTGTCTAGGCAATTGGCAATGGCAGATTCATTCATGATAATCTCAGTAGCAGGATTCATGTAGTCCTCTCAGGAAGGATTCGTGGCATGAGGCATTTTGGGTTTTAGCATATAAGTATAGCAGCTACTAATTGCATGGGTGATAAAGCTTGTTTGGAGAGGACCTGGAGACTTCTAAGAAGGCGGGTAAGGAAATTAGAGTTTGCTGCAACGAATTTAAAGTCAATGAGGCCGTCTGCAGGAAGTCAAATTTGGTGACACCCTCCGTAGTGAATTCAAAGATAATTCCAAACCCTCATTACATTAAACACAAATCTATAGCTTTTTGATTGGCAACTGTATCTAGCTAGGAGAACAAAATCGATGTATTATAAGAGATGAGTTACATAAATAGGAGGGTATCTTGTCATAAGACATTAACTACATTGAGGGTATCTTTGTTGTTATATGGAGCCTAATCAGACTCAAAGGTTAAATTTTCCTGACTTTTATCGGCATGGTGTCCCCCCAAATTATTTAGCGGGGGTTTGGGGGCCCTGAAACCTCAAACAACTTTTATTATTTTATAAAGGCATCGGGAGTTATTTTTCTATTAGCTGACATAAAAAAGTCTATTTTGTAACCGACATAAGTCTTGATAAAAATGGCTAAGGGTTAGGGTTTCTGTTGATATTGTATTGTAGCATTTGTAGTGGTATTGAATTGCAAGGATTGCTGGTTGTAATCGGTTGATTTGTTGGATAATAATAATGGACTCTCTATTGGTGGATGTAGCCTAAGTTTGGGTGAACCACATTAAAACTTGTCTCTTGTTGTTATTATTTTTTGTGTATTTTAATTCCTTTGTTTAATCTTTATTTTCATTTAATTGATATCTTATACATGCAATTCCTAACAAGTGGTATCAGAGTGGGTTGTGTTTGATTATCGTCTGCAGGAAGGTCTCACGGTTGAGTGGGAGCAATGGCGGACGATAGTAAATTGAAGGTAGATAAATTCAATGGGTAGAACAATCAGTTATGGAAGATGCAGAAGTAGGATTATCTCTATCAAAAATATTTATGGAGGCCATTGGAAGGAATAGCCAAGAAACTGGCAGCAATGACTAATGAGGATTAGAATCTTCTAGATAGAAAGGCACTGGGAACCATCTGGTTCTACCTGGCACTATCTGTGGCATTTAATATAATAGAAGCAAAGACAATAAATGAATTGATGAAAGCTTTGGCTAAATTGTATGAAAAACCCTCAGCCTCAAATAAGGTATTTCTCATGAAGCGTTTGTTTAATCTAAAAATGTTTAAAGGTGGATTTGTGACGGATCATTTAAATGAGTTTAATACGATTACCAGTCAGTTAACTTTTGTAAAAGTGAAATTTAATGAAGAGGTGAGGGCTCTCTTGGTTTTATGTTCTTTTCCAGAAAGCTAGAATAGCTTGGTAATAGTTGTAAGTAACTCTGTCTCTGGTTCAAATACTTTGAAATTTGATGATGTTGTTGGTGTTATCCTTAGCAAGAAAATGCGATGGAAAAGCTCAGGAGGGTCCACATCAGGTAGTGTTTTGAATGCAGGAAGGAGGGGCAGATCAAAGGAGAGAGGAAAAGGTTCTGGAGGTCATGGGAAGTCACGAGGAAAATTAAAGGACAAGAGGTCCCAATCTAGAGGATAGAAGGATTATCAGTACTGTTAGAAACTAGGTCATCTAAAGAAAGATTGCTGGTCTCGAAAGAATAAAGGAGACAAACAAGAAGGCAATAAGGAGGCAAATGTGGTAAGTACTAAATCTAAAGATGATGCTTTGATTCTTTCCCTAGATAATACTGATGATTCATGGGTTTTAGATTTAGGGGCCTCATTTCATGCTACGCCCCATAGAAGTTATTTTCTTGATTATGTCCAAGGAGATTTTGAGCTGGTTTATTTCAGAGATAACGAACCCTGTCAAATTGTTGGAAAGGGAAGAATCAATATTAAGTTGCAGAATGGGAATCATTGGCTACTACAAGAGATAAGGTACGTTCCAAGGCTGAGTAGGAATTTAATTTCAGCGAGGCAGCTAGGTGATGAAGGTTGCATTGTTACATTTACTGATAAAAATTAGAAGGTCTCAAGAGGTTCCTTATAGTAGCAAAAGGTGTGAAAGTAGGCACCTTATATCTTTGTACAGATCATACTGTTCCTTCTACTTTAGTTGTTGCAGAGAAAAACCAAATAGGTTGAGGAACAGTTGTTGCAGGTTCACAGGAAGAGATTGAAATAGTTGTTGCAGGTTCTGAGACAATGTTGTGGCATAACAAACTTGGGCATATGAGTGAAAAATGTATGAAACTACTTCATTCTAAGAAAGTTTTACCAGGTTTGAAATGTATTAATATGGATTTTTGTGAAATTCGTGTGTATGGAAAATAAAAGAGAGTTAGTTTTCTCAAGGATGGGAAGCAAAAGAAAGATGAAAAGTTGGAGCTTGTGCATAAAAATGTATAGGGCCCAGCTCAGGTATCTTCTCTTGGTGGCTCTCGGTATTATGTTACATTCATAGATGATGCAACTAGGAAGGTTTGGATTTACTTCCTTAGGTAGAAATCTGATGTATTTGAAACATTTAAGAAATGGAGAAGCTTGGTTGAGAATGAGACGAGTAAAAGATTAAAATGTCTCAGATCTAATAATGGTGGAGTATTGCAATAAAGAATTTGAGGATTATTGTTCCTTTAATGGAATTCGTAGGCAGAAAATAATTCCAAGAACTCCACAAGAGAATGGAGTGGCTAAGCGCATGAATAGGATAATAATGGATCATGCAAGGAGCATGAGATTGCATGTTGGGCTGCCTTTAAACATGTGGGCAGAGGTTGTCAATACCATTGTATATTTAATTAATAAAGGTCCTTTAGTTCCTTTGGGTTGTGGTATTCCAGAGGAAGCATGGACAGGTAAGAAGGTGAGGTATTCTTTTCTTAAAACCTTGGAATGTGAAGCATTTGCACATGTAGATTCTAAAAATAGAACCAAGCTAGATGCAAAATCAAAAAAGTGTGTCTTCGTTGGATATGGCATTGATAAATTTGGTTATATGCTTTGGGATGTTAAAAATCTAAAAATTGTGAGAAGCAGGGATGTTCTATTCAATGAGAAGGTGTTGTACAAAGATCTATTGCAGCAGCATGAGAGGAAAGAAAAGGATTATGTGGTGCTGGATGATACTCTAGATAGTGATGTTTCAGTGGTTCCTCATGCTCCGTAACAGCAACAAGAAATACCACAAACTCCAGTGAATGTTAGACAGTCAACAAGGCTAAGTAGACCTCCTGAAAGGTTTTCTCCGTCTTTGCATTATATTTTGTTAACAGATGCTGGTGAACTGAAAGGGTATGATGAAGCTATGCAGGTGGATACAAAGGTTCAGTGGGAGCTTGCAATGAAAGAATAAATGGACTCCTTGCTGAAAAATTAGACTTGGAAATTATGTAAGTTGCCTGCAAGTAAAAAGGCTTTACCAAACAAATGGGTTTATAGGCTGAAAGAGGAAGATGGAGGTAAGAAAATATTTGAAGCCATGTTAGTTGTAAAAGGATTTGCATAGAAAAAAATATTGATTTTGATGAGATTTTTTCTCTAGTTGTTAAGATGACTTCTATTCGTACTATTTTTAAGTATTGTGGCTGCTAAAGATTTGCATTTGGAACGGCTAGATGTGAAAACTACCTTTCTCCATGGTGATTTGGAGGAGGGGATATATATGGAACAACCACAGGGATTTGAGGTCAAAGGTAAGGAAAATTTGGTGTGCAAATTGAAGAAGAGTTTATATGGCTTGAAACAAGCACCTCGGCAATGGTATTTAAAATTTGATAGTTTTATAGCTAAGCAAGGCTATAGCTTGTGTAATTCTGACCATTATGTTTATTTTAAGAGGTTGGATAATGATAGCTACATTATTTTATGTTTATATGTTGATGACATGCTTGTAGCAGGGTCTAACATGGATCACATAAGAGAGTTAAAACAACAGTTAGCACAATCATTTGCTATGAAGGATTTGGGGGCAGCAAAACAAATCCTTGGTATGAAAATTTGTAGAGATAGGAAGAACAGAAAATTGACTCTATCTCAGGTTGATTATGTTGAAAAGGTGTTGCAAAAATTCCATATGGAGAATGCAAAAGTTGTTAGCACACCTTTGCCTAGTCATTTGAAATTGACTAAGGAGATGTGTCCTAAGACACAAGAGGAGGAAGAAAAAATGTCCAAGGTACCATATGCTTCAGTTGTAGGAAGTTTAATGTACACCATAGTATGCACAAGACCGGATATTGCACATGTTGTAGGAGTTGTAAGTAGGTATATGAGTAATTCTAGATTAGAGCATTGGAATGCGATAAAATAGATTCTCAAATATTTGAGAGGTACATCCAATAAATACTTATGTTTTAGGGGCTCTAATACTGATTTAGAAGGCTATGTGGACTCAGATTTGGCAAGGGATATTGATACTAGGCGGAGTACTACAGGTTATGTCTTTACTGTAGGTGGGACAGCAGTGAGTTGGATCTCTAGGTTACAAAAGGTGGTTGATGTATCCACCACAGAGGTAGAGTATGTAGCTACAATAGAGGCAAGAAAGGAGATGATATGGCTACAATCTTTCATGGAAGAATTGGGCAAACAATAGGCTAACAGTTATTTGTTTACAGATAGTCAGAGTGCCATACATCTTGCAAAGAATTCTACCTTGCATTCAAAGACCAAACACATACGGTTGAGGTATCACTTCATTCGATCGGTGTTGGATGATGGAAAGTTAAGGCTAGAAAAGATACATACAGATGAAAATCCAACGGATATGTTTACAAAGGTAGTGACAAGGGAGAAGCTGAGCTCCTCTTCAACTTCAGTTGGTCTTTAAGACTGAAAACAAAAAATTAGAATAGCAGGGTCCAAGGTGCTTATTTCCAGTGGGAGCTATAGGGTCAGCGGTGTTATGATTAGTCTCCAAGTGGGAGATGATATGGTGTGGAGTCTAATTAGTCTCCAAGTGGGAGACTGTTGTTATATGGAGCCTAATCAGACTTGGAGGTTAAATTTTCCCCATTTTTATGAACGTGGTTTCCCCCCAAATTATTTAACGGGGGTTTGGGGGCCCCGGAACCTCAAAAGACTTTTATTATTTTATAAAGGTGTCAAGAGTTATATTTCTATTGGCCGACATTAAAAAAAACCCTATTTTGTAACTGACATAAGTCTTGATAAAAACGGCTAAGGGTTAGGGTTTCTATTGATATTGTATTGTAGTATTTGTAGCGGTATTGAGTTGCAAGGATTGCTAGTTGTAATCGGTTTGATTTGCTGGATAATAATATTGGACTCTATGTTGGTGGATGTAACCCGAGTTTGGGTGAACCACGTTAAAACTTGTCTCTTGCTATTATTATTTCTGTGTATTTTCATTCCTCTGTTTAATCTTTATTTGCATCTAATTGATATCTTCTACATGCAATTCCTAACAATCTTGTCATAATCATATACTTTTAATCTATGCCTCTTGCACATGGGCAACAAAATGAGGGTAGAGTAGTTGCTATGTTTCCTGCTAATTAGACATTGATAGCTAAGAATCCTACAAGTAAAAAATGCACAAAACTGACCACAGAGATTTATGTAGAGGTAGAACGTATGATTCTGTAGAGTTATGCCCAGCTGTATTTCTTGAATTTGAATTGTTACAGAGTGCTTTGTATCATGTAGAGTGCTTTAATTCTAATTCTATAGAGTGCTTTGTATCCCAATTCTATGAAGTGCTGTAAATTCTAGGTAAGTGATGAAGAGTGCTGAAGAGAATGAGTTTACATGTATTAGATCCTAAGTAAGTTGAGTTTTTCAATTTTTTGCATTTTTTCTTGAAATAGGAAACTAAATTAATATTGGAATACAGAAAATTACAGATGGATCAATGTCAAAGGTTGACTATGGATCAATACTATGCATATGATGAGAGAGTAGTTGATGAGAGGGACATGGACAAATATCCATGTCCATGTAATTATTATCCTAGTGGAAAGGTGAAAAAAAAATGTGATTTATCGACATATGATAAGATATGGGCATAGTGGTATATGCCCTTGGGATTACAATTATTATAAAGATATGATAGAATTGCAGAGTGTGAGAGATGAAGAGGCAACAAACATAGATGAAGTGACACCAAACATAGATGAAGAGGCAGCAATGTTAGATGAAGGGTTTGAAGTTGATCGAATGTTGAATGAGGGTCTAAACAATGATTGGGCCAAGTTGATGGAGGATGCTTTAAAGCCTGTGTATGCTAATTGCAAGTTAAGTTGTTTGACAACAATCCTTCAAATTCTTAACTTCCAAGTGGTGCTTGGTTGGACAAATGAGAGTTTAGATTAGTTATCGATATTATCAAGTTCATTGTTACCACCTGACTCCACATTGCCAACAAAACAATGTCAATGTAAAAATCAAATCACTAAGCTAGGCTTAGGGTATGAAAACATCCACACATGTGTGAATGGTTGTGTATTATTTCACAATAATCTTGCAAGTGAGAATGAATGTCTGAAATGTCATGAAGAGAGGTATAGACAAGGGTTGAAATCAGTTGTGGTTCCTAGAAAGGTTCTTCACTACTTTATGATAATCCCACGATTACTTCGAATGTATAGGTGCAGAGACATTGTTGAACTTATGCAATGGCATGCCCAAAATAAGATCATCGATGGAAAACAACGGCATGTGCCTGATTCTAAGACATGGATGGAATTTGATAACAGATGGCCTAATTTTTCTCAAGATCCTCATAATATAAGGTTGGGTTTGGCTCTAGATGGGGTGAACCCATTCTCAGATCAAAGTACTAAATGGTCAACTTGGCCAGTGTTTTTAATAAATTATAACTTGCCTCCATGGTTAGTAACTAAACCATTTTTCTTAATGCTATCATTGATTATACCATGAAAGAAAAGTGTGACTTCAGATACAATTGATGCTTATCTAGAGCCATTATATGATGAGCTAATGAAATTGTGGAAAGGAATTGAATCAATTCAATCTTTAAGGGATGGTCATTCAATCAAATTCACTTTAAGTGCTTCCTTATTGTTTACAATTCATGATCTTCCTACATATGGCCCATTGTTTGGTCTCACTATTCATGTATACCATGGATGTCTTGCTTGAAACTTTAAGGATTTTGTGAGGCACTCAAGAAGTTTGTGTAAGTGTATTTATTGTGGACATCATGCTTACCTTAAAATGGATCATCCATATCATCAACAAAAAACACATTTCAATGGTCAAGAGAGAATTGTGAAGCACCATTGCTAATAACGGGTGATTACATTGTTGAGAATAGACAAAAAAGAATGTCATTTATAATTGAAAATGATGGGATTGCTAGTAGTAGATATGATCCATGTAATGAAAGAAATGTAAAACGGTTGTGCATATTCTATAAGTTGCCATACTTTAAGGATATAGCCATTAGGCATACTGTTGACTTTATGCATACTAAGAAAAATATAGCCTATGCTATTATAAAAACTCTTTTTGGTGCTTTTGATACTATTTCATCACGTGAAGACTTTTAAGAAATAAAGATTTGTCAATATTTTTGGGTTGAAAAATATGATGATGAAAAATATAGAAAACCTAGTACTCCTTATGTCTGGACAAAGGAACAATGTGCACAATTCTTACAGTTGATGTCTCAGACTCTCTTTCCCACTGGATATGTAAGTAGTAATATTAGAAGCCAAACTAACATTAATAGCTTAAGATGCCTCAAGACCCATGATTATCTTGTCATAATCGAGAATATTTTACCTATTGTGGTAAATATATCAAGTTTGGAAAAGGGGCCAAGATTGGCAATTATAAGGTTGGGCCTAATATTAAAGAGAATGAGTTTACATGTATTATATCCTTCAAACTTTGATAGTTTGAGGGAGGAGGTTGTTGAAGTCCTTTGTCTATTGGAATGGGAATTTCCACCAACAATCTTTAACATTGCTATGCATATTTTGATACATCTAGAATATAAACTAGAGCATTGTGGCCTAGTAAGAATGAGATGGATGTATCCTATAGAACGATATATGAAGGTTTTGAAAAAAATTGTTTGTACTAGGGCAAAACTAGAAGGCAACATGTCTGAAGGATATTCAATGCAAGAGGCCATGGGATTCTGCACAAAATATATGAAGGATTTTAAAAATGTCATTTGACTTGTATTTGATGATGACGAAGATGAGAGAGTTGCAAGTGAAGTATTAGAAGGCAAGGGATGTCACTTCAAGCTATCACATCAAGAAAGAAGTGTGATACATGCCTATATTCTTCAAAACACATCTTCATTTGATAAGTGGCATAGGTAAAAAAAAATTACACAATAATTTATTTACTCAATTGCATTTACACATTTATATTATTAATCTTACTATGTGTACGTTAATATTCTATGTAGAAAATATGAAGAAGAGAATCAAACTTTGATGCAACATCGACCTCAAAAGCGCAGACGTCATGATTTGATTGGAGGTGATTCTTTTTCAAATTTTGAAGAATGGATTGCTAATACAGTCAGTGATGCAAAAGAAGAAGGTCAAGACATAACAACGGAGGAAAGTGAGCTTTCACAATCTCCACATTTATGGGCTATGCGTTTTAGTGGAATGTGGGCCTATGGTAGTCATTTAAGAGTGGAAGAAAAAGACAAAGGAAAGACAAATTGTGATTGTGTTGTTAGTGTTGAATTTCTTCACGAAACTGAGAAGAAATTTTATGTTGGATTCATCCAAGAAATTATTCAAGTGGATTTTGGTAAAAATAGTCCTATATTATTAAAATGTAAGTGGATCCGACCATCCGCAATATAATTTGATGAGTATGGATTTGTATGCGCAAATACACGACAATTTTTATCAAAGATAGATGAGCCGTATGTTTCCCCTCTTCAAATTAACCAATCATTTCTAATTGATTAAGTAAGAATCCTAGGATGGTCGTATGCCATTCAAATAGAGTCTCATTTGAAATGAAAATTCATGGAAGTTGTCAATATAATGCATGATGGGCAATATGTTAATTTATAAGAAACATTTGAAGAAGTGGATGAAGACGATGATGGAGTGTTTGATGAAGAGACTTTGATTACCAATGAAGAGATTGGGAGAGATAATATATTGCATGTCACAGATGAGGATGATGAAGAAAATCAAGCAGATGCAAACACAAGTGGTCAAGATTATGATCTTGCTGGCAATGCAGATGATTATGATGATGTTTTGTCACCTTAACTAACCTAAAAAGGTAACTTGTTAGCTTTTCACCTAAACTTTGGTTATATGTATGGTGTAATTTATTATTGAATGTAATAAAGATTTGAGTATAGGTGTGCTTATTCACTATTGTTTTACTGATACATTTCTGAATGTAATCATCATTATTCTGCTGGTACATTGTATACAAAACCTGAGATGTTCACTGCTGATTTGAAGTACATTTAACGTTAGGTTCAATCATTCTTCTTAGTTTTCCTAATTTGGTTGAAATTAATTTTGTTTAGTTAGAATATAAATTCTTGTATCTCCTATATGTTTTCTAGATGCTAGACTTTTCTAACTTCTCTAGAACTGTCGGATATGAAAATAATCAAGCAAGGTCTAAAGGTATCAAATAATGCAACAAGACACCTGTGAAAGTAAACAACTCTTTAAAATCCTGGCAATAAATTGTAGTCATTTCTCTGATATTTGGATAGCTTTAGTTTGTAATACAACTTCTAGCCTCCACATGCATTGAATATGCTTGTGTGAAGGAAACAATAATGAACATTTGTGATTTAATAATACATATAGATATCTTAACATTAGGTGAACAAAATATTTAACCTATACTATTAAACAATTTGTGTGAAAAGACAAGTAGAATTCCCTGTCATGCACCCCCTTACTGTTATGCTCCCCCTAACTTTAGTACTGTCATGCTATTCTGGATCATTCTATGTTTTACTGCTTCAATTCTCCCCCTTTGACATCAATGGCAAAGGTGATTGTCAATTACCCCCTGACTTAAATCTCCTTATCAACTTGTAGTGTTTCTCCCCCTGTCTATTATTTTCTCTAGCTTAGTCATACTTCAAGGTTTATAAGTTCAAAATTGTTTTGACCCTTTCCACCATGATCAATTTCAATTTTGCTTCTTTGTTGTTGTGCATTCTATGATAGAAATAGTGATTACCAATATGTCCACTAATTGTCTTCTTTTTTGGATTGAAAATGCAACTCCTGAATTACCAAATTTGGTAATATAAATTGACTGCTTTTCATATCATAGGTCTGTTAGAACTAGGGCTTATACCCTTGACTCTAGGTTTTGAAGGAGTATGAGCATCAGTTAATTGTAGCATAGGGTTGACTTGTTTCTTTTAAAACACTAACCTTGAGCCAGTGACTAATAATATTTTACTATGATTCCTTTATGTAGCCTATCACTCAGTCTGTCATATAAATATGCCACTTTAAGCATCCCATTTTGTTCTCCCATAGGCATCTTCTTATTAAGCTCATATTTGCTATCAAGTCCTACTAGGAAATAACCTATATCGAAGAGACTCTACCATATCGATGAGGGTCATTTTGAAGTCCCTTCAATAAAGCAATTTGCATGAAGAAGCCTGTTCGAAGACACTACACTATATCGGTAGGAGATACAGCAAAGTCCCTCTGATAGAATAATTTGCATGATAGATTGTAAGCATCGTCAAAGAGACTGCACCGTATCAATGGGAGCTACTTTCAAGTCTCCCCGATAAAACAAACATCATCGAAGACACCATACCATATCGGTAAGAGTTGTTATAAAGTCTTCGACAAAATAATTTGTATAAAAGAACATCATTGAAAAGAAAATAGCATATCGGGATAAGAAGTTATAAGGTCCCTCTGATGGAAGGATCTGCATTTAATAACACAAAGTACATCGAGGAGAATATGTTGTATCAAAAGGAGGTGTTTTGAAGTCCCTTCGATAAAGAGATTCATATTGATAATCATAAACCTCATCGAAGAGACTAGATCATATCAATGAGAGTTGCTTTAAAGTCCTCCCGATCTAATAATACAAAAGGTAACTATTACATCGGCCAAAGGATATGATTTTATATAAAGTGGGCCCCTAGATGCATCAAAGCAACAATGAAAAGTCAAAGAGACAGTTATAAGATTTCTCTGATGAAAAGGTCAAAGGGACTTCATAATATCGGATGGAGTAATTTCAAGTCCCTTCGATGTAACAAAGACACAAGGACTTAAGGATTTCATTGATGAGAAAGATGAATATCAGCAAAACAGAATATTGGTCCCTTTGATACAACAAAGACACTTACCCACCATATTGATATGACACAAATATTTTGAAGAGATAAATCAACGACAATGACAAGTTAATAAACATTAAATGTTCAAATGCATTAATGGCAATTTTGATGAAAGAAAAGCTCACGTCAACTAAAATTTATGAACCAAATCTGAATGAATTATAAACCAAACCTTGATTTTAGTTGGTTTTGAAAATCCTTGAGCATCAAGAACAGGCAAAGAACTGTAGCAGTGATTGGAGATGAAGAAACCTGAGAAGAAATCACTATGTCAAGTAAGTGCCTAAACCTAAATTGGTTTTTCTAGCATCCGAACCAGTTAAAATAGCAAGTAAAATTTAGGGTATGGTTCATTCTGCAATTGATATTATGGAAGGTACATCTAAAACGCTTAAGGCCAAAAGGCAAAAAATAGAAACCTGGCATGCAAATCAAGACTTGATTGATCAATGCCTTGGCTCTGGACCGAGGTCTAAAAGAAGTGCACAATTGAACCCCAAGGCTGAAAATAGAGGACAAATAGAAGAGTTTGGGTGACACATGGACTCCAATGAGGGGTTATGACCTGTTCATATATCATAATAGAAAAATGTATAGGCACCAGCCTGTGTCCAACCTGTGGAGACTAAATTTGGGGAGATTAGTAGTACCCAATGTATTTATTAATGTGGAATTGATTAGGGTGCTTGCAAAAAGGTATGAACCACAAACACATATGATTTATCTTACTAACAGGTATTCCTTTGTTCCTATCACGAAGAGTTATATTTCTACAGTTTTCCAATTGGACACAAGCATGACTATGAAATTTAGAAATAGAGACCTTTTAGGAGAGTATCACAACATGGATACTAGTTATAAGAGATGGAGGTTGCCTTTACATATACCATGAGCTGAAGGGAATCAACTCAAAGTATTCTCAGATGATGAAAGCCCCCATTCTCTATGGAGTTATTTGAGGAATATTTTCATTGTACTTACTACTCTGTTTGTCAAGTCCTAGGTTTGGATGCTTCTGCACTCATGTCCACAGTTCCAATGGTTTTGATAGCTGATATACAAAACCTAGATGCTAGACCTTTTGATTATGCTGAGTATTTGGTAAATGATCTCAATAATGGCCTCACTTCTATCAAAAACAGCAATGAATCTATACATTTCAAACATTATTCATTGTTGATGCATCCCATCCTACATGAAGGGCAAACCATGAGAATATGGAGTCATCATATGAGGATAAAGGATATGGATGATAATGGAAACATTAGGCCTGTTCAAATGTGGACTGCAATATGGGATAGCAAATGTGTTAGGTCACACTATTTATATTTTGAAGAATATTTTGTAAAAACACTTTACAATCTTATTGGTCACCCTTGTGATTATAATTTGTCACTAGAAATATAGAAGTTTCTCTGACCTAAGGACAAAGATCATAGAGGAAAGGTCAACCATAACTAGGGAGATTGGTATGCTTGTGATGATAGTACTAAGATCTAGGTGTATGGTTTTGAAGGAACCTCCTTTCTTTTTCCAAAAATTATTCCAAATAGAATAGCATACTTGGAAATTGTCAGGAAGCTAGCTTATTCAGATTTTGTACATCTCAAATGCTATAACAAATAGTCACTCATGCCTAGTACACTTTGCTTTGGTAATTTTTATGTTGTTTCTGATAAAGGATATGACCTTATTGATAATAAGTTAGAACATTACAATTTGCCAAAGAGAAATGAGAGAAATGGATTTGATTCTGAACAATTTATCAATAATGTCAAACTGAAACAAAAGTTGAAAGGGTATCAACATGTGCTCTTTATATATGATGACCTAATCAGGAATGTTGATGAACACCAAGCAACAAGGAAAAGAGATGTATACAATAAAGTGATGATGGCTGAGGCTTGGAGAATGAAAAATGATTTGTTATACATAGGTGCTTTCCATGAGGTTAAGGATCCTTTGGAAAGATTGGATAAATTACTTTTTCGTGAGGATGAACTGACTAGGGATGTGTCACCTTCAATGTTCAAAAGAAGAAGAAATGCTCTCTTGGTAGATGATGTTAAAGGGATACAGGCTGAGAACATAGTTTCACTCTGCCATACCTCTCTGCAACCCACTCCAGAGGTTAGTTTCTCTATTGATACATCTATGGCCGATGATGAAGAAATTGAAGGAGAAGTTGAATGTGTGAAAATAGCTAAACCTATTATTGAGAAATATGAGCCCCCACCAAAAAGAAATGTGGTTAAGCTGGAATCCTCGGATTAGCTTTCTAATGATATTAGGTATCTTGCATGCCAGAAATTTATTTCTGATGATTCTTTTGTTAATTCTCTAGAATTTAGATCATTTGTTTATGAATATAAAGGAAAACTAATAAGAGAAAATATTAAAGAAATTACTCCTGAGAAAGAAGCAGAAGCCCTAAAGGAGTTACAGGAGAAAGTGTATAAAGAAATGAAAAGTATTACTCCTAAGAAGGGGTGGGAATTGCTACAAGAAGCTAGTGTTATGATCTGCCCAGGCTGGGATATAAGTTTTGCAATTGTATTTGATAGCTTTAGGAAGAGTCAGAATAAAACTTTGAAGTTGAGCACAGAGGCAACAGACAAAATCCACACAGGGTTAGGATATAATCCTGACAATGCGACTCTTCTAATCTAGGCTCTGTATCCACCGGGCAAGAGGCCAGCAATTATTAATGACCCACACAAGGTCTTTGGTCATCTTTGTTAGAGTAATAGGTTAATTACTTAATTAATTTAATCATATTGATTAATTAATTAAGTCACCTTTACTTTATTTTTCACTTAAGCTAAACTTAGGCTCATTAATAATTAATTATTAATTATTCATCTTAGGGTTTTCACCTTTAGGGTTTTGATCTCCTTTCTTAAGGATTGATCTCTTTGTAATTATTCATTCTTGTTAATGCATTTTTTGCTTCAAGGTTGTAGAGCACCATTTTTGTGTCTCTTGATCTCCTTTATGTGACAGGTTATTTGCTTGCAGGTGTTCATTGGGATCTGTGAGGTTGGTTTACCAACTTCAACATGGTATCAGAGCTCCAGATCTACAGGTTCCTGTTCATTTTTTGAGGGATCTTGCCTTAAAGTGACATTTCAGTGCATCTTGAGTCAATTTGGACCTCACCATTGCGTCCAGAAGGTTCGAAATAGTCAAGATTGACCTTTGTTTCATCAATTTTGGTTATACGGTGCCCGATCTATGAAGATTTGAAGTTTAAGAGGGTTTCCAGATCCAGAGGGTACCTGCAATTTTTGGAGCATTTTCAGCCCAAACGGACCTTACCATCGCGTTCAGAGCGCCCCAAAACCCCAAAATCGACTGTCAAATCATCAAAATCAGTCACAATGACTCCGGGAGGTAATTTTTTTTCATTTCTGGGTTGTACGCCCTGGTACGGCACGCAATCCAAGAAAAAAATAAAAAAACAGTATGCACAGGCGCTGCAGTCAGTTAACCGCTAGCGGTTAACCACTAATGGTTAATGCTAGCGGCTAGCTAACCGCCAGGCTTCCCCCAAAGCCCTTTTGGAGCAGTTTTGGTATTTTGGCCATAACTTTTACATACGAACTCGGATTTTCAAAAACAAAATATCGCCAGAAAGCTGGTTCCGAGCCCGATCCAGTGGTACAGGTCCTTTTTCCTGGTTTTTCTGTTTTTCTGCATTTATTTCCAGTCAAAGTCAAACCTTATTTTCGCGCTTCCAGGGGCATAACTCTTGCATACGGACTCTGTTTTTTGCAAACGAATAAGCGTTGGAAAGGTCTTACAGTGCTCTTTCCAGATCTATAGATCATTTCATCAGAAAATTTACCAGGTACACAGAGAATAGTCTGAAGTGTTTTTTGCTTTTTCACTCTTTCCAGCTTTCAAATTTGTACTGGGGTTTGGTTTCTTGTGTTGTGGGGGGTGTTTTTTTCTTGCTTTCTGTATATACACATTAGAAATCAGAAACCTCTATCATTAAACACATTTCAAAAACTCAAACATCATGGCGGACACGTCATCAGTTGAACATCTTTCCCCACACAATTATCATACCTGGAAAGCACATATGACTAGACTTCTCATGTCTAAGGGGTTATGGTCCTGTTTGGATGAGATTCAGCCTCAGTTGCAACGTCAGTTTGAGATTTTGCAGCATAGAAACAAAATGGATGAGGCCATGGGTTTGATATCATTGCATGTTTCAGACAGTCTTTTATTTCACCTTGAGAGTTGCACAACTCCTCGAGCAATGTGGACAAAATTCAATGATCTATTTGGCACCATCAATGAGTTCAGAGCACTTCAAATTGAGGCAGAATTGACTTCCTTGGTACCTGATTCTTTTCCATCTATTGAGGATTTCTTGATGAAATTCAAATCACTCAGATCTTTGTTATAGGGTTGTGGCAAGACCAAAACTGACACTGAGAGTATTTACCTGATTCTATCTAAGCTCTGAGGTTCATTTCAGATATTCTCTTCTACATTCTACTCCACCATGGATGCTTTGGGTCCACGATTTACCATGCCTACATTTGAGGTATTTTGTGATCGATTGTCCCGTGAGCAGTCCAAGTTATCACAGTTGGATGCTCTTCCAGGATTACAGAACCATGCATTGGTAGCTCAATCATCTCAGAGGAAGCAAAAGCAAAAGCAGAAACAGAAACCAAAGACCACAGAGCATGGGAAGGATTTCAGTTCACAAAACACTTCTGATTCTCATTCTCCTAAGGGGGAATCATTGAAGAAAGAAAGACCTAAGTGTGCTTATTGTACTAAGTCAGGACATGATAAGTCTAAATGCTATGAGAAGAAGATAGATGGATATGCACAACAGGTTTCAGATTTGACAGCTCTTCTTATGAAGAACAATATTCATCCCTCTTCATCTACATCAGGTGGGTCTTCTTCTTCACCATCATTCCAAATAGATGGACAGACTCCACACAAGGGTCATGCATTATGTGCAACCACCAGTTTACATTCATCTAGATGACTATTGGATTCAAGTGCTTCACACCACATGGAATCTTCTCAGGACATGTTCTCATCTTTTGAGGCTGCATCCTCACCACACATATTGATGGGTAATAACACTTATATGAGTGTATGTGGGAAAGGTTCTATCGACATTGATGACGGTACATTCAATGATGTACTATGTGTACCATCTTTGTCCACCAACCTTCTCTCCATTTATCAGATTGCTCACAGTGGGACAGGGAAGACAGTTGAGTTCACACCAGATTTAGTGCACATCAGAGACATTCAGACTGGCAACATTGTTGCAACAGGGACAGTTGATCATTCTTCCCGATTGTATGCATTCACACACTTTGGTCCACCATCTCCACTGTCTGGGTATCACTCTCTTTCTCCAAGAGAGCATGTTGTATCTGAGGAGAAGTTTGGTCACTTGAACTTATGTGTTCTTCCATCTGTTCATGAGACCAGTGTTGAGACTTCTACACCTCCACCTCCTGTTGAGACCACATCTGTTCAGCAGGATCCCTCTTCAGGTTTGACTGACATTGTAGCTCCACTCATCGAGCCATCTTGTGCAGTTGTTGAGGCCATATCAGATGATATTCATTTCCTCACAGATGATAGATTCAGCACATCTGTTATCCCATCTTCATTGGAGATTCCATTTCAGGATCATCTTGAGTTGTTTGATGTTGATACATTTGATTCAACATCATGTCATTCAGATAATGTTGCTACATTTGATTCAACATCCTGTCATTCAGACACTCATGCTTCACTTCTGTTCTCCAATGAGCATCATCTAGGACTTCTATTTTCACCTCACATGCAGGGCTTTCCTCATCATCGACCGTTGGATTGGTTTCTTCCTCAGGGGAGTCACATTGGTTTGATCATCGGCACAGGGGTTCTCTCATTCTGGGGGGGCTTTGGAGTCTCCACTCTCTCTCATGGGGGGGTATCTGATTGTATATCTGCATATGTTCTTGAGAGAGTCTCTTGAGACATTCATTTGTACTTTCTTTTAGCATCTCTTTTAGGAGAGGAGTTTTTTCCCACTGGGTTTTCTCCTTTTCTCCACTTTACAGAGATTTCATTGTACTTGGGTACCTCATCAGGCCTAGTTGCCGGGACCCTTCTTTGCTTTCATGCATTTTGTCCTTAGTTTTTTTAGCTTCTCCCTAAGTTCATCTTAAGGGGGGGTGTTAGAGTAATAGGTTAATAACTTAATTAATTTAATCATATTGATTAATTAATTAAGTCACCTTTACTTTATTTTTCACTTAAGCTAAACTTAGGCTCATTAATAATTAATTATTAATTATTCATCTTAGGGTTTTCACCTTTAGGGTTTTGATCTCCTTTCTTAAGGATTGATCTCTTTGTAATTATTCATTCTTGTTAATGCATTTTTTGCTTCAAGGTTGTAGAGCACCATTTTTGTGTCTCTTGATCTCCTTTATGTGACAGGTTATTTGCTTGCAGGTGTTCATTGGGATCTGTGAGGTTGGTTTACCAACTTCAACAATCTTCTTGTACATAGAGTGGGAGATACTAATCCAATTGAGACTATTGACCTAAACATTAATGTTGCTAAGTTTACTAAAGCTCAAATTGAAAAGTTGGTGAAGGACAATAAAAAATATTCTTATGAAAATAAAAATTTAAAGCATGAAATAGCTAGGTACAAGGATAAATTGCCATCTTCTTCAGGCTATTACCCACCTACGCTGGATAGTGACACTAGGCTACCAAAAGAAAGGACCGAGAATGCATACTGCAAACATAAAGCTAAAAAGATTCAAAAGAAGTATACAAATTAGGTAAAGAAATGAAGGTTGTTAAGTTTCAAATTGTTTCAGAATTGATAAAGAAAAGGTTTGAAAAGGTACTTGCAAAAGCTGACAAATTCTGGGTAACTTATACTAAAACTCATGCTGCTCTCCAAGAACACAATAGATTGCAACATAGAATAATGGAAAAGAAGGAAGAGCTAATGGCTACAAAAAATGTTCATGGTCAAATACTTAAGGCTTGTGAAGAATTAGTTGATATGCACAATCGATTTCATATCGTGCTTACAGAGGAGATTGGCAAATTTGATGAGCCATTGGATATTTCTTTCCCTGCTTTCTTCAATGATATAGGTGATCTCAAAGAGCAAAATGTATGGAAGGATGAGATGGCTCAGTTATTACCTCAAGCCCTCAGCCTAGTGAATGATGAATCGATGGTGGTGGACAACAGACATATACAATTGGAAGGAATATTTTCTTTAGAGTTCTCCATGAAGGACATCATTGCCACCACTGATACTTATTACAGTGAACAATACATTGAGCATCTTTCCTGCTTCAACCTATTCATTGCATGAGCAATGTATAAATAGACGGCCTCATCAATACTTGTTCATTATGATGAAGATTGCAGAATGTGTTATGTTTACAAAACTTTTTAATTATGTTTACCAAAACTTTTTAGTTATGTTTACCAAACTTTTTAATTATGTTTACAAAACTTTTTAGTTATGTGTTATGTTTACAAAACTCTTATGAATGATTTTTCTGGATGAGGATTTTATCTTGAGAAGATGTCATTGATAGTGTAGCAAGATCTTTGTGAGGATTGATAGAATGTTAAATTCATATATTTTTCTTTTGCTAGATCTACAAGGTCTTGTTGTTCATAAAATTAGTGTCTAATTTGTGATGATAGTGCAGCTTGAGGAAGGATATATGTAGGGAGTTAAGGAATCTTATTTTTTAAATTAATGATATCTACTTAATTAAAATATTAAGATTATGGGAATTATTTGAATGATAAGTCTATGGTATTATGTTTAGATCAGCCTTTTGATCTTCGAATTTCTTCGGATAAGAAGTTGTGATAGGTTGTAAAGTGTTCTAATGACTTATTAGTATTCACGAAATGGTAGTTGGCCAGATTTAAAAGAAAATGAATCCTATTTATTTTTGGCCTAAGAAGATACTCTTGATTTGTCTAATTGTTGATACTGTCCTTGCATGAACAACATTAATAATTAAGTATATTTAGGCAAAACCTTACGAAAGTCTTTGACTAGATTATGGAGTTAACATCTTAGACTGAGTTAAGTGTGATTTCTAACTAACTAGAGATTGTTTTAATGTCTATTTAAAAAAAACTTATCTTATAGATTAAATGAGTGTTCAATATTACTGGATTCTAGAATGTAATATGGATGAATGTATGATGTATATATTCTTGCATCAATCAGTTTTGGTTTTGAGTATGCATCATTGGATGTGTAATTTACTGCGCTATGAATACATTTTATATTCTTGCATTTTTGTATGATGAGTTATTATCTAAGTTAATCTTATGATTGCAAGTTTAAGTCCTTAAACTACGAAGCCTCTGTACTGCGGGTACATAGGCAACGCCATCACGGATGAGCCCCCGAGGCATTAGGTCGGCCCCTTAGGGCCTTTAGGTTCATGCATTGATATCTAATATGTTATTTATCAACTTGTGAAACTAATGATTATATTGAGTTGTACAGATTTAGGATTACCTATGTAGGGTACTGGTTAAGAAAGAATTTCTTCATCCTTGCGAATAGATGATCGTGTGGTGTTGTTGTAGTAGTGTATAATTGTGCAAGAAAAGTTTAAATTTTGATTCTCTTATAGTATGAACGAAACAAACTTATGTTAATGTGTAACTTTATTAAATGTTGATCTTACTAATTCAAGTTGTTGATTTTTACATTATAGTTTATTTGGACTTCAAGAAATGAGGAAAAAGACTTTAAGGTGCAAATTAGATGATAGTGATCATAATGTTGAAATCTGAGTGATAGATTATGAGTGCTTTCATAGAGAAAATGTGGCCAAGAATAATGAATATTTATCGCATCTTAGTTTGACAAACAGACAACTTGTAAATCCACTAAGTAGTATATTATTTGTTTAATAGTGTTTAATGAAATTTTATAGGCAAGAGCTTTATGTACATAAGACATAATATGATATTATTTTTTGTTTTATAGGAAAGAAAAAGAGTGCAAAGAAAATGCGGAGAAAAAACAAAAGGAAAGATAAGATACAGTGTCGCCAACTTGTAGAAGCCAACGCATTTGTGATTCAACAAATGCAGTTGGTGAAAAGAATAGTTGTGATGATGTGTAGCCTGATATAGCACATGGTGATGTGTAGCCTGATATAGCATATGGTGATGTGTAACATCATGATGATCTCTTAGCACAAAGTCTAAGAGAGATTATTGAAAAACATGAGAGCAAATGAACAATAAGTCTACAGATGATTTATTCAAGATTAAACAATGTGTTTGAAGTGAAATTATATGCGAGACCGGTACTAATCTACCTACTCATGCCACACCTGATGTGGCCAAGGAGCATGAAGTTTTGGTTAATAAAAGTCATGAAGAGAGACCGCTTGCATCTGGTGTGCCTCACAGTGCACCTATTGTATCTACAACTTTTGATAGAACTAGTGGATCAGCCAAAAATATTGATAGTGGTTTAATAGAAGATGTGTCTCCTTTTGTCAAAAGAAAAAGATTGATTCAAGATTTGTATAGATCTATAGAGAGGAATGCAAAAGAAAGAAAATTAGAAGGCAAGAAGTCATTCTTAGTTGAGGTATCGAGAGATGGTGAGCCCATTGGGTCAAATGCTACAAGGTGGGCCTCCGAGTTGGGTGTAAGATGTAGGGCCCATTTGGATATTTCCAAATCAAATTTTGTAGAGTAAGATCCACGAAGTGTGCAAAATATTATACAAAAAATGGAAAATGCTTTTGAGACTACTAGTGGTTAAATCTCTAGAAAATATTACAAGCAAAAGATGAGACTTTTGATGAACAATTTTAGATACAATTGCAGAAAAACAATCATGGAGGGAAAAGAGAAGTTAGACTCCACTCTATCTCCCAAACAGTGGGAGGCATTAAAAGAAAGTATGCATTCTGAAGAATAATTGACAAAGAGTAATAGAGGCAAGAGAGCAAGAGATAATGTGAGGGTTGGATATACATTTGGCCAAGGCAGGTTGCAGGCCAAAATGGACAAATTTGGAGTAAGTGTATGGCTTTTTGGTTCAATTTACATTGTGTTATTTATTTCAATTTTTTATTGAACTAACTACATGTTGAAATTGACATTGTATTTTGGGTGGAAAACTGTTAGGAATTGCATGCAGAAGATATCAATTAAATGCAAATAAAGATTAAATAGAGGAATGAAAATACATAGAAATAATAAAAGTGAGAGACAATTTTTAACGTGGTTCACCCAAACTTAGGCTACATCCACCAACAGAGAGTCCAATATGATTATCCAGCAAATCAAACCGATTACAACTAGCAATCCTTGCAACTCAATACCACTGAAAATGTTACAATACAATATCCCACTTGGAGACTAATTAGACTCCATAACATATCACCTCCCACTTGGAGACTGATCATAACACCACTGACCCTATAACTCCCATTGAAAATAAATACCCTGGACTCTATTGTTCTAATTTTATTATTTTTAGTCTTGAAGACCAACTGAAGCTGAAGAGGAGCTCAGGTTCTCCCTTGTCACTGCCTTTGTAAAATATCCACTAGATATTCATATGTATGTATCTTTTCTAGCCTTAACTATCCATCATCCAACACCAATGAATGAAGTGATACGTCAACTGTATGTGATTGGTTTTTTAATGCAAGGCAGAATTCTTTGCAAGATGTATGGACTCTAGTTGTCTGTAAACAAATAATTGTTAGCCTATTGTTTGCCCAATTCTTCCATGAAAGATTGTAGCCATATCATATCCTTGCGTGCCTCTATTGCAGCTACATACTCTGCCTTCGTAGTGGATAAAGCAACCACCTTTTGCAACTGTGAGATCCAACTCACTATTGTCCCAACTACAGTAAAGACATAACCTATAGTACTCCACCTGGTATCAATATCCCCTGCCAAATTTGAGTCCACATAGCCTACTAAATTAGTATTAGAACCCCAAAACATAAGTGTTTATTGGATGTACCTCTCAAATATCTGAGAATCCATTTTACCACATTCCCATGCTCCAATCTGGGATTACTCATATACCTTCTTACGACTCCTACAGCATGTGCAATATATGGTCTCGTGCATACCATAGTGTACACTAAACTTCCTATAGCTAAAGCATATGGTACCTTGGACATTTTTTCTTCTTCCTCTTGCATCTTAGGATGCATCTCCTTAGTCAATTTCAAATGACTAGGCAAAGGTGTGCTGACAGCTTTTGCATTCTCCATATAGAATCTCTACAACACCTTTTCAACATAATCAACCTGAGATAGAGTCAATTTTTTGTTCTTCCTATCTCTGCAAATTTTCATACCAAGGATTTTTTTCTGCCCCCAAATCCTTCATAGCAAATGATTGTGCTAACTGTTGTTTTAACTCTCTTATGTGATCCATGTTAGACCCTGCTACAATCATGTCATCAACATATAAACATAAACTAATGTAGTTGTCATTATCCAACCTCTTAAAATAAACACAATGGTCAGAATTACACTGGTTGTAGCCTTGCTCAACCATAAAACTATCAAATTTCAAATACCATTGTCGAGGTGCTTGTTTCAAGCCATATAAACTCTTCTTCAATCTGCACACCAATTTCTACTTACCTTTGACCTCAAATCCTTGGGGTTGTTCCATATATATCTCCTCATCCAAATCACCATGGAGAAAGGTAGTTTTCACATCTAGCTATTCCAAATGCAAATCTTCAGCAACCACAATACTTAAAACAGTACGAATAGAAGTCATCTTAACAACTAGATAAAAAATCTCATCAAAATAAATACCTTTTTTTGTGCAAATCCTTTGACGACTAACTTGGCTTTAAATCTTTTCTTACCTCCATCTTCCTCTTTCAACCTATAAACCCATTTGTTTGGTAAAGTCTTTTTACCTGCAGGCAACTTACATAATTCCCAAGTCTGGTTTTTCAGCAAGGAGTCTATTTCTTCTTTCATTGCAAGCTCACACTGAACCTTTGTATCCACCTACATAGCTTCATCATACCCTCCCATTCACCAACATCTATTAACAAAATAGAATACAAAGAGGGAGAAAACCTTTCAGGAGGTCTACTTAGCCTTGTTGACCATCTAACATTCACTGGAGTTTATGGTATTTCTTGTTCTTGTTGCGGAGCATGAGGAACCACTAGAATATCATTATCTAGAGTATCATCCAGCACCACAAAATCTTTTTCTTTCTTCTAATGTTGTTGCAACTGATCTTTGCACAACACCTTCTCATTGAATACAACATCCCTGCTTCTCACAATTTTTTAATTTTCAAAATCCCAAAACCTATAACCAAATTCAATAATGCCATATCCAACGAAGATACACTTTTTTTATTTTGCATCCATCTTGGTTCTATTTTCAGAATCTACATGTGCAAATGCTTCACATCTGAAAGTTTTGAGAAAAGAATAACTCACCTTCTTACCTAGCCATGCTTCCTCTGAAATACCACAGCCCAAAGGAACTAAAGGACCTCTATTAATTAAATATACAGCGGGATTGAAAGCCTCTGCCTACAAGTTTAAAGGCATCCCAGCATGCAATCTCATGCTCCTTGCATGCTCCATTATTGTCCTATTCATGTGCTTAACCACTCTATTTTCTTGTGGAGTCCCTGGAACCATTTTCTGCCTACAAATTCCATTAAAGGAATAAAAATCCTCAAATCATTTTCTACAATACTCACCAGCATTATCAGATCTTAGACATTTTAATATTTTACCCATCTCATTCTCAACCAAGCTTCTCCATTTCTTAAATGTTTCAAATACATCATATTTCTACCTAAGGAAATAAATCCAAACCTTCCTAGTTGCATTATCTATGAATGTAACATAATACTGAGAGCCACCGAGATAAGATACCTGAGCCGGTCCCCATACATCTGTATGCACAAGCTCCAACTTTTCATCTTTCTTTTGCTTCCCATCCTTGTGAAAACTCTCTTTTGTTTGTCATACACACAACTTTCACAAAAATCTATATTAATACATTTCAGACCTGGTAAACTTTCTTAGAATGAAGTATTTTCATACCTTTTTCACTTATATGCCCAAGTTTCTTATGCCACAGTGTTGTCTTAGAACCTGCAGCAATTGTTTGTCTCTTCCTGCGAACCTGCAGCAATTGTTCCTAAACCTGTTTATTTTTTCTCTATAAGAACTAAAGTAGAAGGAATAGTATGACATGTACAAAGATATAAGGTGCCTACTTTCACACCTTTTGCTACTAATAAGGCACCTCTTGAAACCTTCCAATTTTTATCACTGAAAGTAACTATGCAACCTTCATCAGCTAGCTACCCTACTGAAATTAAATTCCTACTCAACCTTGGAACATGCCTTACCTCTTGTAGTAGCCAATGATTCCCATTCTGCAACTTAATCTTGATTATTCCCTTTCCAACAATCTGACAAGGTTCATTATCTCCCAAATAAACCGGCCCAAAATCCCCTTGGACATAATCAAGAAAATAACTTCTATGGGGCGTAGCATGAAATGAGGCCCCTCAATCTAAAACCCATGAATCATCAGTATTATCTAGGGAAAGAATCAAAGAATCATCTTCGCATTTATTACATTGCCTTCTTGTTTGTCTTCTTTATTCTTTCAAGATCAGAAATTTTTCTTCACATGACCTGGTTTCCCACAGTACCAGCAATCTTTCTGTCCTCTGGATTGGGACCTCTTGTCCTTTGATTTTCCTCGTGACTTCCCATGACCTCCAAAACCTTTTCCTCTCTCCTTTGATTTGCCCCTGCTTTCTACATTCAAAACACTACCTGTTGTGGACCCTCTTGAGCTTTACCATCACATTTCCTCGTGAAGGAGATAACACCAACAACATCATCAAATTTCAAAGTATTTGAACTAGAGATAGAGTTACTTCCAATCATTACCAAACTATTCCAGCTTTCTGGCAAAGAACATAAAACTAAGAGAGCCCTCACCTCATCATCAAATTTCACTTTTACATAAGTTAACTGACTGGTAATCGTATTAAACTCATTTAAATGATCTATCATAGATCCACCTTCAATCATTTTCAGATTATACAAATGCTTCATGAGAAATACCTTATTTGAGGCTGAGGGTTTTTCATACAATTTAGCCAAAGCTTTCATTAGTTCATCTATTGTCTTCGCTTCTATTATATTGAATGCCACAGATGGTGTCAAGCACAACCGAATGGTTCCCAGTGCCTTTCTATCCAAAAGATTCCAATCCTCATTAGTCATTGTTGCTGGTTTCTTGGCTTTTTCTTCGAACGGCCTCTATAAACCTTTTGATAGAGATAATCCTCCATCTGCATCTTCCATAACTGATAGTTCTGCCCATTGAATTTATCTACCTTCAATTTACCCTCGTCCTCCATTGCTCCCACTCAACTGTGAGGTTCCCACTCAACTGTGGGACCTTCTTGCAAATGATAATCGAACACAACCTACTCTGATACCACTTGTTAAGAATTGCATGCAGAAGATATCAATTAAATGCAAATAAAGATTAAACAGAGGAATGAAAATACACAGAAATAATAACAGTGAGAGACAAGTTTTAACATGGTTCACCCAAACTCAGGCTACATCCACCAATAGAGAGCCCAACATTATTATCCATCAAATCAAACCGATTACAACCAGTAATCCTTGCAACTTGTTAATGTTTAAATTTGCAGATAATCACCAACAATATTCTAAGAATGTGGGATTGACTCTCAGGATCACCTCCATATTTTAAAGAAGTTGGTTCTTCTCTATGGTTTTTGGGAAAAAAAGGAAGAAAGAAACAAAATTAAACAAAATACCTAATCTACTAAGGCGATGCGTTGGATTCATTTCCTACCCAATAGCACAATGATTAAACCCTAAAAGATTTACTGGAAAACTAAAGAGTAGAGTGTATGATTAATTACCTAGTATTTAAAATAGATTTAACAAAGGCTAAGAACAAAGATTAGAAGAAAGAATCAAAGACAAATTCAGATCTGCACAAAAAACACCACCACTCTCCATTACTTGACAGGTGAACAAAATTACAGAGGCAAAATTTCTTGCACAAAATAAAATGTTACATCCCTCATTAAGAGGCAACTGCTGAGGCAAAAAATATCTCTAACTACTGCTAAAAATGGTCTCCATGTGGTTCTACCCTCTCTATCCCAGATCTCTGATACTTATAACCCAGAAGCCAAAGAAAACCTCTCCAACTGCCCAGAAATATCTCTAACCGAAAATCCCATGAATCTTGGCTCTGATTTCAACTCTGGTAACTGACTCTCTAGTTAACTGGGTCTTCTGGTTTTCCTCCATTGTTGTATCTTCCATGCTTGACCTATGTGAATATTCAAACTCCTGCTCTTCTCTTCTTGCTTCCCATGAAAAATTAAGCAATACTTTATTTATTTAGGGTTGCATATTTCCCGTGAGGCATATGAGAGTTAAAAGAGTCAAAAATGATAAAAATGATATATGAGTCTTCTTTGTAAATATTTTAACTTTACCCATCTTGAGGGACCCATGTGTCTCCATTTTATTTAATCTGACCCGACTCTTTATTAAAATTAGATTAATCCCTTGGCCTTATGAGAGGGACCCACCATAGATATGACTCAACTCATATTATTTTATTACATTTACCTTCTCCCTTGAGCTTTTAAATCAAATAAGACTCATATTATTTTAAAACATTTGGAGGGGCCCACCACTTGAAGCTCAATATTATAAAAAAGACCCAGCTCCAATGAAGACTCACGTGACTTTCACCTTTTTATGAGTTTTATGAAAAAACATTTATATGTGCTCCATGTGGCGAACTAGCACTTATTTGAGAGAAAAATTGTCTTGGAGCTTTGAAAACACCCGCGGTGCTGCCAAGTGGCAAGTTCCATGTCTTTCTTTCCTATTACTCCCGTGGGCCGTTAGATTGTCTCTGCATCAACGGTGCTTGAGTTGCAGCATTCATTTTGAGTTTCTGCATGATACTTAGGGTTTACACTTTGTTTTTTAAAGAGGCTGCCTCTTATGACTAGCCGCCATCACTGTAGATAGGTTGAGCTTTTGCAATGTCTCTGTGCCTTAAGATTTTAGGTTGGGCCTTTTGAATGCTTCACCTATAATTTGAATGGTGGTAGGTTGCACCTACAATGGAGGGGCTATGGTCTCTCCATCCTCTCGCACCACTCTTCAAACTATGGTGCTTTAGATGCTAGTGAGTTGAGTTTCATGATGCGCCATGATATTATAATGGCAAGGCTATGCCTCACTTATCATGGCTACACTATGATCTTTGTTGATAGCACCTTCAACTAATGAAAATGATGTGCCTTTAAATATTTATATAACCTAGACTTTTTTCACTTGGTAGCGCCATCAAATATGTGAATGATATGTCCAGAGACTTTGTCATTAATTGTCAAGTCATTTCACGTTTCGTAGTCATAATTAGAATATAGATGAGCACTTGTGGTCTTCATGAGGTCGAGGTGAGGTCACACCATCTTTACCCATCAGGCTGCTTTCATTTTACTAAGGCAGCGCTTCCATTTTTTGATGTGGGGTTAGATTTTTGTTGTGGCTATGGCTGGCTATGATCCTCATCTCTGGCTATGTGAGTTTAGGGATGTGCCCTACATATTAGCAGTGCAGACTCTCCTTTGAGGAATAACACTTTTCTTAAATCTGGCACCACCATTTAAACAAATTGGTCTTCATGTTTGGTGATGCTATTCTCTACACAGAGTCATTTATTTGTGGCTTATACTTATATGTGTCATCTCTCAAGTGGCTTGTGTTGATTTCAAAGGCTTGTACTATCCTTTCGAGTACCTTTAATCTTTGGTGGCATCTAGATTCTTTGTTGAGTTCTTTCCATGATGTCTATATAGCTTATGCACCATTATAAAAGGCTGCAACTCTCTTATATATACTGTGCACTTTTATTTAGCTGATAATACCATCACACTTGAGACTGATGTGCCTTACCTCACAGGACTACACCCTTCTTCCACAAGGCAACACCTTTGTTTATTGAAGGTGGCTAAGTTCATAGAGGCGGAGCCTCTAATGACAATGAAAGTGTCATTGATTTGGCTGAGTGCTATATCTTATTAGCACGCCATGGATCATGCCATCATACCTATGCTTCCATTCTAGTTGCAAAGTCTTCATTTGTATGGGTAACCTTTGATGATTTGCGGCTACTTTAGCCTTGGTTTGGATACCTGCATGCCCTTTCCCAATGACAGAGCTATATATTTGCAGTGTTGTGCTTTTGTTCTAAACAGTGGCTGAGTGCTCATGTTTTTGCGATAGTCCCATAATCTATCTTCATGATGTGCTTTGAAAGAGGTGGCACCTTTTGTGATGAAGTGCACTTAGTTTCTGTGACTCATTTTATGGGTGCACCATTATTGAATGGCCAAGCCATTCTTTTAGAAACCATCATCCACCATTCTTAGTAGTGCCTTCTTTCAACTGCAGCACACAGTATTACATTTGATGCCCTTAGACTCTCTCAAGGATGCTAGGTATATTCATGGGTTGCACCTAATTCATGCTTGGATTTTGATTTAGAAAGTTACAACATCCTTTCTTATGCCCGAACCCATATCCTCTAGTGCTCTTATTGATTCTTTGACTAAGACTTATTAATAATAGGAGAATTAGCATCCTTTCATGAAGAACAATAGAAACAAGAATCTCATGAAAAGAATCAAAATAATTGCCAAACTACCATGCATCAAAAAATTTTAAAGTGGTGTGCAAAATTGCACAATAGTTCTTGGTGACTTACTGGGAAAGTGAGCCTGCTCACTAAGAACTCTAGAATATCTGGTTTCATAACCAATCCTTGTCCATTGGGAATATAGAGTCAATTATGCTGAAACAACCCTTTGAACACAAAATTGCTGATATAAACTTACAAGCATATGATGATCTGAAACTGAACCACTGATGAGCCAAACACATTCTGCAACTAAAACCATAATTGACCACTAAAACTGACCACTGTTGAACCATAGAAACTGACCATATATCCTCTACAGCAGCAACCAAAACTTATTGAAAGCAAACAACTAAAACTGAAAACTAACTAATGCTACTGATGTAGCTTATTTTGAAGCACTGAGACTAAATTACTGATATGTGAGATGCATAGGAACACGCCCATTCACTGGATTATAAAATAACTATCGTATCTGATAATTCTGCTCCATTGAATCCACATTGAATTAACAATTGACCAAATGAAATGCATGAAGAAAAATATTAGGAACTTGTACCTTTTTGCTTTCCTACATTTTGGAGGCTCCTCCTTGGCACGAAAATACCATTCAAACTGATCTATATGTTGTTCTTGCTTCAACGAAGGGTGGGAAGGGAAAATCAAGCGTTGAAGTTCTACCTTTGCTTGCACATGAAGGCTTGTGTTGACATAACTTCATCAGTGATCTCTTTTGTAGACTCTTCAACAGGATCATGACTCAAGATAGCATCAAAATTAGGTGTGCAAGTGGCTGAGATGCCCATAATGGTCTTGAATCTAACTGGGATTTCTTCTTGAAAGAAGAATGAAGTATTATGCAACTCTTTATGCAATTCTTCATCTTTATGGGTGTCTCTTAAGACCTCTTTGACATGAATCTTTTCTTGCATCTGTGGGTCTTCATCAAGAAAAAGAGAATACCCATTTCCAAAGATAGAAAATAGATCAATATCCTCACATGCCTCTTCTTCAACATCAGCCGCATCCACTACAACAAGCTTCAAGCAAAATAACCATTTACTTTCTCGATGGTAGGATCCTCTCTATACAAAATTTGATATCCTTGTTGGAAAATTGAGAATAAATCCTCTATTTGTTGGTCCTCATGCGCAAACATCTCTGTACCATCTTCTTCAAGATGTGAAATCCCATGACAGGAATAAAAATTGTCATTCTTCATAGACTCTGCAGAAATATCCCTTACAACCTCTTCCTCTCCATGAGGTACAAACTGTGGATCATGCTCCACCCAATATTTTTCAGCTTCAAATCCCCCTTTAAAGTACTTTTCAACTTCTAGAAGAGTCAATTCATACGAAAATTCTGAATCTCTTTCATCAGTTAACTAAGTTTTTGAGTTACATGTTGCCACAGGTGCATGATGCTGATAACCAGAAGGACACCTTGAATAGACAGGAGCCACCTTCTTGCTTGCATTTTGATCTTTGAGACTCAAATTTTCTTTAATGTCAAAATGACAAAGCACCTGATATGTGCCTTCTATGGACTGGTTTGTAGATACAAAGGTTTGTAAAGCATAATTCTCAAGATTATTGGGCATCTTCTAGGTATGAGGAAGGATATCTTCTACAAACTGTCTGCATTGATATTGTTGTTCATAAGGGTTTTGAGGCATGAAATATGGATCAACATGATACAATTCTTGACTTTTTAGCTCATTGAGCTCATGGTTGAGGATTTTTATGAGTTCTTTCATCTCCAGCATCTCTTTATGATTTGTAAAATCAGCAAGGAGGGTGGGTGGATTAGAACAAGTATGCATTTGGCTGCAAGAAAGATCTTGAGACGGGATGTTTGCATGAGGCATCAGGGGTTTTAAAGGCAGAGGAGGAAGTTTACCAGCCTCTATGAGGTTATTTTCAGATCTAATAGCAAGAGTATATGACTGGGGCAGGGATTCACTTCCTAGGGCTTGAATCATGACAGAGGTTTTAGGGTCTAGAGCCTTCAAATAATATAGAAATGCAAAAACTGGAGGAGGTCTTATATCAACTAAAAAAAATTTCCATACCTTATCATATCTTTCATTGAAATCAGGCATGTTCTCCATAGGATTCCTCTTGATTGTGACGAGGTTTTGGGTGAGAGTGTCGAAATCTATCTTTTCTTGGAATTGCTTGTAAATGAGCTCACCAAGCTGGTCCCATCCAATGACTGATCTAGGCTACAAATTTCTATACCATTCCCTTGCTTTACATTTGAGAAAAGATGTCAATAATAGGAGGGTCTCATTCTCAGTTGTGATATTGTGTATGGTGCATAAATTTGCCACATATTGAATGTGATCTGCTAGATAAACTGAGCCATCTCCAAGGAAATGAGGCAATGCCTTCCATGCTACCTCAAGAACTTGACCTTGTTGCTGAAGAAGGAGGATTGAATCCCAAGTCACAAAGGGAAAATTTCTTGCAAAAATGTTGAGATGCACATAGATACCTGGGGCTGCCATGGTCTGCAGAGGTAAAGATTTGAGAAAGAGTCACCAATAGTGAAAGGAAGCTAGGTGTGTAGAAATCGCTTCCTACACTAATCTAATGAGGAGAGGGCTATGCAAATTCAAATTAATTCTTACAACTACAGAAACATAGAACATCTAAATGAGATATTGCAAAAATACACATGAACCAAAAAGAAAGATAAAAGAAGAGAGACAAAGATTTACGGTGGGGAAAACCCTTATCAGTTGAAAAACCCCACACTCAGAAACCTGCACAATGTATTAACAAATCTGAAAGTTGTTTACAATACACTTGCAATGCAAGCTTCAATGGTCTTCGACACTCGTGTCTGGAGTCAATCTGGAAGCATAACAATACTTGTAAAACCTGTGATACAACTCCCTCTCCAAGCACCTGTTTATATAGAATATACAAGGCAATATTGGACCTATCTTGGGATGGGATTCCAACTTGGCCTCATGGCTCAAAACCCATGCCTAAGGACACTTGGTCAACATTGTAGAATGTGCCTAACACTTGTCCATAGCTCCTATCCCAAAGAGTTTGCCTATTTCTAAAATGGGCTATGACAGATGCTCTTGCAACACTTACGACCGTCATAGAATCTGTCATAGCGGTTACAACTTATAGCTATAAGAGAATATGTCATACACAGGCTATAAATAGCAAATTCTCTTACAACATGTCATAGTCCACCTTGGGGCACCCAAATATGCCTTATTCAAAGATGCTTCATGACACATGTCTTCACCTATCTTACATTCTTCTATTTCTGACTCTTACATGTCATAACTTCGTCATAGGAATCCATCATAAGCGTTTCGGTCATACATGCCCTTACACAACATGAAAGATGTTGACACATGGCAAAATGCTCCTACCACAAAGTGTGATGCCTATCTCCTCATGTGAGGACAAAATTACAAGTTGTCATCTTCCATGTAGGATGACACATCACCGTGCCACGTCCCACAACATGACAATATGGAACTTACAATTTATTTACAACAGAGGCAATTAATTAATATATACAAACATAAATAATGCAAGGAATTACCAAGGTTGAGACACTTTAATTCCCAACATTCTCCCACTTGTTGAACACCTTGTAAGAGCCAATAGAATAACAGGATTTAACTGCTATAGGTCGAGAGGCCCATAGACTCCGAACACCATTTGAACTTCTATGTGCCCACTGGTTTTGTCAATGCATCTGCAACATTCTTCAAAGTATCTACCTTCTCCAAATTTACCTTTCCATCCTCAACCATGTCTTGCACGAAGTGAAATTGAACATCAATGTGCTTTGTTCTAGCATGGAAAGTTGGATTCTTCACAAGGCAAATTGAACTCTGACTGTCACAACTGATCGTGATCTGACCTGCATCAACACCAATATCTGAACACAATCTCTTAATCCAAATGGATTCCTTACAAGCATGATTTGATGCCATATACTCAGCTTCTGTCATGGATAAAGAAACAATAGGTTATCACTTACTCATCCAACTAATAGCACCACCAAACAGTTTAAACACATAAGCACTGGTGGATCTCCTGCTATCAATGTCACCTGCCCAATCTAAATACACAAATCCATGAATATCAACAGAATGCGGAGGTCTTGTAACATTACCATGATAGCATATGGAATACTCAGAAGTACCCCTCAAATATCTGAACACTCGCTTAACTGCATCCCAATGAACTTGTCTAGGATTAGCCATAAATTGACTAAGGACTCCCACTGCTTGGGCAATGTTTGGTCTTGTGCAGACTATAGCATACATCAAACTGCCAACAGCACTAGCATAAGGTACTCTGCTCATGTCCTCCACCTCACTAGGAGATTTTGGACAATCCTCAAGAGACAACTTTGTCCCCAAAGAAATGGGAACACACAATGGTCTACAATCTTCCATGCTAAACTTGTCCAACACAGTCTTCACATACTTACTCTAGCTTAACCAAAGTTTTATGTTGGTTCTGTCTCTTCTGATTTCCATTCCTAGAATGTGCCTGGCTGCCCCTAAATCTTTCATTTCAAACTATGCTGACAACTAAGATTTAAAATCAGAAATCATATTCTTACCCTTCCCAATGAGCAACATATCATCAACATACAGTGCAACAATGAGAATACGATCACCATCAAACTTATAATACACACAATGATCTGATTTCAATCTCACAAATCCAATTGACAACACAAAGTCATCAAACTTCAAGTACCATCTCCTAGGGGATTGCTTCAAACCATACAAAGACTTCTTAAGTTTGAAAACCAAATTTTCTTTACCTTTCACCATGTAATGCTTTGGCTGTGACATGTAGATTTCTTCCTCCAAATCTCCATGAAGGAAAGTTGTTTTCACATCCATGTGTTCTACCTCTAAGTCATAAGTTGTTGCAAGAGACAACAAGAATCAAATGGATGTCATCTTTGCAATGGGAGAGAAGATCTCACCATAATCTATAACCTCCACTTGTGAATACCCCTTCACAACCAATCTGACCTTATACTTCTCAACATTGCCATCTGCACCAAATTTCTTCTTGAACACCCATTTGCATCCAACAGTTTTCTGTCTAGGAGGCAAAAGCACCAAGTCCCAAGTTTGATTCTTTTCCAAAGAAGCCATTTCATCCTCCATGGCCTCCTTCTAGGAACCTACATCTTTCATGTCCATAGCCTCTGATACAGTTCTAGGTTCATCACTGTTAGTAAGCAAAGCAAAAGCACAACTACAATCAAGCAATGTAAAACCAAACCTTTCAGGTTGCTTTCTTATCCGTGTAGACCTCCTCAAGAGCTAAGGTTGAGGTTCATCTTCTTCATCTGAGCTTTCAGAACTGCTAGAGCTCTCCTCATCATCAGGTCCAACATTGTCTTTCTGTTCAGTCTTCTCAGGGGTAGCAGAAAATTGAACAACATCCTCTTTCTTTTCTTTTTCTTCTGGCTGTAAAACAATGGAAGAAGGTGTAAGCTCTCTGAAGATGACACTTCTTCTATACAACACTTTTTTAGCCACAGGGTCCCAAAGCTTGTATCCTTTCACACCGACACCATAGCCAATGAAGATACACTTAACAGCCTTGTTCTCCAACTTTGACCACTTCTCCCTAGGCACATGTGCATATGCCTCACAACCAAAAACATGAAGATGCCTTACTGAAGGCTTTCTACCAGACCACACCTCCATGGGTGTCTTACCAACAAGAGATGATGTAGGAGATCTGTTTACCAGATAGCAAGCAGTGGCAATAGCTTCAACCCAAAACTTTTGTTCTAAGCGAGCTCCACTAAGCATACTCCTAGCCTTCTCCATCAATGTCATGTTCATCCTTTCTACAACTCCATTTTGTTGCAGGGTGTATGTAGTTGTCTTATGTCTTTCAATCCCAAGTTCCTTGCAATATTTATCAAATTCTATAGAACAGAACTCGCCATCGTTGTCAGTTCTCAAACACTTAATCTTTTTACCAGTTTGATTTTCAGCAAAGGCCTTAAACTCCTTAAACTTACTATAGACTTCAGATTCTTCTGAGAAAATAAATCCATGTCCTTCTACTGTAATAATCTATGAAAGATGCAAAATATATAGATTTTGATAACGAAGGAACATTAATAGGACCAAATACATCATAATGAACAAGGTCCAACACACCAGAAGACTTATGAGAACTCGAGTAAACTTGAACACGATTTTGCTTTCCATAAATGCAATGTTCACAAAAGTCAAACTCAAGATTACAATCATCTAACCCCTCAACAAGGTTTTTATTTTTTAGGGTACGCAGACCCTTCTCATCAATGTGGCCAAATCTCTTATGCCATAATATTGTCTTTTCAGCATGAAGTTTAACTTCCAAGGCATGATTACAAACATCAGAACTAGAAACAACAGATTTCTTAAATGCTCGTTCAGATGGTGGCGATGAAGTGACTGTTGCCCTCTTCCTTGAATCAGAAGAACTATTGAATTGTGAAATGCATGCCTCCAGTTGAAACAAAGTACTACTCCCAGTACCCTTAGCAAGCACCATAACTCCTCTAGTCATCTTGCATCCTTCTTTCAAAAAGACAACCTGCGCACCTGCATCATTCAAACTACTTACAGAAAGTAGGTTTCGTGCTAAGCTTAGGATATGCATAACCCCAGAGATCTTCTTTTTCTTTTCTTCTTTGCATTCCTTTCAGAAATGCCTAGATTTACCACAGTTCCAATAGATAACCTTGGACTTTCAAGGAGATTTGGATCTCCCACGGGATTTGAATCTACCCTTCTCAGCTTTCTTGTACTTCTTTTTCCCTTTCTCCTTGGGTCTTCCATGAACTGCAAGAGCCTCTTTGGCTGCATCAGAAGACTTTCTCTACATCTCTTCAGATAACAATGAAGAAACCACTTCATCCATTTTGAATGTGGATGTGGTGCTTCCAATAGCCATGACAAGGTGATCCCACGAGTCTGGCAAAGAACAAATCAAGGTCATACACCGATCCTCCTCCTCCATCTTCACACCAATAGATGTCAATTGTGCAACCAGCATGTTAAAAGCATTCATATGTTCAGCAACGGATCCTCCATCCTCCATTCGAAGAGAATACAACTTCTTTCTCAGAAAAATTTTATTAACCAGGGATTTGGCTTGATACACATCTCCCAACTTCTTCCAAAGCAAGGTTGCAATTTTCTCCTCATGGACATTTAACAACACAGAATCAACAAGACTAAGTCTTATGAGACCCTTAGTCTTCTGATCCTTGAGATCCCACTCATCTTGGTTTAGTTCCATTAACACTTTCCCAAAGGTCTCGATCAACAAGCATGTCTTCCATCTTGAGCTTCCACAGCTCGAAATTAGTGCCATTGAATTTCTCCACTTCAAATTTTTTGTATGTGCTTGTCATCTTCTTGCTGCAATAGAATTTAGAATATTCTACACAAACTCCCACTCAACTTAAGAGCAACTCAAAAAACCCCCACCCAATAGCTAAGACCAAAACTGGCCAAGCTCTGATACCAACTGAAAGGAAGCTAGGTGTGCGGAAATCGCTTCCTACACTAATCTAATGAGGAGAGGGCTATGCAAATTCAAATTAATTCTTACAACTATAGAAACATAGAACATCTAAATAAGATATTGCAGCAATACACATGAACCAAAAAGAAATACAGAAGAAGAGAGACAAAGATTTACGATGGGGAAAACCCTTATCGGGTGAAAAACCCCATACTCAGAAACCTGCACAATGTATTAACAAATCTAAAAGTTGTTTACAATACACTTGCAATGCAAGCTTCAATGGTCTTCGACACTCGTGTCTGGAGTCAATCTGGTAGCATAACAGTACCTGTAAAACCTATGATACAACTCCCTCTCCAAGCACCTGTTTATATAGAATATACAAGGCAATATTGGACCTATCTTGGGATGGGATTCCAACTTGGCCTCATGGCCCAAAACCCACACCTAAGGACACTTGGTCAACATTGTAGAATGTTCCTGACACTTGTCCATAGCTCCTATCCCAAAGATGTCACCTATTTCCAAAATGGGCTATGACAAATGCTCTTGCGACACTTACAACCATCATAGACTCTGTCATAGCGGTTACAACTTACAGCTGTAAGAGAATCTGTCATACACAGGCTATAAATAGCATATTCTCTTACAACATGTCATAGTCCACCTTGGGGCACCCAAATATGCCTTATTCAAAGATGCTTCATGACACATGTCTTCACCTGTCTTACATGCTTCTATTTCTAACTCTTACATGTCATAACTTCGTCATAGGAATCTGTCATAACCATTTCGGTCAAACATTCCCTTACACAACATGAAAGATGCCGACACATGGAAAAATGCTCTTACCACAAAGTGGGACGCCTATCTCCTCATGTGAAGACAAAATTACAAGTTGTCATCTTCCATGTATGATAACACATCACCGTGCCACGTCCCACAACATGACAATATGGAATTTACAATTTATTTACAACATAGGCAATTAATTAATATATACAAACATAAATAATGCAAGGAATTACCAAGGTTGAGACACCTTAATTCCAAACAAATAGAGTCACCCGATGGAAGATTCATGCTCCCATGAGCATATATTTTTTGTGATTTTCCACCAAAACCACAAAATATAGGGCAAAGATTCAATGAAAACAAAGACCAAAGTCTTTGATTCCAGTCCCACCGGGCATGCCAAAACCTATTGATGTTTAAATTTGTAGATAATCACCAACAATGGGAAATTCTAAGAATGTGGGATTGACTCTTAGGATCACCTCCAGATTTTAAAGAAGTTGGTTCTTCTCTATGGGTTTTGGGGAAAGGGGGAAGAAAGAAATAAAATTAAACAAAATACCTAATCTGCTAAGGTGATGCATCGAATTCATTTCCTGCCCAATAGCACAATGATTAAACCCTAAGAGATTTACTAGAAAACTAAAGAGCAGAGTGCATGATTAATTACCTAGTATTTAAAACAGATTTAATAAAGGCTAAAAATAGAGATTAGAAGCAAGAATCAAAGACAAATTCAAATCTACACAAAAAATACCACCACTCATCATTGCTTGACAGGAGAACAAAATTACAGAGGTAAAATTACTTGTACAAAATAAAATGTTACATCCCTCATTGAGAGGCAACTGTTGAGGCAAATAAAAATATATCTAACTGCTGCTAAAAATCTATGTGGTCTCCATGCAGTTCTACCCTCTCTATCCTAGATCTTTGATATTTATAACCCAGAAGCTAAAGAAAATCCTCTCCAACTGCCCAGAAATATCTCCAACTAAAAATCCATGAATCCTGACTCTGACTTCAACTCTGGAAACTAACTCTCCAGTTAACTGGGTCTTTTGGTTTGCCTCCATTGTTGTAGCTACCATGCTTGACCTGCATGAAGATTCAAACTCCCACTCTTCTCTTCTTGCTTGCTGTGAAAAATGAAGTGATTATTTATTTAGGGTTGCATATTTCCCATGAGGCATATGAGAGTTAAAAGAGTCAAATAAGAGTCAAAAATGGTAAAAATGGTATATGATTCTTCTTTGTAAAGCTTTTAACTTTACCCATCTTGAGGGACCTACGTGCCTCCACTTTATTAAATCTAACCCGACTCTTTGTTAAAATTAGATAAAGTCCTTGGCCTTATGAGAGGGACCCACCGTAGATATGACTCAACTCATTATTTTATTACATTTACCTCCTCTCATGAGCTTTTAAATCAAATAAGACTCATATTATTTTAAAACATTTGGAGGGGCCCACCACTTGAAACTCAATATTATAAAAAAGGCCCAACTCCAATGAAGACTCACGTGACTTTTCACCTTTTTATGAGTTTTATGAAAAAACATTTATCTGTGCTCCGCCTGCTCCACGTGGCGAACTAGCGCTTGTTTGAGAGAAAAAAAATTCTTGGAGATTTGCAAACACGCATGGTTCTGCCAAGTGGTAAGCTCCGTGTCTTTCTTTGTTATTACTTTCGCGGGCCATTAGATTGTCTCTGCATCAACGGTGCCTGAGTTGCTGCATTCGTTTTAAGTTTTTGGGTGATACTTAGGGTTTACACTTTGTTTTTTAAAGAGGCTGCCTCTTATGACTAGTCACCATCACTGTAGATAGGTCGAGCTTTTGCAATGTCTCTATGCCTTAAGATTTTAGGTCGAGCCTTTTGAATGCTTCACTTGTGATTTGAATGGTGGTAGTTTGAACCTACAATAGAGGGGATATGGTCTCTCCATGCTCTCGCGCCACTCTTCAAACTATGGTGCTTTGGATGCTAGTGAGCTGAGTTTCATGATGCACCATGATATTATAATGGCAAGGCTAGGCCTCACTTATCATGGCTAAACTATGATCTTTGTTGATAGCACCTTTAACTAGTGCAGAGGATGCGCCTTTAAATATTTATATTTAACCTAGACTTTCTTCACTTGGTAGCGCCATCAAATATGTGAATGCTATGTCCAGAGACTTTGTCATTAATTGTCAAGTCATTTCATGTTTCGTAGTCATAATTAGAATATAGCTGAGCACTTGTGGTCTTCATGAGGTTGAGGCGAGGTCACACCATCTTTTCCCATCGGGCTGCTTTCATTTTGCTAAGGCAGTGCTTCCATTTTTTGATGTGGGGTTAGAGTTTTGTTGTGGCTATGGCCAGCTATGATCCTCATCTCTGGATGCGTGAGTTTAGGGATGTGCCCTACATATTAGCAGTGCAGACTCTCCTTTGAGGAATAACGCTTTTCTTAAATCTAGCACCACCATTTAAACAAATCGGTCTTTATGTTTGGTGATGCTATTCTCTACACAGAGTCATTGATTTGTGGTTTATACTTATCTGTGTCATCTCTCAAGTGGCTTTGTTGATTTCAAAGGCTTGTGCTATCCTTTTGAGAACCTTTAATCTTTGGTGGCACCTAGATTCTTTGCTGAGTTCTTTCTATGATGTCTGTATAGCTTATGCACCCTTATAAATGACTACGACTCTCTTATATCTATTGTTTGCTTTTATTTAGCTGATAATGCCATCACACTTGAGACCGATGTGCCTTACCTCACAGGACTACGCCCTTCTTCCACAAGGCAACACCTTTGTTTATTGAAGGTGGCTGAGTACACAGAGGCAGAGCCTCTAATGAAAATGAAAGTGTCATTGATTTGGTTGAGCACTATATCTTATTGGCACAACATGGACCGCACCATCATACTTATGCTTTCATTCTGGTTGCAAAGTCTTCATTTGTATGGGTCACCTTTGATGATTAGCAGCTACTTTACCCTTGGTTTGGATATCTGTGTGCCCTTTCCCAATGGCAGAGCTATATATTTGCAATGTTGCGCCTTTGTTCTAAACAATGGCTGAGTGCTCACACTTTTGTGATAGTGCCATTTTCTATCTTCATGATGTGCTTTGAAAGAGATGGAACCTTTTGTGATGAAGTTCACTTAGTTTCTGTGACTCATTTTATGGGTGCACCATTATTGAATGGCTAAGCCATTCTTTTAGAAAATAGCATCCATCTTTCTTAGCAATGCCTTCTTTCAATTACAGCGCACAATATTACATTTGGTGCCCTTAAACTCTTTCAAGGATGCTAGGTATATTCATGGGCCACACCTAATTCATGCTTGGCTTTTGATTTAGAAAGTTACATCATCCTCTCTTATGCCCGAACCCATATCCTCTAGTGCTCTTATTGATTCTTTGACTAAGACTTATTAATAATAGGAGAATCGGCATCCTCTTCATGAAGAACAATAGAAACAAGAATCTCATGAAAAGAATCAGAATCATTGCCAAACCGCCATGCATCAAAAAATTTTAAAGTGGTGTGCAAAATTGCACAACACAACTCAATACCACTGCAAATGCTACAATACAATATCCCACTTGGAGATTGATCAGATTCCACAACATATCAAAAACAATAATAGAGAATCAGGTGCAGAAGATATTTTCAATTATATGGCAACACTAGATCGTAGTAAATCTAAGAGTATGATGAAGTGGAAATCTAGTTCATCAACAGAGATTTCATAGCCATCTATTAGATGCCCAATAAGAGCCTCTCCAGATCATGTAAACTCAAATGAAGGGTACCAACATGTAATGAGTTGCATATACGGTCTCACTGACAAAGTTTTGCAATTGGTTGTCTCTGTTAAGCCTACAGTTTTTGCATGTAATGAGCATAATTCCACGGATTCAAATGAGGTAAGAGGCTCTATTGATCTCATTTCTTCTTGTTTGGAAATTTTGTATACAAATGCCTCTTAATATGTAGATTGAAATCTAAGCGTAGGAGAATCCAACCCAGTTTCTTTATTGTTGGAGTGATCCAGAAAATGTTCTTTTAGACAAATTTATAGCTTGCTTTCTTTACTTGACTATTGAATGCTTTGTATATTTTTTTACATGATGGTTAAACCACATGCAGAGCAATTTTATCAAAGCAGCACGAAAATGAAAACACCTTGATGTCAACAGATCTGCCGATATTGATAGTGATCATGATGAGCTGGACAAGAATGTGCAGCACAGTCATAGTTGTGCTGAAGTTGAGGTAATATAATAGTTATTGTCAGTTATCTATCCCAATGTTTTGTCATTCTTCGTGCTTAAAATGTTCTTTTGGACAAAAATTTATAGCTTTTGCATTCTTTAAGTTGTAAGTTAACTTGTCCCAATATTTTGTCATTCTTCTTTTAGACAAAAATTTATAGCTTTTGCATTCTTTAAGTTGTAAGTTAATCTGTCCCAATGTTTTGTCATTCTTCATGCTTAAAATGTTCTTTTGGACAAAAATTTATAGCTTTTGCATTCTTTACTTGACTTATATTAATTTTTTCATGATGATTAAACCACATGCAGAGAAATTATATGAAAGAAAAATGAAAAGAAAAAGGCCCTGTCAACGAAGCTCTCTGCAAAGCTACACAACTTCATGTCAATGTTGATAGTGATTATGCTAAACTCGTGCATGATATTCATAGTAGTAGTGGTGCTAAACTCGAGGTAAGTGCTATGAAACACATGCAAGTAAATATTATTCAAGTATTATTCAAGTAAGTAATGGTTGTTTTATTATGTAAATAAGGGTAATCATTACCTATGTCATAGAAGCTAGTTAGAATAGTAGTGAAGTGTAATTATCTAGTATACATAAATTATGGAAATAAGAGAGAACATGTAACTTACATGTGGAAGCTTAGAGCTTAGTTGTAATAGAGTGCATACATAGATTTTGACAATGCATTACTGCATTGTGTTCGAGGATGCCATGGTCCTCAGTTGGGGGAACTTCATTACCAATCCATGTCTCTTTCTGGAGTACTCGTACATTCTAGCACTATTGTAGTCTTTCCCTCCATTTGTTTGTACCTCGCAATGGGTTAATTTTTTTTTCAGAGTAAAAATTTGCTTCTTTGTTATTCAACAGAATCAAAAAAAGCTTTCCCTGATCTTTGCTTCTTTCTTTTGATGGCAAGCATAATACTGAAGATGTCTTGTATGTGAGGATTAAAGCATAATCTTTTGAGTGTGGGTCATATGTGTGACAAAGGTTATGACTTAAGCTTCAAGGACAATGGATGCAAGATCAGGGAAAGCTCCAGAACAGTCATTGCAACTAGTAAGAAGACCAAAGGTAATATCTATCACTTGAAAGGAACTGATAATTATTGTTTGTTGGCTCAAACTAATGAAAGTTGGCTATGGCATAGAAGGGTGTGTCACATCAATTTTGATAACATTATGAAGATAAGTACTATACAGGCTATTAGAGATTTGCCTAAGCTTGTGAATCCTGCTAATCCTATTTGCGAGTATCAATTTGGGAAACTGACAAGAACAAGTTTCAAAAGCAAGGACCAGTCAGTTGATGGACTATTGGAACTAGTGCATACAGACTTGTGTGGACCTACCAGAGTAAGAAGTTTGCAAGAAGACAGAACATGGGATAAAGAGATAGTTATTTGTTCCTAGAATGCCACAACAAAATGGAGTCGTTGAAAGGAAGAATAGAACAGTTCAAGAAGCTGCTAGAACTATGATGAAGGAAGTTGATCTTTCGAAAGTATATTGGAGAGAGGCAATTCACACTTCTGTATATATCCTAAACAGAGTCCAAGTCAAAGGTAACAGTTTTAAGACTCCTTATGAATTGTGGTATGGTAAAGTTCCTAGTGTGAAATATCTCAAAGTTTTTGGTAGCAAATGTTATATCAAAAGAGAAGATCTAGGAAATGAGATCGTGTTTGAAGATTATTCTCAGATAACGTAGCGTGCAACCAGTCTTAGCCGACTTGGTTAATTCCAATAATTGCAGAGATTCCTTGAAGATTATGGAAGCATGTTATGGTGTGGAAGATCATGTTTGAGTCCCAGCTAAGGCGTGGTGTGATCTGCATACATATATACTACAAACCCTTAGCATAATTTTGTATTAGGTCAAGACCTATTTTGTAAAATGTTTGTAATACTGACCTTGGAGATTGTTCCAATGATTGATGATTGTAATACCGACCTTGATGATCATTCCAAGGTTGATGAAGTGTATAAATACTTGTAATTGAGTCATGGAAAAGGTGTCCTTGAGCAAAAATGTGAAGATAAGGAAAAGGGCGAGCAGATAAGGCAAAGCAGGGCAGAGCAGAGCAGAGGAACTATTGTACTTCAATATATTAATCTCAGACATGAAGAAGATGATGATTTTGGCAGTGAGCCTAGTAGTGAGCCACCAGTAGGGTTTAATAGCCCTCAGGGTTTAACAACCCTTATTGTAAGCTTTCTAGGTTTAGGGTTGAGGCAGTGAGCATGCTAGACCTAGTTGTACTTCATGGCAGTGAGCCAATATGTTCTAGGCCCATGGAGTGACCAAGCCTGAACATCATTTTTCAAAGATTGCACTATATTTTGAGAGCTAATCCTCTCCATGGTTTTTCCCCACCTTGGGGTTTTCCACGTAAAAATCTGGTGTCTCTTGTGTTCAATGTTGCATCTGTGTTTAAGTTTCTAATTTCATGCATTCTTTGTTTAATCATAATAAGTGTGGCTAAGTGATTAATGTTTAAGTGCAAAAGTGTTTGAGTTTTTGGGACAACTAATTCACCCCCCCTCTCAGTTGTCCAGCACATTTCAACAATTCGTATATGTAATATTTTTATTTGCTTTTATGTTTTAATTCAAATTTATTATGAATTAATGGAAATCAGTCAATGAAAATGACTAAATATACTACTAATTGATGTCAATTAATAATAAAATTGACTAAAAATACTACCAATTGACAGAAATCAGTGAATAGATATGACTAAATATATGACCAGTTGACAGCAAAATAATGATTAAAATGACTAAATATACTGCCAATGGATGGAAATCAGTTAATACAAATGATTAAATATACTACCAATTGACAGCAATTAATGATTACAATGACTAAATAAATGACCAGTTAACAATAATCAATGACTAAATTAATGACTAAATATACTACCAAATTGATCAATCAAAACAACCTATAAATGACTAAATATGGTTTAGTCATAAATTTGGTCGCGTTGTAAATAATCGGCAATAAACTACTAATGGTCACGTGACCAAGCTTAGCCATTTATATGCAATTTTTAGTAGTTTTTTTAGTCATTTAATGTTGTTTTTTTTACTAATGTTGTTGCTACAAGAGAAGGGGTGATGTTATAGAAAGTTGGAAAGTGAACATACAAGACGCCCTAATCTAGGATGTTTGTGGTGTGCATACTACAAGAGATTTGCCTCATCAAAAACTAAATCATGCAGCGGCAGGAAGAAGGGAAGAAGGGAACACCATGTGTTTTTTTTTTCATGTAGGGGTGGGAGGAATATGTTGTAGTTTCCTATCATAGCTGGTAACATTTTTGACTACATACTCTAAAAATCTCCCTTTTTTGGTGTGTCTAGAGTTGATCTAGTGTGATAGAGGAGTAGTACACACTGCAGTCATATACTATATGAAAAACACTATCTGTGTGGGGAAAAGGCAAAGTTGATTTGATGGTGCAGTGTTTTATGCATGGGCAGAAGGTGATAGCACTAGGCGGACTACCTGCTGCTAACACGATGGATTGAGGTAGGGAGTGGTTACACTTTTCTATATAAAACATTTGGGTGGCATAGAGGTGGTTGGATAGTTGAGATAAAGGGTGTTTCCTCTAAGTATGTATAACCATGTGGGAAAAATGATGATGATAATCATACAATCTGTTGTTCTTGGGGATAGTGTTTAGTGGAGATGGATATCAATGATTATAGAGATGGCACTTATCAAAGTCACATACTGCTGGGAGAGGATGGGGAGGTGTGATGGTGAGGAAGAGGTCATGATGATAATCGTGCATGTTGTTTCAAAATGCGGGGTGGATTGATTCTAATTTTGGTGTAAATGCCTCCTTCCTTATTATTATGGGGGGTGAATTGTCACTTGGTAATTGAATAGGAAATTTATCCCATCTTGAAATTGTTGGGCATTATGCGGTGGGAATAAAAGGTTTATCTGATTTGAAAGGATGCCCCAACTAAATCAATCAGCTTGTTACTACCCATTAGTTGTCTTAAACTACATATATGGTGAGGAAGGTATGTGTGATATTTAAAGCACTCAGATATGTACTTGAAAACAACAAAATCTTCAATCCCTTAGGACCGAATGATTTAATAAAGTTATTGCAAGGGCTAGGGGAAGGTGCGTACTATTGATAAGCATTTGCGGGGGGAACTAGGAACTGTGAAACAAATGCAGGAGTAATGAAAAGTCTTATAGAGGACCCAGGATGGTGGGTGGAGTAGACTCTGCATGTAATAAAAAGTTCCTTGTTCCCACCCCTATGTGCCAAACTCTCAAAGTGTTTGGACTAGCTAACAATTTTTGATGTGAGCAACTAAGAGTGGGTCATCTCACAATAATGGGTTACACTTTTTGGCCAAACTTGACATTGAAATCAACATTTTGAACTAAATCTTCACTTTCTGACAACTATAGCTGCTAAACCATTAGGAATTTGAAGATGATGCAAACTAGTGATTTGTGAGATTTTTCTTGTAGATTCTAAATATATTTTTTGAAAAAAAATTGGAGTTAAATTGTAAAAAATTTTGTGTCTCCTTTGATAACTAATTTTTAATAGTAAACAACATTTTTTAAAAAGTGATGTGTATTTTGTAGCACATAACTTTTTTTCTACAAAGGATAAAATTGTGATTCTTTTGAATTTAGATTGGTAACACCAATATATAGGGCATGCATTTGGTTTCATAATGTTTTGTTGATTTTTTTTTAATTAAGTTTTGAAGTCAAACTAATTATAATTTAGACATAGGTGTATTCCGTAAAACATAACTTTTTCTATATGTATTGAAATTCAATTATTTTTTTTTGTTGAAACAAGTACATCAATACCTAGGGCATAGATATTTTTTAGAATTTTTTTTCACTAATTTACTAATATTCCATGTGTATAGAATAGAGAATTTGATGTTCGGTGAAAAACCTACATTCACAAGAAATAAAAAATAAATATAATAATCAAATTAAATATATTTAAAATTATACTTTTTCGGAAGCTTATAATAAGGACTACATACTTACAAAACATAAATTTTAAATGAACTCATTTGATCCCCCAAAAGGTAAATCAAAAGTGGTTTTTTATCAACATTTTGATAGGTGTAGAGGAGACTGCATTATAGGTATGGTTTAAAACTAGCGGGGTTCTATCCAAGGGGATTTGAATCTAAGGTGATTTATATAAAACCAAGGACAAACACTTTTATCACAAGGAAAGATCAATAATCCTATAGTATCACACAATACATAGTATTGAGAAGAAAAAAAATAGCTTGATTTATTGATTGAAAGGTACATAAACTGCTGTACAAGTCTGGTTCTTGTATGTTTTCTCCAAAAACATGAAATTACATTGTTATTCTTGAGCTTCTAGAGCCTCAAAACATGAAAGAACTCCCTTGAAAATGATGTCCAAGAATCCTATATAGCATCATAGACTTAGGAGAGTATCTAGGACCTGATTTTGACCAAGTTGCAAAGCCTTAAAAGTAGCTAACTTACTTTGGACGCCCAAGAAGAGTCCTAGTTTGATTTGGTCTTCAAAAAGTTGATTTAGTCTTCTTCAACTCCTTGAAATGCTCCAGCTGTTGGTGAAGGTCCTAATCCTTGGAGAGTGTTGGAACTACCCCTAGATGACCTCAAACTACCCAAAAATTGCTCAAGATGCTGTCCTTGTCACCCATTTGGTCATAATTTCTCCATAACCTCTCTTAGATGCTTGCATGATGCCTCTTGAACTCCATCAAGACCCTTCAAACTACCCAACCTCCTTCTTGAATGCTTGTTGACAAGTGGATTGATTGTTTGAAGTGGTCAAATGCCTTTTGGGCATTTGGAAAGAGTTTTTCTACTTTTGGAGTCTTCAAACTTCTAACAATTGCCCATTCATGACCTAGAAACACTCCATTCTTCATTTGGTACCTTTGGAAAGATCTTTGACAAGGTTAAAATAGCCTTATTAGCCTTAGACTATCACTAGCTTTGATTGTTCCACCCATGTCTATCACTGTTATTTAATGTTCAATCCCTCTTAGCCTGTTGCACCTTTCATTTCTTACTGCCCTTAAACCTACATGCATATTGAAGTAGATATGACGTCTTGATAGGAAGCTCTATAAACTGTCTCAGTAGTCACCACTGCTTCATTGCTGACTGTCATCCTTATCTCCTGTCAAAGCATTCTAGGTCTTAGAGATTGTTCAATACATAGTCTTTAGGACTGTCAACACAGTCCTGTATAACCTTTCTTTATGACTATTTTTAACAGTATTCATGACTTTATATATGACTGTCCTTCGGTCCATGACTGTCCCTCAGTCCATGCAGACCTCTATATGAACTATAACAGTCACCTTGAGCTCTGTACCTTTCTTTCACTATCATAAATATCTTGACATTGGCAAACCTTTCAATGCTTGATAGGGCTTGCCACTTTTGTTCATGGCTCTAAAACTGTTTGATAGCCTTTATGTAACCCTTCTAGATCCCTAACCGCTATACAGAGTTCTTAGACTTCTTGCAGAGTTATTTGGAATACCCACAGGTTTCTAAGCTTCATAATGCCTTGACAATCCTTTTTACCTTAGAAAAGATATTAAGAACTTAAAAAGAATGCACCGGCCTCTGTGGACAGTCCCTAATGACTGTGACTGCTACTCACAAAACTTAGATCTTTGTATCATGGTGCAGTCCTATTGTGGCTTATGAGGGCTACTGCTCTACCTTGTTTATGGACTGCTGCCTTTGTCAAAACAATCATCACTGTTTTCTATATTGATGGTTGTGACATTCTTTTCATGAATTTGCTGCTCCTTTCTCAACGACAGTTGTTGTTCCTTACACTAGTATGCAGCTCCTTAACCTCATAATGTTGCTTCTCTTTAACAGGCTGCTTTAAAATCTCTAAGTAAGGTTGTCATTGCATTAGCATTTCAACATATACAACGTGATGTCTCTGTATTCTTCTAAGACCACTAATATACACTAAGATTTGCTTCCCAAACACTTCAGGTGCGGCATTCATCATGAATGTTTATGCATGAAAGTAAAGAAACACTCTTGGAGATCTTACCTATGACCGGTTCCACACATGCTCAAACCAGTTTGAAGTCATTCCTTGTAACAAACACCTCTACCATGGACAGTGCCTATATTTTAATGTGCAGGCTTCTTTATTATTATAACAGTCATTATATATAACTATTTTCCTTCTAAACTGGTGACAGTCACCTCTAAAACTGCTTTCTTTTAGACTGTTTCTTTCCACAGTAAAACTGCTAACTCTTATTGTGATTTTCCTTCATCTCCTTGGATTGTCTTCTCACGACTGTTATTTGGAGCCTTTAGCACATAACTATTGTATCATTGTATTCACTTTTGTCTTATATCATTACACTATTTTGTGAAAGCTCTTCATCATTAAACAATGACTGCCTTTGACTCTTATGCTAACTTGTTAGAAATTTCAGAGACTGTGTTCATTATATCACAAACTTGAAACCTTCTTCTATGGTTACATGCACATACTTGACATCTACTATCATTTAGAAGACTTTTGTGACTGTCCTTTGTTATTATCTGGCAATGACTGTCTCACTGTCAAATGTTGCTCTGTGCATTGTCATGTTCATACATCTGTCATTACTATGTCTTTTTCACTGCAACTGCAAACTTATTAGCATCACATACAGTTTGAGATCTTTAGATGCTTAGCATATCACTAATGAAAGACATAATATTTTGACAACTACCTTAGCTCCTGGACAATGTATACTTCTGCCATGTTTATTAATGAAGGGTTTTCATTATATTGTCCTCAATATTCTCTATCCACTAACCATAATATCTCTTTTCAAAGGTCTTTGATCACTGTTTTGTGTAAAGGGCTCTATATAATTTCATACTTTCTTACCTTGTTGTACTGTTTTCCAACATGTGACTGTCTTCTCACAGTCTTTATATGACTGTCATGCATGCTTAGCAACCCTTCTTTTCCAATGCTTCTACTGTCCCTTTGCACTGTGACAATCATACTACTGTTTCTTCTGTGTTTTGTGCTCTTTTTGGACTGTTCTATGACTGCCACTACAGTCATTATGACTGCTTTCTCGTCCTCTTCATAAGTGTTTCACTGTGCTTCAAACCCTTCTCTCTCTTCAACATATGTTGCTCCTTATCTCCTCATGAATGTCATTACTCGGTGTTTTAAGGACTGTTACAGTCATTATTCATGACTGTCTTCATTTGTCTCATCAGTCATTGCTTAAGAATAAGTTTAGGCATTTTTCCACAACACCCTTGAAGATCTTCACAAAACACTGCCTCCCTCTGTTTGTAATCTCCTTGATAAGTCTTTAAAGACTAAGGGCCACTATTAGCTTGTCATTTCCTTAGCAGATCTCTGCAACTTCATTACACATGTCTACAAACCCTGAAACGGTGTTGCAAACCCTTTAAAACTGTCTCACCTTTTGTTGACTGTTCTTCCTCCTCACAGTGTTTCCCTTTTAGGACTGCTCTCTACCTGGAAAACAAGCTAGTTGTTCATCTTTCTTCACCTCTATTTCTAAAGCTTCAATATGTTCTTTTTCCAGAGGCTTCTCCCTTGACTTTGGTAATGGGTCAACACATCCATCACAGACAGACAAGCAGATGACCATAACAATGGCCAAAGAACAGTTCCAAAAGAACCACTATGACCTCACACTGATGGAACTTATGGACTTCCATCGTTGGCAGGTCTGAGGTGATATCTCCTATGATTTGGTGCAATCTACAACCACTCAAACTGCATTTTACAACAACAGTCTTGTATCCTCTATTGGAGCACTCCAACAACCAAGCTTGAACTAAAGCGGCTAACAATCTAAGGTTTGGATTTAACCCTTCTTGAACTACCTAACCATGACTATTCTTCTGCCTTACACTATGTTTAGGACTGTATTTGGAGTCTTTGTGATGACTGCTGCTCTTTGTAACCTGATTGTCCCATTCCTTGTTCAATGTAGTCAGTGAAACAAAACACTACTTACTGTATCTCTGCCTCTTCCCCTTACCATGTTAGCCTTCTTTGACTCATTGCATGTTATCTACCCATTTTTGACATCTTGGAAACAAGCACATGCTATTTCTTTTGACAGTTTAGGATGCAATGTCAAGCTTTCCATCCAAAATCTTTTCTCAGACCCTTGACTACTTATACCCCTAGCAGATTTAGGGTATTACAAACCTCAATGACTTATCACTTCTTTTATAGCTCATAATAGCTTAATAAAACCTTTCCTTTACAAGGTCTTTTGAAACTATACTTTATAATATACCTTAATGCAATCTTGACATACCTCTTTAGACTGTGTCCCTTGAGATCAGTACTCCTGCCATGCATCTCACAGACAAGAAACTTGACCAACTGATACAACCTCTACCCACTGTTCACTTCAAACTGACTACATCTTCATTTATGTTTTTCCTGCATCTTTTATGACTGTTGTTCCTTTTTTATGTGAATGTTGCTTCTTGTCTATTTTCAAGGCATTGTTAGGATTTAAAGACCACTGTTCCATCTCTTTGTGTGCAGGTTTGTTTTCTCTTTAAAACTTTTCATAAGGTTTTCTCAATTCTCTATAGAATGCAGTGAAGATTCATGTAAAAGGCACTATCATTGCTATTCCTTACTCTTTGCATCTGTAGACTACCAGTTCATACATCTTTAATGGCTTTTGCTTACTTGTTATCACCACTGCTCCTCTAAACCCTCACTACATGCCTTTTCTCTATGACTCTTTTGATGGTACAAGATCACTGTGTGCAGGTATTTGAGGATGTAGGAAGTGATCTCAAAGTCTGATAAAGGTTTGGAATCATTGTGTAGACCATTTCCTCCACTCAGTCACTTTGTGTTAACTGTGAAAGCTTTCAAAACTATATCATACAGTGAACTAGCCACTGTTACATCTTGTTTTGCCAAATATCTTCAACCTCAATCTCCAGACCTCCTACAGGGATGCTCCTTAGATGTCAAAAACTCCATTGTACATGCTCTAGGCTTTCACCTTTCATAACTTGAACATTATCTTAAGAATCTCACACTGCCACAAATCACACTGAGATATGCCTAAACTTGTAAAGGTCTTGATAACCTTTGACAAGCTCCTAAGGCGTTGGAAATGGTTCAAGATAAACCTTGTGGAAATTTCCTTCCTTCATGCCATAATCTGCAACAACATGAAAACCCTAGAGGAGGCATGAAAAACCTAGAAGAGACACCCTAAAACGTGGGATAAAGCAGCTCTAACTCAACTCCAACACTCAAAACGTGATTTTTTTCCTTTTTGAATGAGTCTTCCCTCTAATATGTGTACGGGCAGTTTCGAGGATTTAAAATTTTTATGAGTTTTGACTCCAATATGAGACTAGGTAGGATGGAATAAGTGTTGGCAAGAGACACTGCTCCGGTATGGACTTGTATGTTGTCATTTATGGCAACAAGGGCAACAAGGCCCAGAGATCTTATCAACATGACAGGAAGACAGCTCCAGAAGGTCACATTGGAATTCAGGCCCGGTTGGCAGAAATGGCTAAGTATGGGCATTCACAGAGTAGAGGACAGTAAGTGGGTCAGTATGCTTCCGCAGATGATGATCTGGAAATGCGGTTCAGGTATGATGTTCTTAATTGTTTGATGGTGTTACGCTCCAAAGATTAAGCCCTGACTTCCTCCGGAAGTCATTTGGAAGAGTTATTTAAGTCCGAGTGAACAAAAGTATAGCAGAGACAGTGAACAAGGCACATTGTAATGGTCTGCATTCCTCCGCAAGTGAGTATTTTGTTATGCGGTCTTAAGGTGTTGTAAACACTTGTATGAAGTGTCTAATTCCAGAGTTGTGAGATCTGAGGTCCACTAGAAAGATAGTTGCAAGCTGCTGAGTATCGGTACAGTGTTTGACAGAGTTGGACAGAGACAGAGTCTGAATTCTGGTGGTCCGCATTTCCCCGCAAGATGATATCATGCCTTGTAGTTCTGAGGGTAAGATTGGGAATGTGTGAAGAGTCCTTGATATGATTTTGGAAGTGTTTTGTGATCCGCAGTAAAAGTTGTAAGTCTACAGATGAACCTGTTAAGCATGCTCTTAAGGAACAGGCCGACTAGTATGATAAATCATTGTGCGGAGAAGAGATAGTGTGTGAAGGATCTATTTAAGTAATTGAATGATTAGAGCCGACCTATATGAACACGTTTGAGCAAAGATTTGGGTCCGCACAACTATAGTGCATTGGATTGAGCTAACAAGCTACATCTTTCTATGTACACATTTCACTTCTTGGATGCCGACCTGATTATGGATCAAATCATGATGCGGATATATAAGAGCGATGAATTTCAATTGAGGTTGTGTGGATGTATGGTGGATTGATGTGAATATGTGAATAGCAAAGCAATGATACAGATCAATGGTGATGAAGACTTGGGATTCAGAATTCAGTTGCTGTACCTTGGCATATTGACAGATGCTTATGCAGCATTCCTTTTCATATACTATTTGATTTGTATTTGGCAGTGAGCCTTTCTTCATCAAGGCAGTGAGCCTGGCAATGAGCCTCCAATAGCGTTTAACAGCCCTTATTGTAATCTTTCTAGGTTTAGGGTTGAGGCAATGAGCCTGCTAGACCTAGTTGTACTTCATGGCAGTGAGCCAACATGTTCTAGGCCCGTGGAGTGACCAAGCCTGAACATAATTATTTGTAAAGATTGCAATATATATTTGAGAGCTAATCCTCTCCGTGGTTTTTCCCTCTTTGGGTTTTCCACGTAAAAATCTTGGTGTTCATGTGTCATGCTTCTATGGTTGTTATTCATTTGCATGTTGTGCTCTTATTTAATTAATTCTAGGAAATGGTTAAAAGAAAAGATTTATAGAACACTAATTCACCCTCCTCTTAGTGTTCCTGATATTCAACAATTGGTATCAGAGCGAGGTTCTTTGGAAAAAGTCTAACAGCTTAAGGAAGATCTGGGATAGTGTGATCATGGCAGCAAGAAGATTTGGAAATTATGAAAGCAACAAGCAACTTGAAGTAGCTCTTATGGATCTTGAAAACTCTGAAGCAGAAGTCAGGGATCTAAAAGAAAACTTGCAACAAGCTGATGAATGCATCTCAAAGCTAAAAGAACAAGTCAAGAAATTTAAAGACAAATACAAAGAAGTTAATGATCAATTAATATCAACAAAAGAAACCCTGAATGATTTGGAAGCAAAAGTTATAGAAAGAACAAGAGCAGAAGATGATCTAAATTTAATTGTGAAGAATAGATCAGAAGATTGTGCAAAACTTGAAAAAGAAATTGTAAGTCTAAAAACAGACCTGGAAAAGGCCAAAATCTTTGAAGAAAAATTCAAGATAAGTACTGCAAAGCTTGATGAAATGATTGCTAGCTAGAAGAGTGCTGATGACAAGCAAGGTTTGGGATTTGAGAAAGGAGAAAGTTCAAAATCTGGTCAAATAAACAATGAGTCAAGGAAAAACAAAGGATACCAATTCAGAAATCAAAAAAGAAGACCTAGAAGACCTCCAGTCAGACAACCAAACGCTCAGAGGTACCCATCCTTCAACGGTCACTGTTATAAATGTAATAAGTATGGTCATAGGGCTACTCAGTGTAGAAATAGAATGAATCAAAATGTTCCATCCTTTTCTGGTAAATTTTTCAATTGCAAGAAGATTGGTCATAAAGCAAATGAGTGCAGAAATGTCAAGAAATATGCCAAACTATTCTAGGAATGGTCAATTCTTCAATGGCAAGTGTTTCACATGCAATAGATTTGGACACATGGCTAATCAATGTAGATCAAGGATGAATTCATTCAGAGGAAGAAATCAAGGACAAGGAAACATTGTATGTTTCAATTGCAACAAATTTGGACATGTTACAAGATTCTGCAGAAGCAAGAATATGAAGAGAAATTACTATGCTGAAGAAAGAAAAACAAAGCAGAGGAATGATAAGGGAAAAGAAAAGGTTGATCCAATGAAAACCAAGAATGAGATGAGTATGATCTGGATTAAAAATGATGTAAATGAGCTTAAGGATGGATCCGCACTAGCATCTGGTGTAGACACTTCCTCCAGGAAGTAAATTGAGAGCTCTGGCTCAGGGGGAGCAATGTTGAAAATCCAAATTTCCCCAGCCAGAAAGTGGGTGCCATAATCTGGCACGAAAGTGTATGATGAAATCTGATGTCGCATCTCTTAAAAGAAAATCTGGAAGAAAAAGGGTCAATGTGGCATATTGCGGAGCAATCCTAATTGACTCTATTCTACAGTGAAGGGCTTTAACAGCTTTTTGGGAATGAGCATTTATGACAACTTAGGTTAATTCATGCAGAGGTTATACAAGGAAATCTTTTACATCTCAAAATCTCTTTACACTTGAAGCCATCAGGAATTCAGAGAGATTGAAGCTGAATTTGAGCAACAACGACCAAGATTTGAGGCGATTGAAGTATTTCGAAGAAAGGAAACCCTAACTCAGCGAAACAAGGTATTTATTTGACTATGAATTTGTTGGAAAGAAATGGCAAACCCTTTAGTTGTTGATATCACTGAGCGTCCACAACCCAAATTCAAGAAACATCCTCACAAAGCAACTAAAATTGATCAAATGGGTGCATTCTCGAGTATACCAAATGGAGTTTTATATGTGGAAGATGTTAGGGCATATATTCATGTAGCCCTAGATGAGCATAGTGACAGCAGATTCACGGACTTATATCAAAATCATTTAAGTGATGATCACTTCCACCTAAAGGAAGAATATAAAATCCTGAACGAAAAGAAATTCATCCAATATGCAGTGTTTCCTGCATTTGCTGAGGATGAATGGGTTCGATACGTGCTAAGCAGGATTCATGACGAGTTCATGTGGTTAGGGAAGGGGCAGCCCTTTAAGATAACAAAGGATGCAATTCAGGCAGTCACTGGACTAAACTCCATCGGAGGTGTGCTATTATTGAAAGTGGTCAAGAATCAAATGGTTACAAATGCCACTGGAGCCCAATTCGACAAAAGGGCAATGACAACAAATGATATTATTGATCCTGCGGTAAAGTTTGCCTCAATAGTCATAGGGTACAATTTTACTTCACAAGCAGAAAAAAGTATGTCTCCGGTATGGCTATTTACACAGCATACCAAATGATTAAGGAGAATACAGATTATGACTTGTGTGAGCTGCTGAGAATTTAATTAATGGACAACCTGAAAAGGATCAAGGAAAGCAAGAACTATCCCTTCAAATTTGGTACGCTCATTGTTTGTTTATTCTTCTATTTTCTGAATGAGTTCCCTACCCACAGGGGCTTGATTTGGTTAAGTAATCAACCAGTAGCTGTTCAAATAAGAAACTATCTTAGCAATCTAGGTAGTCACAATGAGCAAAAAGTAGCTCTATGGGGGTTTTTCAAGAACTTTCAAAATTTGATGCAGTCAAGGGAAAGAATACCTAGGGCAATTGTTGAGAAATACAAAGATACCATTTGTTTCATGGTCACCAAGGACCAATGTTTAATGGAGGTTGTTGAGCCTAGAACAGTTTGGATCATGCCCATGGGGTATGAAGTGGATGGTCAAGTACTGGACAGCTATGCCCAACATATGCTAAGCAAACCTAAGGACACAAAGCAGGAAAGGTTTGTTACATATAAAGAACTATCTGTAAAACTGTATGTTGAACTCAAAAAGCCAGAATCCACCAGGAAGGTGAGAAGAGAAGTAGAAGAAATTGCTGCAAGGTATGGTATTACCAAAGAACAACTAAAAGAAGTCAGGGAAAAAGCAAAGAAAGCAGAATAAGAAAAACAAAAGAGTGAACTAGTACAAGTTCCATAAAAATCTTAGATGAAACGGGACAAACCAGAAAAGGTTCAAAGGACCACTAGGAGCTCTACTACCTTGTCTAGTGCCACATCATCAATAAACCTGGAGAAAACATCAAAAGAATCCTCTGTCAAAGACATGAGGAAAAAGATGAAGGGAAGAAGATATATGTTAGTGTTGGTGAAAAGGATGAAGAAGAAACAGAGTCGGATGAAGAGGTTAAGAATGTTGGTAGGTGGCGACTGATCATGCAAGTACTGTACACTAGTTATGTATCCTCTTTCCGACATAAAAAAACCCTATTTTTGTAACCGACATAAGGCTTGATAAAAGCGGCTAAGGGTTAGGGTTTTGGTTGATATTATATTGTAGCATTTGCAACGGTATTGAGTTACAAGGATTGCTGATTGTAATCGGTTTGATTTACTGGATAATAATATTGGAGTCTATGTTGGTGGATGTAGCCCGAGTTTGGGTGAACCACGTTAAAATTTGTCTCTCGCTGTTATTATTTCTGTGTATTTTCATTCCTCTGTTTAATCTTTATTTGCATTTAATTGTTATCTTCTGTCGTCTAACCCTAACAAAGAAGATGAAAGCTAAGGCTATCAAAGCCTCCGGAAGCATTAAAGAAAAGCCCTCCGGAAAGGAAAACTCCAGTAAAAGATAGAGAAAAGAAAAGCCTCTAACACTTGCAAATGTAATAAAAGTTGTCACAGTTGATGGAAATTTGAAGCCCATGACTGAACTCTATGATGGATATACTGATGTTGATAAAAGAATCTTGGAAGAAGCCACTATGAAACATCTAAACATCTTCAACATGGCTCTTATTGAGATCATCTCTGATCTCCCTAAAAGCCTAGCTAATATTCTGAGCATCAGAAAGGAGACTGCTAGAGCTAAGGATATTGAGCTAAGAAAACATGTGATGACTAGATTATGTCCGGAAATTACTCCGGAAGAAGAAGACCTGATCTCCAAAGAGACCAAAGACTAGTTCAAAACAAAAATTAGGATGAATTTATTAATGATGGGTGAGATTGATAAGGTGGTGAAAGAAACAGAGGAAATTATTTTGGAAGCTCTGAAGCAACACAATCTTCCCACCACATGTGTAAATAAAGAGAATGATGTTGCTAATAATTTATCTATTCCCAAAGTAAACTTGGGCTAAGAAACAGATAAAGATGACAGAGTGTCTGAGGAGAAAGAAGTACTTGTTGATGACTCGAATAGGACCCTCATTGGCACAACAAACTGAGGATGATATCGATAAGGAAAAGATTGAGGAAGAATCGGTCATGGAAAATCCTCCACTAGAACAAGAAGAGGATATTAATAAGGATATGGATTTAGATTGTCCGGAACAAAGCCAAAAAGGAGTCTCTACTGTGCCAAGAGACACTGTTGTATCAGTGAAGAAATTGTTAGAGAAAGAAAAACAAATTTTGGATGAGCCTGAATTGCTACATGGTCCAATAGACTTGGATGCAATGTCCCCTATGCAAAAACTAAAATTGGCTTCAATTGTATAGGCAAGAGCGAGAGAAGAAATGTTAAAATCTCATATAGAGGATAGTGAATTTTGGAGAAGTTGATGTCTACCTACCAAAAGGATTCATCCATGTATTCAGCAAACCATCTAAAGGGCCTAATAAACTCTGTAAGTAAATAGTTTGAATCCATTGAAAAGTCAGCAAAAATAAAGGAAAGGCAAGAATTTGATGAGAAAAGGTTGGAAGAATTGAAGATAATGACAGCCAATGATAAAATTCAGCTAGATAACAAAATAGCAGGGAAACACGGGGACGCGTCCCCTGCCCCTCCAGCCCCGTCCCTGTCCCCTGTGGCGTTTCTGGGACGGGGGGACGTCCGAGGACGTCCCCTGGCCGTCCCCTGCAAAACCAGAAAACCCGAAACGTTCCAGGGACGCGGTAAAAATTTGAGGGGACATCATTGAAGGTTCGGGGACGTCTGGCCGTCCCCGAGACGGGCGAGGACGTCCTAAACGTCCCTCGACCGTCCCGGGGACGGCCAGACGTCCCCGAACATTTTGCATAGATTTTTTAAAAAAATTAACGCCAATAGTTTTTAAATCGAACAGCTTTGCCTTTTATATGTGAGCACTATATTACTCGGAATTGTCTCACGCCCTAAAAAAGATGTTTAGGTTATTAACTTATTCGTTATTCCTATCGGTGTATTCCTACCTGTCGGTGCCCTGCAACTGGAAGTGCTCGAAGCCTCGAACTTGTCTCATGCTGTTTCGAAGGGTTTCCATTTTTTAGGTAAAATACTAAAAATTTAATACACATCATTGAAAAAACGAGTTCAATACATATGAACTTCGAGTGTTAATATGATAATATCACTGCACTTGCACCCGTAGGAGGTTCAAGGAATACGCCGATAGGAACAACCCTAGAAAGTTTCCTGCATTTTTTTACGGTGTGAGACAATTCCGAGCACCATAATGCTCACATATAAAAGCCTATCGCCGATCGGCTAATTAAAAATTGCATATTTCATATATGATATTTGTGAATATCTAGACTTTAAAGATTTCTTCTCTTCAAAGTTTCAAACAGCACAGAAGATCTGAAGAATGCATACTCGTATAGCTCAAAACATTAAAGTGGAACATATACATTAGAATATCCCCTAGGAAGAAGAGCTTTGTAATAATCCCTCACCACATTGGCTACATTGAACTGAAAAACCAGGGTTATGTACATAATTAACAGAAAGTTGGGCAGTAAATAGTAAATACAATACTTAGCTGCATTTTTTCCAACAGCCATTACAAATTCGGAATTCCATGTTACATCATATCCAATCAAAACTTGTTTCCTTTGCCAGCAGCAAGCCAATAAGACTTTCATTAGGGAAAGGTGTGATTGCCAGCATTTCACATGCCTCAACAGAGTATGGCAGAATGAAGAGTATCCGTGACCAAATCTAAGTATATATTTGAATAATATTATAATAGATATTCCTCTATCTTCATTGCCATGGTAGAAATTACTGACTTGGACATCTTTCTTTTTATCATCCATTTCTGGAGTTTCTCTTGCTGGAAATGAACACTAGTTGCAAAAACAATACCAAAGTTTATCATTGCCAGCATGTGCAGCAAAGTATAAGTTCTAGCTACTTTTTTCATTTTTGTTGTGGTTTGTGGCTATGATGTCACTTGGTCACTCATAACTAGGTGTAAGGAAGATGATATATGAGTCTATGACTAATGGACCATGGTGTATTTAATTAATTCAATGTCTTATGAAGTTATGACCTATCATTGTTTTAGCCCTCTATAACCTTCCTGTACACTGCCCCCGCACTGTTTCAGCATTTCTGCACTTGCCAACATACTGGGACATCCTTCAAAACATTGCAAACAATTGATAAATATTCAACTCCAACAATTCACAAGCCTCAAACAAGTTATTTTATGCAACATTACACATTGAACTCATCAAACAACAATCATATCGACCCACACACACTAAATCAGCATCTTTGTTTTTTAATTTTTTGTTTTGTTTTGACTCAAATTACTAAAATCAAAATGCATAGTTGTGTTACTGTTCTGTTGAATTTAATTTTTATATTCTAAGTTCTCGCTTCACTTGTAGTTGTGAATTTTGACAGAAGTTTTCTTGGTTTTGGCAGAAGTTTTCTTGGTTTAATCATTTTTCAGCCTCTCAAAGCCCTGTCAAACAAGCACAATCAAAAATTTAAAATTCAAAATGAGCAACAGTGAGGAAAGTTTGCATGAAGTGAGCAGTGATGAAGTTCAAATGACACATTCTGAAACCCAGAACACAGGTGGAAGTTCTATTGGAAGTGTAACTCCAAAAGACCATTTTAAATTCCCTTCAGACATTCTTCAAATACATGCAAAAGGACCCTTCAATCCCAAAAAACCTTTGCTTCAATTTGCCACCAATTTGACTGGTCCTAAGGCTAAAAATTCAGGGGGCAGCAGGCATTGGCTGTGTCATAATTGCAATACTGATTATCATGGGAGCTATAGCAGGGTTGAACATCATTTATTGGGTGAGAGTGGCCATGGGGTTAGAATTTGTGCAGAGATAAAATTGGAAGAACAGGTTGAAATGCTAAAGTTGGTAGGGGAAAGTGAGGAAAAACATGCAACTACTTCTAGTAGTACTAAGAGGAAGCGTTCATTGCAAATGAAATCTATTGATGAACATTCCAATCTATCAGTTGGACATGGACTTGAAAGTCATAAAGGCAAGAAGAAGGCCACTTCTACCACAACCACAGGTGAAAAAAATACAGTGATAGGGATGATGAATATGCAAAAGCATGAGATAGCCGATGATTCAGTGGCCAAGTTTTTTTATGCCCATGCCATCCCTTTTCATTTGGTAAAGTCTCCTTATTTCAAAAACATGTTGAGAGATGCAGTAGCAGTTGGATCCTCTTATGTTCCTCCTGGGGTACATAGATTGCGTACCTCCCTCCTTGATAAACAATATTCAAAGGTGAACATAGTAATGGAGGACATGAGACAAACATGGATTAGGACTGGTTGTTCCATTGTGATGGATGGGTGGACTGATATTCGACATCGGCCGCTCATTAATATTATTGTTACATGTCCTTCTGGTTCATACTTTCTTAGAGCAATTGATTGCTCTGGGAAACGTAAGGATGCTGATTTCTAGTTTGCCCTTTTGAAGGAGGCCATAGAGGAGGTTGGGTCTTCTAATGTTGTGCAGGTTGTGACAGATTCAGCTCGTGTTTGTAAGTTGGCTGGATTGATGGTTGAGAGTGCTTACAAACATATTTTTTGGACTCCATGTTGTGTACATGCTTTGAATAATGCTTTGAAGGACATTGGCAAAATAGAATGGGTGAAGGTAGCAGTGGCTAAATCTAGATCAATACAAATGTTTATATGCAATCATCAAACTTCACTTGCATTATTCCGATCCTATTCAAAGAAAGAATTCCTCAAACCAGTCGAGACTAGATATGCTAGCTATTTTATTTTACTGGAGAGGATGCTGGAGGTGCAAGATGCTCTACAATCCATGGTGGTTGCTCGAGAGTGGAAAAAGTGGGCTCCATCAAAAACAGAAGAAGGACAGAAGATGAAAGACATGGTGCTTAATGAGAGTTTGTGGTCCAATATCAAGTAAGAAATATGTACTTGAACTTCATATTTTTGATTTTTGAGTTTCTAATTCTAACTTTTTGCTTTGTTTTTTCTTTAAATTCAAATTGTTAATGTCTTACTTTTTTTAAATTTTTTTTGCAGATATATTTGCTCTATCATATCACCTGTTGTGAGGGTGATCAGGTATGCAAATACAGACTCTCCTAGCCTTGGAGAGATTTATGAGACTTTTGATAGCATGCTTGATCAGATGAGGCAAGCAATTCGTGTCAAGGATCCTGAATTACAATTCTATGAGCAACATATCAGGCCTATTGTCACAAAGAGGTGGAACACAATGAACACCCCTCTTCATATGGCTGCCTATGCTCTTAATCCGAAGTGGTATGCACCTAGACCTGGCCGAATGCTTCCTTCTGAGGATGATGAGGTAATGGAGGGGCTTATGGCAGCCCTTCGTAAGATGTATGGCACTGAGGAGGCAACTATACTTAGAGAGCAGTGGCTTCAGTTTTCTGAACTTCAGGGTCCTACATTCAGCAAACCAGAGGCTAGGACGGATAGGGCCACTATTGCACAAAAAAACCCCATTGGATGGTGGAAATTTCATGGGAAGGACACACTAGAGTTGAAGCAACTTGCCATTCGTTTACTCTCACAGATTGCTAGTTCCTCTGCTGCAGAGAGGAATTGGTCCACCTATGGCTTCATCCACTCGATCAAGAGGAACAGGCTTACCTCGAAACGAGCAAAAAAACTAGTTGCAGTTCATAGTGCCTTGAGACTTCAGGATTGGCAGACTACTGAGTATCGACAGACTCCAACAGCACGTTGGGATGTTGATCCTGAAGATGTTAGGCAGATTGACGAGGAGGAGGTGCAACCAGGAATGGTTGGAGTTCCATTGGATGATCCACTTCAGGCAAAGAGTGGCAGTGACACAGATACTTCTTTTGATATTGATAGCCCGAATGAGGCATAGACATTATGATTAGATTGTTGTATTTTGAAGTTTGAAACTTTGGGTTTACCGTTTATTAGTTTAACAGTTTGTCAGTTAACTTTCACTTTAATTTTGAAGTTTGAACTTCAATTTTAGAATTTGAACAACAAAATTGAAAATGCTTTAATATTGCTGTTATGAATCTTCAATCTCATGACTCATGATTATATTTATCATTGCTGTTATACTAGTGTTACTGTTAGTGTCTATTGTTTAATGTTTATTAGTTTACTCATGGAGTCATGACTCATTAATGATTATAATTTAATAATTTATTATTAATGTTCATTGCAATGTTTATGACTATATATTATCAATTTATCAATTTATCTCTATTTCATATTGATATTTTGAAAAATTCATATATAATATATATATATATTGAAAAATTCATATATCGCCGTCCCCAAAAATTGGCCCTCGAACTGTCGTCCCCGAAACGCATCCCTTGCCGTCCTCGTCCCCCCGTCCCCGAAACGCCGTACAACATAGCAAAATAGCAAACATTCAAGAAGCTGTGAAAGATGCTAGTGATGTGTACAAATTTTGTTTATCCTGGCCAAAAGTTACTCAGAAGATTGAAGATAAGATCAAAGACCTGGAACAGAAACTGATGGATACTTCCATGAAATTTGATCTGGCAGTAGAGTTAGTAAGCAATAAAGAAACTGAAGTCATTAGCATTCACAATAACTTGACTAACTTAATAAATCAGAAGTATCAGATAAAAAGCAGAATGGGACGATTAAGAAGACTAATCTGCCCTAAGTTGGACTTAATGACAAATCTTGCTGCAGAGGCTAAGTTAGTTGTACAAACAGATACAACTTTTGATCTCAAAAAGGCAGAAGCCTTAGTCTTTCTCTTCAATGGACACATTCAGATTTTGGATAATGTCAAGAAAGGCTGGGATATTGAGTGGGAAAAGATTAAGAACATATTCAATGACATTCTCAAATACATGTAATATAAAGATGAAGATTGTACTTGTAAATATGCAGCAGAGAACATAAAATTTTTGAAATTTTGACAAATTTTTGGTTTCAGATCACACCCTTTGCCATTGATGTCAAAGGGGGAGAAGAAGATCAGTGAAAAATAGATAAACATCTTAGGGGGAGTAAGAGAATGAAGTGTATATAGTAAGGGGGAGCAGTCAAGCATTTTTCACTAAGTGTTGCCATCAATGCCAAAGGGGGAGATTGTTGGCAAGAGACACTGCTTCGATATAGACTTGTATGTTGTCATTGATGGAAACAAGGGCAACAAGGCCCAGAGATCTTATCTGCATGATAGGAAGACATAGCTCCGGAAGGTCACATTGAAATTTAGGCCCGGTTGGCAGAAATGGCTAAGTATGGGCATTCACAAAGTAGAGGATAGTAAGTGGGTCAATATGCTTCCGTAGATGATGATCTGGAAATGTAGTTCAGGTATGATGTTCTTAATTGTTTGATGGTGTTATGCTCTAGAGATTAAGTCCTGACTTCCTCCGAAAGTCATTTGGAAGAATTAACTAAGTCCGAGTGAACAGAGGTATAGCAGAGACAGTGAACAGGGCACATTGTAATGGTCCGCATTCCTCCGCAAGTGAGTATTTTGTTATGCGGTCTTAAGGTGTTGTAAAAACTTGTATGAAGTGTCTAATTCTAGAGTTGTGAGATCTGAGCTCCATTGGAAAGATAGTTACAAGCTGTTGAGTATCGATACAGTGTTTGATAGAGTTGGACAGAGATAGAGTCTGAGTTATGATAGTCCGCATTCCCCCGCAAGATGATATCATGCCTTGCGATTCTGAGGGTAAGATTGGGAATGTGTGAAGAGTCCTTGATATGATTTTGGAAGTGTTTTGTGATCCGCAGTAAAAGTTGTAAGTCTACAGATGAACCTGTTAAGCATGCTCTTAAGGAACAGGTCGACTAGTATGATAAATCATTGTGCAGAGAAGAGATAGTGTGTGAAGGATCTATTTAAGTGATTGAATGATTAGAGCCGACCTATATGAACACATTTGGGCAAATATTTGGGTCCGCACAACTATAGTGCATTGGATTGAGCCGACAAGCTACATCTTTCTATGTACATGTTTCACTTCTTGGATGTCAACCTGATTATGGATCAAATCATGATGTAGATATATAAGAGCAATGAATTTTGGTTGAGGTTGTGTGGATGTATGGTGGATTGATGCGAATATGCAAATAGCAAAGCAGTGATATAGATCAGTGATGATGAAGACTTGGGATTCAGAATTCAGTTGCTGCACCTTGGCATATTGACAAATGCTTATGCAATATTCCTTTTCATATACTATTTGATTTGTATTTGGAAGTGAACCTTTCTTCATCAAGGTAGTGAGCCTCCAATAGGGTTTAACAGCCCTTATTGTAATCTTTCTAGGTTTAGGGTTGATGCAGTGAGCCTACTAGACCTAGTTGTACTTCATGGCAGTGAGCCAGCATGTTCTAGGCCCGTGGAGTGACCAAGCCTGAACATCATTATTTGTAAAGATTGCAATATATATTTAAGAGCTAATCCTCTCTGTAGTTTTTCCCTCTTTGAGTTTTCCACGTAAAAATCTTGGTGTTCATGTGTCATGCTTCTATGGTTGTTATTCATTTGCATGTTGTCCTCTTGTTTAATTTATTCTGGGAAATGGTTAAAAGAAAAGATTTATAGAACACTGATTCACCCCCCTCTCAGTGTTCCTGATATTCAACAATAAGAATGCATTTTTATACTTTTAAACCATAAGAGACCTCTTTTTAAACATTTCAAACCTATTAAGACCTTGTGAGGGACTCATAAAAGGTAATGATACCTTAAAATACTTATAATAAAAACCCTTTTCCATCTATGCTCCTGAGAATTTATGTTAACTATTTTGAACTTGAAAAGTAAAAATGGTTAACATTTTTGGCGACTTCTGTGGGATGCTTGCCTGCTAAGCATCTAAGACCAGTGGTCTAGCATATCCATTGGGCATATGAGTCAAAGAAAGACATGAAACAAACTGAACCAAACTTGATGACAGTTATTTACACCTCAAGACAGCTAACTAAACACCTAAACTAACTATGCTTCAACACTTGGAGAAAATACCAACTAACTACATGCATCAGCACTTATTTACTTGAAATAAATCTGTCCTAACCTACCCTAACCAACATCAAGACTTGTTCAAATGAAACCATTAACTAGTTCCTTGAAGTAGCTTCCTTTTCTCATTACTTTGCAATGCTTCACATGTTCATGAGTGACCAAAAGGAGATGGAGATTAAGCAAATGTTTAACCAATCGCTGCAATATCCCTCAAAGAATGAAATCACATCCACTTACCTCTTTATGTTGGTCATAAACGCTTTTATTTTGAGATGGATAAGTGGGCTGAATGCATTCTCCTTCAGCTGCAACCTCATGCTTGGGTGCAAGCATGAGTTGTGGTACTTTGGGGGCCTCCATTCTGGCTAAATGTCTGATTGGACAGCCTCTTGAAAAGATTAAACTTTGAGGTATCCTTGCTGGTTTATTGCTTGTGGGTTGCTTCTTCATCATTTTGTTGACTTGGTTGCTTCATTTCTTGTGACTAATTTGACAAAAACATAGAGGTTTCTGCCTTATGTTCCTGTTGTTCATGATTTTGCTCTTCCATTGGTGTTGGCTTGGCATCTAGATTTGAACAAAATGTTTCCAAATCATTCCAAAAAAGATCTTCAATTTCTTCTTTACTTTTCTGTATTGGAGGACTGATTTTGACTTCACAATAGCTTTGACTAGCAACCTTGTGCGTATCAACATCTATATTTTGTAAAACAAATTTGTTTTCATGTGCCTCTTCATAAACCAACATCTTCTCGTACTCATGCTCATCCTTTACCAGCTCCAAAACTTTTGATGTCAATGAAACTTGTATGATCTCCTCTTCTTGCTCAATGAATAAAGTTCACCAAATGGGAATGCTAAAACCTCATTTACATCAGCACTTTCTTGGTCATTGCCTCGCTATCCAAACTGATTTATTAACATAGGCATTGGCATCTTCTCTTCATCTTCAACAAAAAATGGGAGCTCATCAAACAAATCAGTTAGAACTTCATATCCGACACTTTCTACTTGTTTGCCAACTTTCTACCCCAAAAGATTATGCTCATTATTCCCTTGGAACGAGCCTGATTTTCCCTCTTTTAACTAATATGTAAGTGTACCAACAGCAAAATATTCTTCTTGTTCTTCCCCCAAAACCTCATTTTCTTGCTTACTAAACCAACTATCTTGGTAAACAATGGGACCATTTTTACAAAGGCGAATGGTGATAGGAGAAGAAGGTTGTTTATAAAGGTCTTGTTGGGCTTCTTGAGGAAGAATACATTTTGGAGGAGGTTGTTCTTGAGGGATACTAGGCTCTTGCAAAGGATGTAGGTCCCTAAAACTTGGAACCTCAAATTTACAAGACTGACTTGAAGAGTTAAAAATCATACCTTGCTTGAAACTTGGGATTTCATACTTGGGAGGCTCTTCCTTCACATGTTGATCCAAAATGAAAGAGGCCGATTGGGCTTCTATCTTTTGCACTTGGGCAAGCAATAACCTTATTGGCTCTTGTTTGGCAGCAATCTCTTTTGCAAGAGACTCTTCATATTGTTCCCTTTGGTAATCCATCTCTTCTTGATAAGGCAACTCTTCTTGATAAGAAAGCTTTTGTTGGAAGTCATACTTTTGGTCTCCTTCAATTTTACTCATTTGCCTTTGAAAATCCAACATGATGTCCTTGATGTTTATGTTATCAGCATTTGAAGGTTGGCTATGAGGGTACTACATTGGTTGGAGACAAAATGGCCTTTTTATGGTTGATTAAAAGGTTGCCAAGAAGATTGAGCAGGGGTGGATGGGTGGTAAACATGATAAGAATGCTAATGAACTGTTGTTATAGGGTCATTTGGGACAAAACTAGCAAGTTGTTTTGTTTGGTATGGCTGGTAAGAAGAGATATAAGCAGGTTTTTCATGAAATGGAGGGTGATGAAGGACATCTCCATAAAATGAAGACGTTATGTAGCATTCAAACAAACTGGAAACTCATTGAACTATCATAAAATCAGAATTATTAAGACTAATTTTTGCAAGACTTTCATAACATACCAACACTTGGTCTTCTTGAAACTAGTAGAATAACTCAGAGTCGCCAAGTGTGTGAAGATTTTTTTTGCCTCCAAAGGCAGAAATTACTGATAAACACAACAAATATCAGCAATAAGAGGAGTAATTTTGAACTATGATAGCTCAAATTGTCCCACCGAGAGTGCCAAAAACTGTTGTCACCAAATAGTGCACCCTTTGCTGAGATGATGAAATCACTCAGCCTACTAGTGAAACATGGGATAACTCCCCTGATTATTGGCTCAGGATGTGGGAGTTAACCTCCAGAGTGAGCTAGTTCTCTTGGTAACTTCACCTAAACTAACTAAACTACTATTGTTCACATCAAACTGACTACATCTTCATTTATGTTGTTCCTGCATCTTTTATGACTATTGTTCCTTTTTTATGTGAATGATGCTTCTTGTCTATTTTCAAGGCATTGTTAGGCTTTAAAGACCGCCGTTCCATCTCTTTGTGTGCAGGTTTGTCTTCTCTTTAAAACTTTTCATAAGGTTTTCTTGGTTCTCTATAGAATGCAATGAAGATTCATGTAAAAGGCACTATCATTGCTATTCCTTACTCTTTGCATTTGTAGACTACCAGTTCATACATCTTTAATGGCTTTTGCTTACTTGTTATCACCGTTGCTCCTCTACACCCTCATTGCATGTCTTTTCTTTGTGACTCTTTTTATGGTACAAGATCACTGTGTGCATGTATTTGAGGATATAGGAAGTGATCTCAAAGTCTGATAAAGGTTTGGAATCACTGTGTACACCATTTCCTCCACTCAGTCACTTTGTGTTAACTGTGAAAGCTTTCAAAACTATATCATATAGTGAACTAGCCACTGTTACATCTTGTTTTGCCAAATATCTTCAACCTCAATTTCCAAACCTCCTACAAAGATGCTCCTTAGACGTCAAAAACTCCATTGTACATGCTCTAGGCTTTCACCTTTCTTAACTTGAACGTTATCCTAAGAATCTCACTCTGCCACAAATCACACTAAGATATGTCTAAACCTGTAAAGGTCCTGATAACCTTTGACAAGCTCTTGAGGCGTTGGAAATGGTTCAAGATAAACCTTGTGAAAATTTCCGTCCTTCATGCCATAATCTGCAACAACATGAAAACCCTAGAGGAGGCATGGAAAACCTAGAATAGATACCCTAAAACATGTGATAAACTAGCTCTAACTCAACTCCAACACAACTCTAACCTGCCACGACTCAAAACGTGATTCTTTCCTTTTTGAATGAGTCTTCCCTCTAATATGTGTATGAGCAGTTTCGAGGATTTAAGGTTTTTATGAGTTTTGACTCCAATATGAGACTAGGTAGGATGGAATAAGAATGCATTTTTATACTTTTAAACCATAAAAGACCTCTTTTTAAACATTTCAAACCTATTAAGACCTTGTGAGGGACTCATAAAAGGTAATGATACCTTAAAATACTTATAATAAAAACCCTTTTCCATCTATGCTCCTGAGAATTTATGTTAACTATTTTGAACTTGAAAATAAAAATGGTTAACAAGTAGGCTTGAAGGTGTGTCAAGGCATTGAGGCACCGTTCAAGAAGCTCTAATTCATGTAGACATAAAGTCCTATATTTTTCTCCACTGATGATGTGATGCAAGGAGATGCACAAGGAGGGTAGTTTGATCTCAAGTGGCAAGATAGATTCGACATCGAACACAAGGGAATATGGTGTAGTGTCGGTAGGTGTGTGGATGCTAGTGCAGTAAGCCCAAAGGGCAGGATGAATGTGGAGATTCCAATCATAGTCAGTTTCATTGACAACCTTTTTGAGGATTTAAGCAAAATTTTATTAGTTGCCTCTACTTGATCGTTACCTTGAGGGTAGTATGGAGTGGACCAATGGTGTTGAATACAAAAACATTCACAAAGAGTGCGAACATCATGTTTTTTGAAGGATTTACCATTATCTACAATAATGGCAGAAGGAATACCATAATGGTAGATGATATGGTATAGGATGAATTTGGCTATTTGGAATCTAGTGGTATATGTGAGGGGAATGGATTCTACCCACTTCATAAAATACTCAGTGGCGGTGATGATGAACTTATGACCTTCGAAAGAGGAGGGATGATTCTTGCCAATGAGATTGAGGCTCCATTGTGAAAAGGGCCAAGGTGTCATAATGGGTTGCAATGCCTGGGATGGAGTATGGATAAGGTCTCCATGCTTCTGAAAAGGTTGGCACTTCTTGACATATTCACAAGCATCATGTTCCATAGTAGGCCAGTAGTACCCTATGCGTAATATCTTCTTAGCTAGGACCAAACCACTAGTATGAGTGTCGTAGATACCAACGTGCACCTCTTGGAGAGAAAGATTAGCCTCTTCGTTATTTAGACATCGTAGGAGAGAACCATCATAGCTTATTCGATAAAGTGTGTTGGCGAGGATACTATAGCAGTAAGCTCATTGAATGAAAGTGGTGTGTTGTCAGGAGGATAGGTTGGGCGGGAGAATATGGCCGTGTAGGTAAGTGTAAATATCATGGTACCAAGGAGAATCGGGACCAACAATGTCACAAACAAATTTGGATTCCAGGACTTTATAGGTAGGAATCAGGAGTTGTTCAACCAGGAATTCACACCATTGACTATCCTGTGGCATATCTAGAAGAGACCCAATAGTTCTCATGGCATCTGCAGCTTTGTTCTAAAGACAGGGCACCTGTTCAAATTGGATAGCTGTAAAGTATTTCTTGAAATCATCAACCATCCATTTGTAAGGGATTAGCTTGTCATCCTTTGTATGATATTCATCATTAACCTCTTTGATAACCAATTGAGAGTCACCATAGACCTGTAATTGATGGATGTTCCATTGGATGGTGGCTTTAAGGCTTGTTATTAGAGCTTCATACTCTGCCATGTTGTTTGTGCAAGGAAATCCCAATTGAAATGCTTTAGGTATGAAATCTCCTTGAGGGGTGACAGAGAATACTAGCACCAGCGTCGTGACTTGTAAATGATCCATCAAAGTAGAGTTTCCAAGTATTTTATTCTGTTATGGTGAAGATAGACTCATCTGGAAAATCTATTTTCAATGGGTTGTGATTGGTTAGCAGGGCCTCCGCAAGTTGATCTTCCATAATCTACCCTGTGATTGCTTGTCTATCCACATACTCAATGTTGAACTCACTAAGCATCATAACCCATTTCACCATCCATCCTATTAGAACAGCCCTAGAGAGTAGGTACTTCAAGGGGTCGACCTCAGAGATGAGCTTTATAGAGTGACTCAGCATGTAGTGTTGCAACTTTTGAGAGCTAAAAACAACAGCTAAGCATGCTCATACCATGGGTGAATAGTTGAGCTCATAGTCAAAAAGGGTCCTGCTAATGTAGTAGATAGTCCTTTCTTTACCTATTTCATCATGTTGTGCTAGAAGTGCCCCAAGTGCTATTGTTGTGGATGATTTATATACAGTAATAAGGGTTGTCCTGGGATAGGTGCCATGAGGACAAGTGGTGATGCTAGATATTCCTTGATTTTGTCAAAGTCTTGTTGGCAATTATTATCCCATTTAAACTGTACATCCTTTCAAAGGAGATGGGAAAAGGGATTACATTTATTTGCAAGTTGGGCAATGAACCTTTGTATAGCCTGAAGCTTTCCTTGAAGGCTGTGAATTCACTTTAGATTTTTAGGCGGGGGCATTTCTGTGATGGCGGAAAATTTGGCGAACTCTACCTCTATCCCTCTACAAGAGACAATGAAGCCCAATATTTTCCAAAGGTGACTCTAACGACACACTTCTTTGGATTGAATCACACCTTATATTCTCTAATGTGTTCAAAGATTCATTGTAGTACTTCCAGGTGTCCATCCCTTGTTTTTTATTTTCCTAGGAGGTCATCTACATAATCTTCCATCATTTGGTGTAGCATATCCTGAAATATTACAGTCATTTCTCTTTGATAAGTGGCTCCAACATTCTTAAGATCGAAAGGCATGACCTACCAACAATAGGTACACCAAGGGCATGTGAATGTTGTCTTGTGTTGGTCTTCGGGTGCTATTTTGTTCTGGGTGTATCTCAAGAAGCCATCTATAAGTGATAACATCTCATTTCTTGTCGTGAGATCAATTATGATGTCTATATTAGGAAGTGGGAAATCATCCTTAGGACATGCCTTATTAAGGTCTCAGAAATTTGTACAAATGTGGATGCCCCCAGGGTTCTTACCAATAGGCACTATGTTAGAGACCCACTTTGGATAGTCGATGGGGTGGATGAAACCTACTTCTAGCAACTTTTATAGTTCTTTTACCATAGACCAATCTGTGGATGCATCTTCTGGAGCTTCTGTTTTATAGGTCTTGCATCGGGACGCACCACAAGGTGATGGACTACAAGTGCAAGATCTAAGCCTGGCATATCAACATAAGACCAGGCAAATACATCTAGTGTTTTGTTGAGGATAGTTAATAAATTAGGCTTCTCCATAGGAAGGAGAGATGTTGCTAAGTAGGTGATCTTAGGTTGTTCTTTTGTTCCAAGGTTGATTTCTTGTGTTCCCTCAATAAGGACATTTGAACTCTCTTGCAATTGTGGAGGAATCAAGGGAAGGTTAAGCTCCTCATCTCCTAGTGCCTCAGAGAGGTTTTCACTAGGAGATACATCTTTATTTTTCTCTTTTGCGTCTGATAGCACCTCATAGAGGTTTTCACTAGGGGACAATTTTTTATTCTTTGGTTCTTTTCTTTGTTGACTAAGGATCTTATCTTCCCCACTGAAGTAAGCATCATCATTAAGGCAAATTTTATATCCTAATTTATGATTTCCTACAGGAATGTCTTCGCATAGCTCCAGAAATGTGATGATTGCCTTGAGTCATTTTGGAAAACATCAAGAAGTAGCAGTGTTGGTCCCAGGTGATTAGTTCGGGGTTGACAAGGGGGAGTTCAATGGTGAAGATGGCATTATTGGGAAATATGAAAGATAGGTTGTGGTCCTCAAAAGTAGCTATGATAATCTTAGGAGCAGTGTTGTCAATAACTAAAGGTGCATCGCTTGTCGTCGTAGAAGATACACAAGGCTCTTTGGTTTTCTTACCATGTGGTAAGTATCCTAACCCAACAACTCTAGGATAGGGTTGTGCTATGATAGGTTCTATGATACCTTTCTCCTTAGTTCCAAGCCCTTTACCATGATATTGTGTACTTTCACACATATGATATGGCTTTGGGTGTTTCTGCTTTAGGTATTGAAGATCGGCATCCTCATTGTTTGATTCATCGTGATAAATCCATGCTTCTAAGGGATCTTCAATTTGGTCTTCTTCGAGGGTGTGGTTGAGCTTGAAGGGAGTGGGACCCTCTTGTTCAATTTTTGGTTGTTGCTCTTGCTTGGACCGACGACCATAGGAGAATGGAGACGAAGGAAGTTGTCCCACATGAAAGGTACTATGCAATTCATATTCGCCACAGCCCTTAGAGATGACCTTGATCTTAGGGGTCAGGGATGAATTGGATGTGGATGGTGGGGATGAATCTAGGATACGAGCCCCATAGGTACTAGGACAATGGAATTCCTTGTCATATGCAACCTCTGAGGATTTGCAATACTCAAAGGGTTGGGAATAGATATGAATGGTAACTTCCACACTGTTATGGGAGAACTTGAGGCACTGATGGTAGGTGGAAGGAACAAATTTCATGGCGTGTAACCATGGTCAACCTACGAGGAGATTATAGGGAAGAACAAGGACGACTACGTGGCATAGCGTTTGTTGAAGAATGGGTCCCACTTGAGTGGGAAGGCAAATGGTACCTACTAACTCTCACTCTATGTCATCATAGGCCTTGATTACTATGACTAATAGTTCTAAGTTGGCTGTTGAATATACCAATTGCTTGATAAACTTGAATGTACATAGATTTAAGTCAAACTCATTATCTAAGAGGACACGTTTCACTTTATGGTTAGCAATGACGACCTCAATGTGAAGGGGTTTATTATGTGATGGGTCGATGGGTGGCATGTCATTTTGACTAAAGGCGAGATGGTAGGTGGATGATAATTGGGAAATCAGGGCCTGGAATTGCTCATGGTGGATATCGATGGGTACACGAGATTCTTGTAAAGCCTTATCAATAATATCTCAGTGGATGGATGAGGTTTTAAGAAGCTCAAGGATGGATATTTGTGTTGGGGTCTTTCCCAGGTAAACAAGGAGGTTGTATTTAGTAGACTGTGAAGTGGATGAAGATTGGGGTCCTTGGACTGTGACACGGCCACAATGAGTAGTGACGACACATTCAGGAGTTTTAATTTTTATTTTGATGGTGGAAATATACGTGTAATTGAAATTAGTACAGCCTACAACGTTGTCATAATTGTAGGGAATTCGATTATATCCACTAATGTTATCGGTGTAGTTATCTTGAGTGGTGTTGGAGGAGGATGATTGTGAAACTTGACCATGGGATGGAAAGGGGTCCATGTATAACCCTAGTTGCTCATTTGGGGATGTGGTTTTGTTCCCTTCAACTTGGATATCACCTCGGTCAACAAGGTCTTGAATATAGTTTTTTAGCTTCATACACTTAATCGTCGAATGCCCATTGATGCGGTGGTAGTCACAATATTCATTTTTCTTGTACCATGTTGGTTTGGGTTGATTTTCATCAAAGGGTTTCATTGTAGGGAACACAACCATGCCAGCTTGAACTAATTTTTGGAACACTACCTCAAGGGGTTCTCCCAAGGGAGTTTACTTGCATTTTGGATTGTTTTGGGGTTTGTGTTTTGGTTTACAGAAGGTACAACACGATGTTGCTTGGTTGTGACATATGTTGTGCATCAGTGACCGCATCACCCACGGTGTTTTTGTTTTTGGACTAGAATTTAGGCTTATCATGAGTTGTTTTGTCATTGTCATTTTTATTATAGATCTTGACTACGTCTTTGGAAATAAGGGCCTTTTCGATTGTGACCCCCTTGTCAATGATTTCATCGAATGTCGACGCACAATGAACTTGTAAATGGAAGGCCATTTCCTGATTTAGATTTTGGATAAAAATATTTACAAGTTGTTTTTCTAGCATGGTCCAGGGAAGGTGGCTAGCAAGTGATCACCATCGTGGCAAGTATGATGCAAAACTTTATGCATTACGTTGTTTGGCATTGCAAAGGTCAAGCACGGTGATTTCGTGTTTGACATTATAAGAAAAGTGTGCAACAAACTTCTCTAACAAATCAGCGAAGGTAGAAATAGAGCCATGGGGTAAGTGCATGAACCATTCCAAGGCTTGTCCACCTAGGTTGCATGGGAAGAGGCGTAATAGATATTGATCATCGTAAGCAACCTCTTGGCATGCCATGAAGAATTATTTGACATGATCACAGGGGTCTCCTTTCCCTTTGTATTTGTCGAACTTGGGTATCTCAAAGTGTTGAGGTAAAGGGCCATAGTCATTGATCGATCCAAGGTGTAAGGACACAACTCATCAAATGTATAATGTTTGTGCCAAGTTGTAAATTCTTTAAGGCATTTTTCATCTCCTGCCACTCCTAATCGAAGGGAGTAGTAAGAGGAGGGTTTGGCCATGGCGTGGTGTTGGGTGGATAATATGTGTGGTATGATGAAAGCGGCGCCATTTGTTGTAAATAGTTTGGAGGCACATTCATGGGATTAACATTTTGTGGCGCGCTTGGTGGTGGATAAGTGTAGGTGTTATGTTGTTGATGGGATTTTGTGGAGGGAGATTGATATTTTGTGGATGGGATGTATTTGGATAAGTGGTTGAGAAGTGTGTTTGTTGTTATTGTTGATGTTGGGGTTGTTGTGAATGAGTAAGTAAAGGATTGCTTGTTAGAGGATTGTGTTGGGATGCGGCTATTCATTAGAGGAAGGATTGGCAGGTGGATGAATGGTATGTGTGTTGTTGTTGGGGTTGTGAGTGAATAGGAAGGGGTTGGTTTGTTGGAGGATTTTGGTGATATATGTTTTGTGGAAAGGGTTCGTAATATGTATTTGGAGGGAGCATGGATTGGGTAGTCTATCCCTTTATGGGATAGAAATTGGAGGAAGCGATTGTGGAATAGTGACCACATTAGCGGTTGTCGTTTGGATAGTTGTGGATGTCCTTCCGAAGATAGTGCTTCAGAAGTGGTGTTGGTAGGTGGTGGACGAGTGCCCATTCTTATTTGTTGGTCTACATGGTAAACGGGATTGTTTGGATCGAGCACACGGGCCCAAGGATTGTCATCTAAGGAGTGGGTGGTGTGCTATGGAGGAGCGTTCTCAATTTCTCATGGTTGAACTGGTGAGGAAATCTAGCTCCCTCATCAATGATTTGTTTGTGAAATTCATCCTTATGGTCCCTAATGAAGCTTTCCAATTTATGAAATGAGGGGAGTATTGTTGTGACGCTTCTCCTACTTCGAGTTGATCTACATACCCCTCAGGATTGCTAGTCGATGATCCATGTGGTGATTGTGGCTCCAATTATGTTTGTGGTTGAGCACTCCATGAAAAGGCATCCCTTCTTCGAGAATCCATTTGTCTCTTAGCTTGTGATCAAGTGACGGGGGCATGAAATGGTTTGTTGTGAGGATTAAGTGGATTTAGATATGGATGTGGCGGATGTAATTAATTGGAAGTATGTTAAGATTAAGATCTCAAGGACGATAACTAAATGGATGGATGGGCCTTACCTTCAATACTTTAGATAGGCAAAGTTGTCAAGCACAGATGGCAAGAAAAAGGATAAAGTTGACTTACTATACTTAAGATAGGCCAAGTTCTTAAGCAAAGGGTCAACTTGGTTGATAGGACGATGGATTGGAGATTATTTACTTGGGACAGGCAAGTTCCAAGCAAACGTGAGGTATGATGGATGGCTCAGATGGCTCAATTTGATCCTATTGGATGGCAAACATGGCATGGCAAGGATTCACTAGAGTTGAGGAGGCTTGTCATTCACCTCCTTTCACAAGTTGCTAGTTTTGCTTCTACAATGAATTGATCCACATAAAACTTCATCAATTCTATCAAGAGGAATAGGCTTACCTTTAGACGAACAAAAAAATTAGTGGTTATGCATAGTGCCTTGTGATTTTAGTATCGATATACTCCTGAGTATCAACAAACTCCAACTTTATGATGGGATGTTGATCCCAAAGATGACACATATTGATGAAGAGAAAACACACGAGGGATTGGTGTGGGTTCTATTAGACGAGGTAGTCCCTCATATTGATAATGATTCAAATTTAAAGTCTAATTTTGGTTTAGGCAAAGATGAGGCAAAGGCATAGCAACAATAGATCTAGTTATCTACATTTTGACATTTTATAATTATAACCTTTCAACCTTTTTATTTTGTTGTGTATGCACATTGATAATGAAAACTTAAATGATTAGACAATGAAATTTTGTTAATCTATATGTCAACTCATAAATTCTCAAATCAATGCTAATGTTTCATAATATGGTTATATAATAAATATAGTAAATGTTTTATGATATGAACATTTGAAATTTTCTATATTTTTATTTTTCCAATTTTTTTAGTCATCTCCTAAAAGAGAGTCTCCAATGTCATGTCCTAAAAACTTGGTGGAACATAGATTGTAACCAATAGAGTATGGTTATTTAATTATATTGCCAACTCCTCTATATTGAATTACTTTTTCAAAGCTTAATATATGAATGTGTATATGCAAAAACAACAATCAATTTATATGGACTTACACCTCAATTTAGTGAAAGGGAATTGCAACAATATAAACCATTTCCACATAAGCCTCATGAAAGAAAAATATGCAAAACAAGTATTCAAAAATCATCATGCAAAAGAATAACAAAGCATACTATCAAGAACAATAAATGTACCCTAAAAAAACCCTCTAAGGAAAAACCCAACCTCTAAAAGCACTTACTCGATGTATTATCTCCATGAAAAATATTACAATACACTTACAAAGTCTCCATACAAAGCCTCTGAGACATCAAGCAATCAAATCACACTGTCCATGTGAACAAGCAAATAAAAACCATGTAGCCACACATCTCAATCCATGCTTTCACATATCTAACCTACAAGAAATGTTTAATCCAACCTTAACCAACAAGCCAAAGGTTATACAAACTAAACTCTTGTTTTTTATATAAAGACAAACTTGCACAAAACCACTAAGTGGTATTACATAATCATGAGCTCACTAAACCATGTCCCCAAATTAAATATTTGATACTAATTTTTCCCAATATTTAAAATATTTTCCCAATGTAACACCCAATTAAATATTTATCTGTCTACATCTCTAAAATACACCACAATTATTATTATTTTCACTTTTAACATTATTATTTTATTAGTTGGCCTATACACAGCTTGAGTTGGCCTATTGGTGAAAAACTTTTCTTGAAAGAGAGGTCAGAAATTTGATTCTATTTCCTTTTCCGTTCTTTGTGAACTATAAAAGGATTCCATTTCCAATTTCATTCTTTGTAAAGAACCCAAAATAAAATAGCCCAATTAATTCTTAGCCTTGTGTTAGCAAAAATAAATAAATATATATTACTGACAGCTGTAGGAAAACTGTCAAGTAAAGTTCGTTTATACAAAGTATTCTATACAATTCATTAAAAGCATAGCCACCATGTAATAATTCCAAAATCTACAAAATGCAATTGCTGTAAAAGTTCACATCATCACTCGGAATGTATTGCACCAAAACTGCTTGAAATGATCTAACGGTTGAAGCAGTTCAATTATCATAGCACAACCCTTTCGCATTATATGCATCCACTCTGCTGCATGTAAGATTTTAGTTTCAATTCAGACGATGCTATGTGCAACCACCATCTTTCTTTGGCGGGAATTTTTTCAGCCAAGGAGCATCTTCTGCTGCTACTTGATGTAGCTCACGATATTGTACTATCAAATCAAAAGGCTGGGAGGCTTAAGATTCATTTTAAGCCAGAAAACTTGAAAAAAAATCCTGCTGAAACTCGCTTAAAAATGTTGATTATGGAGCTAATGTGCAATGGAACCTGGGAGAGGGGGGGTTCCGAGGCTTAGCAATTGAGTACTTGCAGAGGTGACCTCTCTGCACTTGCATGCCCACTTCCTACATCAGTCTGCATCCTCGGCTTGGGTGTGCAAAGCATGTTTTCAATTTGCTGTTGATTCAATGCTCTATCTTTCTTGGTCCCCTCTAGAGGAATCCTTGCCTGAGTTGATTGCCGGAATTCTTCAATTTGGTCCACAAGCACCTGGTTCTTCCTGCTTCACAAAGATCATATAATTAGAACTCTACCCATTTAAAGACAATATACAGAAATAATTAAAAGGTATGGTGCATCGCCCTGATAAAACAGAGGCACTTTGCCAGATACTACCTTTCTGCCATCTCAAGTTTCTTCTTCAGCCTTAATTGATCTCTGCAAACAAAAAGAGCGGCATTAACTACATCAGAAATCAAGAGTAGAAATTCGATACAACACAAAAAACTTCACTCCAATATCCTATGGGGCTTAACTATATGCTTCAGCTCTTGATTTGAATTCCCTTTGTAGTTCTTGATTTGTTTTGCTAAGTAATTTGTATTGCAACCATGCAAGAGAACCATACAAAATTGTACTGAAAAGCTTGTAAAGTAGTTTAAACAGAAGAAGATAACAGAAATAATACTAATTTACTTATTAAAAAAAAAAAAAATCATCTATAGCTCGCACATCCAACAGGACTCTGTAACATATTTTTATGAAAAGGCAGGACAATTAGCAACATCTAATTAAGACCAAGAGAACTACATGAGACTCTTCTGGAGCTTTCTTGCCTACTTTTAACAAACGACATAACCCCTTTTCAAATCAACAAGTGTGTTATTTTCTCTTCTAAATCTAGAGTTCCTCAAGAAGGAATAATAACATTAATCCAGGATGCTGTAAGTGGATAGCATTAATCTACCTGTTATGAAGTACAATAGGAAGGAAGCCTATCCCTGGCAGCCTGCTTTGCACAGTATCTGTGTTACTTTCTTTTCTTTGGGCAGATTTATATCCTGGGTTGCAACTACCTCTCTGACAACTTAATTAGAGGACAGCGCAAATTCACCTCATTTGCTGAAGTTTGAGAAAAAAATTGTGCATTATGACATTACGTGTGCTTGAGACAATCATAGAGTACATTCTCTTCAGAAAGGGACCATATAATTTATATTAGGCATTGGGGAACCTCTCAATGCACATGTTGCTGAGCCTCAGCTACGTGTGTTTCATTAGTGTACTTGGTTTTGATGCAGAATGATATGAAATACATGAGGAGTTGTTTGTATGAACAGAAATAACTTGAACAACATTCAAAGCCATAAATTCTGGGTGAATTCCTACTAACTGATAAATTAATATCATTCAAACTTGAATAGTTCTGGTAACCACTGTGTAAGAGTTTTTTCAATCAACATTTTGGATCACACTCCATGATTCATCGTTAGGATGAGAAAAAGTGAGATAGATTGCAGAACCAAGCACCTCAAAAAAGGGAAGGAGAGGAAACATTTCGGATCACACTTCATGATCTATCATGAGGATGAGGAAAACTGAAATAGATTGCAAACCCAAGCACTTTAAAGAGAAAACATTTTGAATCACACTCCGGGATCCATCATCGGGATGAGGAAAAGTGAGATAGACTGCGGGACCAAGCACTTTAAAAAAGGGAAGTTTAAAAAACCCTCCCTTCCTTTCCTTTTTTAAAGTGCTTGGTTCTGCAATCTATCTCACTTTTCCTTATCCTAATGATGGATCGATCCAAAACGTTGATTCAAAAAACTCTTTCACAGTTGTTACCAGAAGCATTCAAATTTATTTACATGGACAGTGGAAATATCGTGTCTATAATATCATTCAGTTAAGTAAAGGAGAAATATCTTTATGTAGATTGTCAAGGAAACTGGTAAAGACTCGGCAGTTCCTGAAACCCGTTATTTATTATATAAAAGAAAATCCCATCCCAGTTTTGTTTAGCACAACTCAAAGTGTTAAATGGCCCTAAGTAAAACCAACTTGACGAAAAATGTGTTTTTAATGCTCTTGGTAAAATTTAAAATACTAAAATCTAAGCTTTGATTTACCCTTCTTAACCTATAACCTATTTTAATGATTCAACAGATACATTTGAAGTTCTCTATGATATAGTTGAACCATGAACACTAATTTTGTGACCCCCTTGTGCAAGCATTCTGTTTGGCAAATATTTTTTCATTTATCCTATATATTGTTCAAGATGGCATACAACAGACCTCTAGATTCAAACCTACAATTTATGGAGTAAACACCTTCACCATCAAGACAACTTAGTACATAGATTTCAACAATCTTCTCCCATACGCCATAACCAATTCAATGTGGAAAACTTTCTCAAACCAGATAAGACATAGTTTAAGGGGGTTACCAGCAGTTACAGGACTGGAAAGCTCTGGAAAGATGACTTGACTAGCAAAATCTAGCACAAATATAGACACTGTAAATGAAAATGTGCAAATTATTTGTTATTTACTATGAATAGCAGAGAAAGATATATAGAAATAACCTCATCCCAGATGCTCCTTGGACGGGTGGTGGCGGCATGATAAATGACACTCAAAATCATGTAGAATAACAGTACAGAGTCGAAAGTGATCAACACAATTAGATTTTCATGAAACATTGCATGGGATAATTTCATTGAAATGGCATATTACTAGTTACTGTAAATCATAGTTGGAAAACTCGACTCGGCAAGCCAATTTTTGGAGTGTCAAAAAAACTCGGAGAAATCTCGGCAAAAAACTCGGGAACTTGAAAAATTGCTAAAATTTCATTAGAAACGCTTTTTTTTTTTGCAAAATTCAAAGACAAGATGAATCCAATGAGTCCATAAATGAGTACAAAAGTGTTTTCCATTAAATTTGATTGACTTTAATGCAAATTGATTACAAAATCACATTCTCATGTGGAATCCTGATAGTCTGATAGAAATTACAAGAGATAGCTGAAAATGAAAATAGTAAAACTAGAAGTAAATACTAAATACAACATATTACACCTTTCTCTTCCCTAATTTAGTCAAAGCTAGGGAAGAGGTAGATGCTCTAGTCCTACGAGTATGCGGTGTCGGTGGCTCCTCAGTTGGCATGGAAGGCTGTGGCAGAGGCTCGACCACCATCCTAGAAATATCTGGCTCTAGCAATGACTCATCCTCATGAATGTCCTCCAACCCTACATCTCCTGTTGCACCCACATCCTCCATTGCCTGTCTCTCGAAATGAAAAATCTCGTCTACGGTAAACAATGGAGGTTGTTCATCCCACCTTGTCCAATCACTGTAAGGATCTATCTCATCCAAATCAATAGGATCCAATGATTTGTCCTCTACTCTTTTTGTGTGCAACCAAAGGTTGTATTGCACAAAGACAAGGTCATTGCGGCGCTTTTGAGCTAATTTGTTCCTCTTCTTCGTGTGAATGGCCTCAAACAATGTCCAATTCCGCTCACAACTGGATGCACTACAAAGCTCCTATTTTCCATGCCTCAGAATTGCAAAATCATGTCAAATTCGACAACATTTTAATAAGGGGTCCTTGTTCTTTCACCTTGATGCATGTTCCTGAAACCCTGAATTTGGCTAAGTCTGAAACCCTGAAACCTTGAAAAATTGGTTAAGTCTGAAATCTGATGGATCCTCCAAAATCTAGAATCTGCATGTTAAACCCCATGGATCCGGAACCTATCTCAAACATCCTGACAGTATATTTCAAAATATTTAAAGTATAAGAAATTCAATATACAAACTTATACTTAAATGTATTTTGAAATATACTGTCACGACCCTGTTATGCTTTTACCTGCGCAGGCTGTGAGTCTCTGCCGAAAATTCGGCGAGTTTTTGGCGAGTACTCGCTGAGTTTTCGGCAGAAACTCAACAAAAAAAAACTCTGCGAGTTTAAGTTAGAAAACACGGGAAGGAAAAAAACTCGCGAGTTTTCCTTGACTCGGCTAGTTTTCCATCTATGCTGTAAATTAATTACTGACCTACAGTCTTTGTAGAATAACAACCACTACCTTATATTAAAGTTGCATGGAAGTATGTATGGTAAGCTGGTAGCAAATACAAATTTTGTGTATGGACATTAAAGAATTTTTTCAGAGCCCCTGGATATTATATGGCTTGGAAATGGCATATATAATACAGTAACAGTTATATAAATGCAAAAGAAATGTCACTCATGAATCTTGCCATATTATTGAAAAGAGATGATTTTCATAAAAAATTATAAAATAATACATTGGCAGTGGATATGGAGCGCCTCATACATATTCAACCCAACAAACACGTAGCCAAATCCCAGAGAAATAAAAAATACGCATTCATAAACATGCAGCAAATATCACAGAAAAACAGTCCATAAACATGCAATCAGACAAGATCAAATATGCAGCCCAAAAAATGTTACAAAACATGCAGTCAACATGCCCATAAGATTAAGATTGGCCAAAAATGGTCAATTTGCATCCCACACAGAAGATACCAGAGGTGACTATCAGGCTTCCCAAAGCCTCACAAACACTCTAGAAACATCCACTATAACTCATCAGAAGAAACCTCAAAGTCTAATGAAAATGAGTGAAACAGACTTATGAACTCCTTTTTATATGGTGAAAATGTTCTCTATACTTTTTCAGTTTGCCTTTTATGTTTTGTACTACCAATATCCAGTACAGATACGTATCCAGACAGACTGTATATAAAGGATACAGGAATTCAATGCAGCATGGGTCCATGTATCAGAGTGTCAAACTCAAGGAATTGAACTTCTGTTGTCTGAATAAAGCTCTAGATTCATTACAAAAATCCAGGAAGACACAAATTCAAAGACAAATAGAGGGTAAAGAGATCCAACTTGCTAGAGTAAATAGAATGTCCTAATAAATTTTGTAACATCCATAAATATTAAAAGCTCCACAGTTTCCTCATAAGCGACAACAGGGAAATATTCAATGTTCCACAGCCTTGGGGGACGTGGAGGCGTGGGGACCAAGGGCCTAGATTTGGGGACAGCGGGGGGACGATGGTAGGGAGGCGGCAGGGAGCGGTGCAAATACATATAGTACTTAAAAAAATAGTTATAAAAAATTTACAAGGAATAACATTTGAAAATATGAAATACTCAAACATATTGCATAATTGAATTGAACAATGAAAATGCCAAATATCAATATATTTATATTATATTCAAAATTTCAAAATGATGATTACATTCAAAATCCAAATACAATTGCCCAATGGCCTAGTGTCTCAAATCAATGAATCATCAGTCATTCCCAAAGTCTGCTCCAAACTCCTCATCACTCGAGCTGTTGGACTCCTCGGGATCAATCTCCTCCAAAGGAATACCAACCAACCCTGTATGTGTTGCATCTTCATCCACTTGTGCTCGCTCCTCTAGCTCTACATCCCATCGAGTTGTTGTGGACACTCCTTGTACGTAAGCGTGTTGTGGTCAATGACACGCAAGGCACTATGTACAACTACAAGTTTCTTTGCCCTCCTAGAGGTAAGTCTATTCCTCTTAACAGAGTGGATGAAACTGTAAGTAGACCAGTTCCTCTCAGCAGGAAGAGCTAGAAACTTGGGACAACAGACAAATGGCTAGTGTGGTGGTCAAAGAATTAGGCCCATGCATAGTCTACCATAGAATGGGATCCTCCTATGCCATAGTCTCCCTATCTATCTTGGCCTCCTCTGAATATCCCTAAGAGTGGCAAATTTTGTCCACTCAATACAAATGATGCTAGCCTATATAGGATCATACATTTTCTGGATAGCCTTCATGAACCCTGCCTTCACCTCAGCATCATGTATAGGTGCAACTCTGCCAAGTCTTTGCACATACCACTTCGGGTTCAATGCATAGGCAGCCATGTGCAAGGGAATGTTGAGCTTCTCCCATCGGTGATGAATGATTGGCTAGATATGCTCATTGTAGAACTGTAATGTGGGGTCCTTCTCCTATACAATGGCCTTCCCTTGGCCAAGCATACTGTCAATACACTCATACACCTCTCCAAGGTTAGGTGCATTTGTGTCCCCATATCTAATTATTGTGAATACTGGAGTGATGATGGCAACAATGTATTTTGCATCAGCCCAAAATGTGTCGCTCTTCGCTACCTCCTTCACCCTCCTCCCTTGCTCTGACTTAGAATCGAGCCACCGATTCCACTCTACTCTCATGACCATTAGTTGCAATGCCTCTTGCAACTCAAGCATCTGCTCCAAAAGAATGAAAAATGAGGCAAATCTAGTCTCTACAAGTTTTAAAAACTGTCTTAAAGAAGGTCCTAAAGAGTGCATGTGAAGTATGGTGGTTGCAAATAAACATCTGCACATCTCTCACCACCTCCTTGATCCATGTGATTTTGCCCATGTCCTTGAGTGCATTATTCATGGCATGCACACAACAAAGAGTCCACCAAATATGCCTATAGGCTGCCTCAATCAATTTCCCTGCAGCTTTGCACACATATGTTGCATTTGTCACTACTTGGACCACATTCTCTGGCCCAACCTCCTCAATAGACTCTATAAGGATCTGGAATTGAAAATCTACATCCTTGTGATGCCCTGAACAATCAACAGCCCTAAGGAAGTATGGGCCCTCTATACATGTGACCATAATGTTGACGAGTGGACGATGGCTGATATTCGTCCACCCATCCATAATTATGTTGCATCTGCTAGTGACCAATGTGCCTTTCATTTTCTCCATGAGAATATTAATCTTGGAATAGTTCTTATCCAAGATTGGTGTCCTCAATTTGGTCTCCCCTACTGGCACATATGATGGTCTTGCTCTTATTATTTTTGTCACAACCTCCTTATAACAAGGAGAACAAGCCACATGGAATAGAATGCCATTGGCAAAGTGTAATAACCACCCTAGTTACTACCAAATTTTTTGTACGCATCAAGTAATAACTTAATCGTCCAAGCATCTCCTATCTGATTTAGAAGTGCCAACTTCAAAGACTTACCATCCATATTCATGGCAGCAACTCTATGCCACAACTCATATACTCGCACTAGAGTATGCTAAGCTCCCAAGGTCTTCGTCATCCCTACACCAAAACCTAAACCTCGAGGGTTCATTCATGATGGTCCTGTCTATGTATCCCCTCGTGGGAATCAGAGGCTCCATGGTTCGTACATCAACAATAATAGAAGCTCCATCCTCTCCTTTGATATGAGATATTTAATCTCAACTCTAGATCACAATATTTAAGCAAGTCTTATCATATGCAATAGTATGATAGCAAATGCAATCCGATCAAAGGTTAGTCCAATGGTAGCATCAATGTACGAAATCACACAAAACCTCATAGTGACAAGCTCATATAAACATTACTTGTTCACACATAGTGACTGGCTCAAGCATGCATTCCTTGTATGCAACGTGACTATCTCTCACATGGGTCACACATACAAGTGTGATTAGCTCATGGGTACAACCCATATACTGTAATATCCCAAATGGGGATATTTTGCCCTAATTTGGATTTTCAGGCTTTCCAAATATCCTTACTTTAATTTCTGCTGAAACCCTAGGTGATTGAAGTCTGATTTCTAACAATATTCAGATTTGCAACATTTATAACAGCCAATATAAATCATCCCAAGCATCAAATGATCATCATACATGAGTCACTCAAGCAAAGGAGTAATTTACACCATGAAATACACAATTGCAACCATGATATCAACTCACAAATGAAAGAATCCAATCTGCTGTTATTAACTGGATATATGCAGTCCAAAATGACAAGCAATAGACTAGGGCAAATAGCCACAAGTCACAAATTACGTAGCAAAGTATCTACCATCAATTACATACCAAATATGCCAATATATGCCCTAGAAGGATGGCAAATGAGGTCTGCCCTAGCTGCTGTAGCAGATCTGCTGTAACATGAAATCCTAGCAGCCAATAACTCCTCAAAACCATCTCCAATGCAAGTCGCCTTTACCTCCAAGAGGTGTGCTCCAAACTAGGGTAAATCCCTAGTCCATTCGCCCATGTTAGATGCTCTCAAAGCTGATGTAGAATTCTGCCCTTGATGATTTGAAGCTTAATTGAATCCTCGTCATGGAATCCACAATTAGAGAAGCTAGATTGGCACCGAACACCTCCTTGGATGCTTGAGGTTTTCATCCCAAGATCCTCTTAAGAGATCGCTCTCCAATGTATGAATGAATGAATGTTGAATTGATGATTTGCAAATGCCAAATGATCATGTATATATATGCAACTTTGCCTCCTCTCACATAGGACCGACCTAGGCCTTTTAAAATTATATTTGAAACATGATTTTCCCTCCAAGAGGGCCGACCTCCTTTCCTTTACAAGGGCACCAAGATAAATTAAATTAAAGATAAAATTTATCATTATTTGACTTCTTCTTCTAACGCCAACATAGATAGGAAGTATAGTGTATTTTGTCCCATCCCTTGAGTGCCAAGATGAGATGTAGAGAATATTTGGCCTCCGAGTTACAATTCGCCCAAGATAATCATAATAATAACCTCCATAATGATGTATACCGTGTGACCATGAAGTCGTGAACAAGGCATCCGTATAAGAGCATCCTCTGATGTAATGATGGCATCTACACAACACACTATTGTCCCTTGGTATGATTGTGTCAAGTCTCATAACACAAATCCATATGGAAGACCCTCCAAATAGCTCGCTCCAAGGAAGACAAGTTATCTCATCCCTGACAAGTGCATCAAAGGCATCACAAAAATATCACAAGTCATCTTCATTACCCGTGGTGTCCTCCATAAATCTCGAAGCGGGGTGATAAGCCCAAATCAACTCTAATGGCGACCATTCCAAAAATGGAGACATTACATATACAGAAGGTGAATAACTCGTGCATGTGTCAAATATACACCATGTGACTAGCTCGTGCATTCCACATATATATATATATATAGTGAATAACTAATGCAGGTATCACATACAACCAAAGTGAATACTATCTCATGGATACAACACATATACACAGGGAGAATAATTCATGCATGCGTCACATACAGCCAAGTGACTATCTCATGCATATAACACATATACACAGTGTGATTAGTTCACACCTATATCACATATACATAATGTGAATAGCTCGTGCAAGCATCACATATACACAATGTGATTAGCACATGCGAGCATCATATATACATAATGTGACTAGATCATAAGCACATCATAGGTACACACAGTGACCAGGTAGCAAAAGGAATGGTTGCAACCATATTGCAGCCATCTTCTCCTTTGCCTAATTCACTAGCCTCCAACTAGAAAAAGGAATGTTGGTGCATCTAATAGTACATTGTGGTTTCCATATTATATCCTAATTTGCAGCCAACTATGATAACTGTTGTAACCAAATCACACATCGCCCCATTGCAAATGGGGACCCCCTTTTTTTGAGCTCTTGTGCTTTGCATTTAGTTTTGGATGATGTCTTAGCACTTTTTAATGATGAAGTCAGTAGTGTTTGAGTCTATAGCTTTGTGGTGGATACCATAGTCCCTTGATGTCTTGATATCCTGATGTATGTTCTGAGATCCTGAAAATGACTAAGTCTGATATCCTGAAAATTGGCTAAGTCTGAAATCTGGTGGATCCTCAAAAATTTAGAATCTGCATGTTAAATCCCATGGATCCGAGACCTATCTCAAACATTTTAAAAGGTATATTGAAAAATATTTAAAGTATAAGATATATTTTTCAATAAACCTAACTCTGGGGACTTCCATTAGGCGCAAATTTGCTCCAAGAAGTCAGGCACACTTTTGCACCTCCAGAACACTAAATGTGCACCTCAGATTGAGACTCAAAAATGCGCCTAAAGAAAGAGACGTCATATTGCGCCTAGAGGAGAACAAACTTTGAACCATTCCAAAATATGGCGCCTTGATTGAAATTGGTGTCGGGAAGCCTTAAACATTGAAAATTTGAGCAAGGAGAGGTTAAAGCTTAGGAGCAAATTCACTCATCTTAAGGTTAGGCGCATTTTTGCATGTGTAGTATCCACTTTTAGCACCGTGATGTCAAATGAAGTTTAAATCAATGATAAATTGCGCCTAAGAGAGAAACTATTCACCTTGAGTTCCTAAGATTGATCCTAAGCTTAGGCGCATTTTCATCTCCCACCACCTTGGATTGGCGCCTCAAGCAAAGTCACATTAGCTCAAATTCACTAAGGAGGTCTAGGCGCATTTTCATGTCTGTAGAACCCTAAATGAGTGCCCTCATCAAGTTAGGCCTAATTCAATATAAAATCTTGGTGTCATAGTAGAAATTGATCACTTGATCCTCAAAATGTTTTAAACATTGAAGGTTTTGCAAGGAAATCACCCAATGAGAGTTTAGGCGCACTTCATCACCTCTAGAGCCTTAAATGTGCGCCTAGGAGAAAGCATGTTTGAAACTTTAAGCATTGAAGGTATTGAGTTTGAAGAGTTCACAAAAGTGCATACAAGCCCTTAGATCATGAAACTTTGAAGTGAACCCCTCATTAATGTTAGGCGCAATTTCACACCTTGATCATTACTAAAGTGCGCCTTAAGGGTTTGATAACATCACATCAAGATAGGGCACAAATTCTTGCTTCTATAGGCACTTTTGGCACCTAGGAATGCAAAGTGTTGGAAGTCACCAAATCTAGCCTAGGGAGGGTACTTGAAGTTATGAAATGCCAATCAAAGAGCTCAAGTAGTTTAGGCGCACCTTTTAGTCTATACCAACCTCAAATTGTGCCTAGGAGGAAAATGTATCAATTCACATTAGGTAGTGGGCGCCTGAAAGATAGAAGTCATTCTAAGACATGTTTTAATCATTTAGCATTGAAATAGCAAGTATAAAGCCATTTAAGTCTAGGCGCACTTTTACCTCTGTGCAACCCTACTTTAGCGCCTAAACAAAACATGGTTGAATCTTTGATTTTTGGAGGGTACTTGAGTGTTTGAAACTCCTCATGAGCATGCCAAATTATTTGAATCATTAAAAGTTCAAGTAAATATCTAGTTATACCAAGGCGCAATATCACACCTCCACCATCATCAAAATGCACTTAAGACAAGAAGAGGCTTGAGACCATCATCATGATGAGGCGCATATTTCCACCCAGATAACCTTGAATTAGCACCTAGTATTGAAAGAACATGAATCAATGTTGAGAGATCTTTACTATGTCCAACTTGAGCATTTTAAAACATTCACAGGCGTTTAAAACCATTAAATTGCACTAAGTCAAGCTAGGCGCACTTTAGCTTCTCTACACACCTAGATATGTGCCTAGACTTGAGACAAGTTATTTAGATGTTTAAAGATGATTCCTTTGTGTTATAAAGTGTTTATTAAAAGGGATTGATGTTGTTTCTTTGTTTGTTTTGCAGGAACATCAACAAAGCTAAGGAGTCATTCAAGGAGCCAGATGCTTGGAGTCACCTTCATGCAAGGAGTAAAGTGAAGATAGAAGGTAGCCACTCTAAAGGAACACTTCATTATCATCCACATCGTTCGAAGACATTCATCCATCACTTCAAGTTCTATCAATCTTCAAGTCTCCGAGATGCCTCTTACTCCATGAAGCATTATCATCATCTTTTCTACTCTCTATGAAGAAAGCATCATCATCTTTGCTACTTTCTGCAAAAAAGACATACATCCTGCAAGAAGAAGAAGAATCACAAAGTTACACAAATGAGCAACATGCATCATACATATTCAACTTACAACGAACAAGGCAAGATCAACAAGGATACATTCTCAAGCATTCAAGTTCAAAGTAATCATGTTCAAAGACATCACACAGATGATGCAATTTGGGAATATGCTGAGGTGGCACCTACGTGGCATATACACATCATTATTCAATAACAATTTGCCACATCATTCAACAAGCAAGAAGCCAAAGAGGACGCCCATGTGGAAGATGCCCTAAAGATTCTATTTCATCCTTATCTTCTTGGAAAGCGTGCCTTCATTGCCTCTCTACTGTACTAAAAATAGCAAGTTGTTGTAGCTACCTGCTGAGATGGCATGATCTAGACCCTTGGCTACCTGAATTGATCTAGGCCATTCATTGTAATTATGGACTTCTATATAAAGGCCTTGTTGCCTCATATGTAAAATACAGTTAACAATTAGTCAGTAGGCAAGTAGAGTAGAGTAGAGTAAGAAGAGACTCGAAATTCTCTAAGAGTATTGGAGATTGTTGTAAATATTTCTCAAGATTAATACAAAGACATTGGAGCTTGTTTGGTGCTAAGTGTTATCTTGTGGAATGACATGGTTTCTTGTATATTGATGAAATGGAGAGATGTTTCTAAGTAGATTAGAAGTAGATTAGTAGCTCATTGATGTAATGCATGTTGTATTGAATATTTGATCAACTCCTAGCTCATGCTTTTAACATTCATCGTTGGTGAAGTGTTGTGTAAAGCTAGTCTGAGCTTCATTTGCTTAAGTTCGATTGTGGATGCTTGCTTGAGCTGCGCCGTTTAACGGTTGCTTATATGAGCCTTCATGATTTGAAAACCTTTCGCTATCCTTAAGAGATTGCACCAACTCCATGTAGTTGTAAGCACCCTTGGTGAAGTGGAGTTAGGTTGATTAAGGAGTTTGTCTATTCACGCATCATCATTGCTTCATTGACCTTAGATTAGTTTCTATTCACGCATCATCATTGCTTCATTGACCTTAGATTAGAAATAAGTTGAACGAAGTAAGAAGTCTACGTAAGTCCCTTTGTGATAACCAGCAATATCACATCAAGTCACTGAGTTCATCCATCGCAAATCGAAAATAACGAACCTTGAAGTTGTCTCACTGGATCACATAGCTTAGCCTTTGAGAGACTTTATTGAAGAAGGAATAGGATACTTAGTGTTTTACTCTACAAGCATCCCATACTACTTGCGGTCATCACTCAAGTGCAACAATACACAAAATATAAGGTCCTAGCTACAGATGTACACAGTGGTTGACTCACACATACATAGTGACCAACTAGTAATAGGAAGTGGATGCAACCTACTACATTCAATCTTCCCATTACCTAGTTCACTAACACATAAGCTCATAAATATCCTCTACGAGAAAAAGGAAAGTCAGTGCATCTCATGCTACACAGTGGATCCCATCATTTTCCCAATTCACAGCCAACTATGATGACAAGCAAGCATCCCATACTACTTGTTGTCAACACTAGCTAAGGAGTAGGTGTAACAACATACATTTTCACAACCAATTGTGCTGACAAGCAAGCATCCCATACTACTTGTTGTCATCATTGGCTAAGGAGTAGGCGTAACAACATACATCACATGTGACCATTAAGAAGATTTCCACAACCTGCAAAACTTGTCAAATCGATCCTGACATCTATCACCTCCATGCCACTGGCAAAAGTCGGTCCAACCTGGTATAAGGTAGCTCTTGGCATCTATCACCTGCATGGTACTGGTGAAAGTTGACTAAGCCCTACCATACCACTAGGTAGCTGCTGGCATTTGTCACCTCCATGTTACTAGCGACAGTCAACTAACCCTAAGATACGACGGATAACACCTGACATACGTCACATGCACGATACTAGTGACAACCGACTAAACCACACCCGTATCATAACTTGGATGGCTCCCGCTATCTGTCACCTCCGTGGTAGTGGCAACAACCAACTCATCCTAAGATACGATAGATAGCACCTGGCATTTGTCACCTGCACAGTATTGGTGACTGTCAGGTATCCGCACCTGTATCAAACTCGGTTCCGACATGTGGTTCATCTTATAGCCAAGCACACACAGTAAGGATATCATAAGGATTCACCAACACTAGTTAGATTGACTTGGTTACATGCCACACAGAGGTCCATAAACCAATACATAGTCTTATATGTCCAAGGTCTAAATTAAAGGTCAACACTCAATAAACATATTGGACCCACCTGACCTGGATTCTATTTGGTCACATATGCATAAACATATACAAATCATAAAATAATATCAATGGCCATTCCAAACATTCAATTGTCACTTGGAAACACAATATGCATTATACATAAGTCAAACCCACTATAGTAATATTAGACAAGTCAAAAATCACCTTCGTGCATTCACATTGGAAACAAACCATGAAGACGGCAATTCCAAAATTTCATCCAAGGTTGGGGTAGATTTAGAGAACCTGACCCAACAACCTCAAAGTAGAGCAGCAACATGGTGTTGATAGAGTGTCTTTAACCGACTCGGGCCTATATAATGGGGACTTATTAATTAGATGGTGAGTTCACAATCATCTGATGTAGTTTCAGCCTTGAGCTGAAACATACCGAAGAGGGAAGGTTGGTCATGTTTAGGAACACCCCATACCTCAAGGATTCCCTAAACCCCTCCCCTAAGGACTTGAGGTCCAAGGGCATCCTTCACCCAAGAACTACCTACATACCCGCTTCCAAACGAGATTGAAGTTACATGTAGTTTTCCTCACAATATTCTCCCTAGGAAAAGATGTGTAGGTTCCTATACCTAGGGTTACCTAACCTCTCAAGTAACTTTCCTCCTAGAAGTGAAATGGAAAGAATACTATAGGAGGAAAACCATAAAAAGGGTTTAGGACCAAATAGTGTATTAATTTATTAAATCACTATTTACCAATACTCATTCTAAAACAAAACCAAATCTCATAGAGTTTTCTTAATTACTATAACATACTCCAACAAGGTTCCTATTAATGATTCCCATCAATTAATAAGGCTTAACCATAGGCGGGGAAACCCAACTAAGTTCACAATATAGCAAGACTGTACTATAGAGCTTCTACCCAAGGACACCAAGATCTCCAGTTTAGACCTCTCCACCATTATGATTTGTAATTCCGCCTAGACAAGCTAGAATCCCTTCTTAAATGATACACATTAGACAATAGCATCATATGAGGACAAATTGCTCAAACAAATCCATACTTAGAATTTAAGCATAAAAGTCTAGCCAATATAAAATGAAAAGCAATGATTATGCAAGGTCCTATATGGTTCCACGTAATGTCCTACCATAATATGACTCAATGATATCAACGTCATAATCATAACAGGCTATGACATCCTTCTTGATTGGAAACATAACATTCATCTACAAGGCCACAAGAAAACTATATGGAGCTTGAAAGACTTACAGCAATAATTTTAAACTTGCTTTAAACATGGTCAATACCCTAGTCAAACTCTAAACGGTTTTCAAATACTATATCCATGAAACCAACATATAAAGCTATACACTCAAAAATAATATTCTTAATATTTTAATTATGTTTATCTTATGGCACAACCCCACATTCTTAGGATCATGGTCTAGATAGTGTTCACACTTGCCATTTATATTAAATATGACCTTAATGGTCATCAATAACACATTAGAAGATGCTATACAATATGATCACAACTATTTTATCTCTGAACTCAATCTCAATAACACCATCAATTTTAAAGGATTGATTGCCTTCCCTTTAGTACGCAATCATACAACAATCCATTACAACTATAGTACCCTTTTCTTAGTTCCTATGATATTTCCAATATCAAGGTTCTCATACTTAAGAACATCATGTAGTCAATTAATGCCTCCAACTCCCAATCATAAGATGAATAAAAAAGGTATCAACTTCCAACATTAAAATGTGTTCAATACAGTGCGGTTCTAATGCCACTAAATGAAGTTATCCTCACCATATGAAATTATACAAAAGTAAACAATATAAATAATAGTTCTATTATCAAATCTAATCCCGAAAAATTAACCATCCTTTCATTTCCATCTTTCTTTGTTTTTCCCCAATTACATTGTTCAACTATTTCAAAGCTAGTATCAAAGATATAGAGGAGTATAATCAATACCCAGAGCCCACTAATCAATGATTTAGGTGGTCAACTTAATAAGCATCCAACAATAATATCATGATTATGATCTCTATAAATGATCAAGGGTAACAACCTGTTGTGACCTTTTACAACATCACCCCCAATTGCAAATTGGGTCCCCCTCTTTTGACGTAGCCCGGGTTCTTGCTCTGATCTTGGACTTTCTAGCATGATTTCAAACAGCAGATGATGTTAATAGTCAGGTTGGCTCACCGATGCTTGAAGAAGTAAGCATAGTGGATCCTTCCTGCATAGGTTTAGAACTCCTATCCTGGACAGTCCTCGGCGAAGGAGTCTGTCTTTCCAACTTAGAGGTGAACCCTCTCTGCTCCCGACATGGAACCCCATTCCTGACTATGACCTTGCTTCGGTAAGTTTAATCCAAAGGATGTCCTTTTGATCCCGATCCGAGACTCAATCTCAGATCATAACTTGGAGGAATTTCAATGAGTAAAGTTTTAAGGACTTGGAGCAAATTTCGAAACAATGAATGTTCAAATAACCCCCCCTGATGGATTTGGAACTGTTGCACAGGAATGTTCCTGGTCGCATATTCGAGTACCAACTGGAATATGCACCAAGGGAAGGATTTTATTCCTGGTCGCATAATCCAGCAGGTATTGCATTATGCGCCCAGGGATGGTTTATTATCCTGGTCGCATAATCCAGTATCTATTGGATTATGCGCCCCAAGATCAGGACATTCCTGCTCCAAGTTCATGTCCTAACTGGATTTTGGCAACCTGTTAGGAAATGATTCTGACTCCAGTCTATGCGTACCTGCGTGAAGAATTCACTGTCTGTTTGGAAAACTCTACCATGGAGATTGAAATTCCTTGAGGGAATAGAGGAAAACTCCTTGTTCCGAATCCCGTGTCAATGATTGAACCTCCGTAAAGCAACTAAAGTTCACCTTTTTGCAAAACTGAAACAGAAGAAATCCTTAAGGCAAAATTCAAACAGGGAAAATCTAGGTCGCATTATCCAATTGCAACTGGAATTTGCGCCCAGGAGGAAATTTGTCCTAGGGCACAAAATCCAGTTCCAACTGTATTATGCACCCAGGAGGAAAAATCATCCAGGTCACATAATCCTGCTCCAGGTGGATTTTGCGACAAGGATTCCAGGACTCCCAAGAACCTGCACCTCAGGAATCCAGTTCAATCCAACATGAAAACATGAGAAGATTCCCATCCAAGATGAAAATTTCAACCTTCTGTCTGAGAAGTCCTTCACACGAGCCAAAATTTCAAGGCCTTGACCAAATTTCAAGCCAAAATTCATAAGGGATCCTTCCAAGGAAGAATTTGTCCTTGTCGCATTTTCCAGTTAGAGGTGGATTATGCGCTCCAGGATGAAATTTCTTCTTGGTCGCAAAATCCAGTTGCCTCTGGATTGTGCGCTCAGGGAAGTTTTTTGTCCAGAGCGCAAAAACCAAGACCACTTGGAATATGCACTCCAGGGCAGGTGGAGTCCTTAACCACATGGAATCCCCGACTACCCCTAATCTACGCCCACCGACATGGAGGAAAAGACAAATGTTATGGCAGCTATCTTAGGCGGCTAAATGAGTTTTTTCAAAAAAAATTATTTTTTCCTCCTGCCTGGGTCGGCCAAGTGGCAAAGAAGGTCAAGTTGCCTATAAAGGGGAGGGCGCTCACCTCACTCTTATCATTCCAAACACAATTCCAAAGCAGCAAAGGCAGAATTTCATCTTCTAGGAGCAGAAATATTCATTCCTTAGCATTTCGAGGGCAGATTTCATCATTTAGAGAGGCAAATTTCATCAAGGAGAATTCAGATTTCACCATTCCCAAAGCAAAATTCCCCATAAAAGCAGATTTTTCTGTAGGGTTAGAGCAGATTGCTGCAGTCCAAGGGCAGAAATTCATCCTCCAAGAGCAGATTTCTTCACTCCAAGACAATTCCCTCCATAAAAGCTGGAAAATTCTGAAGTGGAAAGGCAGATTTCTGGATAAGAATCCATTAGACATTCAGAAATTTCTGCATAAAACTCAGAAATCCATTTCAAAATCAGAAATTTCATTAGAAAGTCAGAAATCAGCTTGAAAATCAGAAGTTTATCCTCCAAGGACAGGTTTGGGTGATGGTGCATAAGTTTCTTTTCATGCTTATTCTTTCATTCCTATGCATTGATTTCATAGTTTTAGTCCCACATGCAAAAATTTGTAGCACTAACTTCTCATGTTTGGGAATAAAGACCTTCATCCTACCTCCACTCTTACTCCTTAAAACCTTATACTTTGCTATTTCGTTCCTTGATTCCACAGATGAATGGCAAGTGCCAAGGCAAGCTCTTCAAGACAAACTCAAATGAAGGATGCCCTCAAAGGAACACTTCCGAAGTCCAGGATCATCTCCAAGTGGGCGAACGTGGGAGACACCAATATCCATCCCTCAAGCATGGAGGAAATTAGGAAACGAATGTACGGAATAGACAGACATCCTCCATCCCCCCATGCAGCTAAGATTGTTCGAAATGGAATTGCCTCTGCCACATGTTTTCCACCTGCCATTCCTTGTCCCGAGCTGATCGTGGAGTGCTTCATGCACTATGATCCTGAATGGAGAATGATTGTAGACCAGGATGACACTGTGATAGCATACCTCTCCAAGGAGGAAATTGCCGAAGCATTCAACATTCCTGCCTATAGCCCCATCGAGTACACAAGCAAAGAGGAAGCATCTGAAATGTTCCAAGCCGATCCAGCAACTTGTTTTGGGATCATCAACAAGTCATTGATGCAAAAGAAGAGGTCTCACTATTCCAAGCTACCTAGGACACTCCTTAAATCCAACTTCAAGCAAGAATATGGAGACCTTGTCGTCATGCTGAACAGAATCATGGGAAGTCCTCAATCCCCAACCTTCGAGCCATGGATGTTCTACTACATCGAAGAGGTCACCGCCGGGACAAAGATGATAGATTGGGCTTGAATCCTCAGCGACAGCATTGATACATAGTTCCAGAATCTGGAGGAATCAAAGGCCTTTTACATGAGTTCCTATGTGATCTATATGCTGGCAAGGAATAATAGATACCGAGGACTATCATAGAGGGGACATGTCGGGAATGCCAAGGGACAGGTCAGAGTCTATGACTGCTATCCACAACTCCACCTCCAGAACGTCAACCATTTCAAAAGGTATAATGATGCGTTCGCCATGCATATCACAAGGACCCTTCAAAAAGGCACTCACCAAAGGTTGTCACTCGAATCCAAGCAGTTGATTAGGACTTATGGCTCATGGTTCATCCAATTCTCGAAATTCACATACATCCAGGTGCAAGGATTCTCTACCTACCCATATACACTGCTGAGGTATCCTTCGGATAAAATGGTCCTGCTGGAATTAACAAGGCGACTCTCGGCATATGACAAAGTTCAAAAGAAGAAGAAGAAGGCCGGGGTAGCTTACCCAGTCCAGACAGAAGATGCAGTCGAAGCATGGCCATCTCTCCAAGCCGCAGAAAGATCCGAAGAGGAGCTGCAATTCTATAACCTGGTGACTCATTCCTTGCGGGAGAACTTTGACCCATTCAATACCACCCGGGTAGCATGTGGAAAGAGGCATAGACATAAGGTACCTCTGGAGGACCACTAGGCAAATGTTGAGGATGACTTCGAGGTTCGGAGATGGATGTATTCCCGACTATCAGTGGACATGATCAAGGCAACTAAGATCTTTTCAGTCCCTGACCAAGTAGAGGAAAACGGGAAGCACCTCCACCCTGCCTTCAAACAGGAGAAGGATAAGCCTTTTCCACCCTTGGTTTGGTCTGATCCTGAGGTCACCCACTTGGATGAACTAATGGCACCTGTGCTGACAAGAACACAGAAGTGGATAAACCAGCAGACAGAGAAATTACACAAAAGGAGCATCCGCCCAACTTATGACCTGATGGGAGACTTGGATTCTCAATCTTCCGATGAGGACATGACCGAAGGAACTCCCGCAAAAGAGCAAAGGACAGGGAGATAGGAAGCAAGAAACAAAACTGCAGAAGATCCACCGGCGAAAAGAGTAAAGGCTCAGAAGGAGTCTATCAGAAGACCTAACGAGGAGGAACAGAATGCAAGTAGGCCTCATTCTGCCAACACTTCTTCCGTTCAGGAGATTGATCTTTTCTCCGACGACAATATGAAAACAGTTAAGGATAGGGGACCTACGAAGGAAGAGATGGTCAAGAATGAGCAAACAGAACAAGGAGATAATGAATCCATGGATTCTGCCCGGGAGCGGACTCCCAGCCCGGTGGTGGGAAATCATCCTAACCTTTCGTCACGGAATCCGGGAGAGGTCCAACTTGAGGACATGCTCCATCACCTTGATTTGGAATTCCTCGACGAGGAGTTCAATTCCGACGAAATCCTGATGTCCACACCACAAGTTGATCAAGAGCCGCAGGAACCACAAAGGGAAGTCAATCCATCCGCAAAACCCAAATGGTTACAGGACAGGTTGAAGAAGAAAACAATCAAGAAAAATGATACTTCCGCCAAGCTTGGAGACTTCTTGGCCAGAATAGGAAAAGTCGTAAACCCAAAGAAGACAAAAAAGTTTTCCAGGATCACTAGGAATGAGTCAGGGTTCCGCCAAGTGGAAATAACAGTTCCAAGGGTGGATGAGGCGAAAGAAGGCATTAGTCCCGAGGATTTTGACGTAGTGAAGGTCGACCTTGGCCCAACTACGAAAGATCAAGAAATGGAGGAACTGGAAGATTCCGTTGCCACCATCAAGGAAAGGTTGAGGAAGGAGGAAGAAAAGAACCAACTGAAGAGGGAGAATGAAGAATTGAGGCAGCACATCCAACAGCTCATGAGTCCATTGTAGTCCGCCCAAGGAGCGACAGCCCAACATCTAAGCACAACCAAGGATTCATTAGCTAAGGTTGAAGTTTTGAGATCAGCTAGTCATGCAGCGAAAGAATGGATGGAGAAAGTCTCGGATAGAGCACATAAGTTCATAGAAGACCTCGTCCAGGTGAACGGGAGAGTTACAACACTCATGGATAGAACTCAGGCAATTCTAGATGCCTGTCAACAATTCAGTCGTCTGAGAGGAAAACATCCCTAGACTGAAGGCATTAATTAACACTCTGAAGCAGGACTTGGTAAGAGACAAGGTGATACAGGCCAATGCAGCTTATGATTTCCTCGGCTGGTACTCTACCTTGGTGACGAAGAGAGATAATATGGAGAAGATTGAGGGTGACACTACTCAGGCCCACGCCCTGTTGAGAGAAATCCAAGACAAGATTCTGGTATCCATGGAGGCCTGGTTTGATCTAAAGGTGGCACCTGATGGAGTCATCAACCTGGAAGAGTTGAAAGGCAAGCTGCGCAGCATATACTTCAAAACTGATTATCCCACCCAGGAATCCCATCTCGAGGGTGCATCCTCATTCTTGATCTTCATCAACAGTATCCAGGAGCTGAGGGCGGATTGGGAGAATATCCTTACTACTTGTGCCACCACTGCATCCGTCATGGAGTTCCAAATTGAGAACATGCCCGGCATTCCTATGGAGGAGTTGGAAGTCGTCTTGACCAGATTCCTGGAGGCAGAGACTAAGGAGCAGGAGGAAGTTCCAGACAGACAAGACTGTCCTGTCCAGGAGTCCTAGTCAGCTGGGACGCCCAAGACAGGTGGCGGTCATCCATTCACACATTCTGACGTCCAAGACAGGTGGCAGTCAGCTACTTGATGGATCTGACGACCCCACCTACCACATCTAGGGTTTCTGATTCATGGCACATGTTTCAAGGAAATCTAATTTCCTTTTGACCTAATATACTTTTGCTTGCCTATATAAAGGCTGGGGGATGCATCATTTCACTCTCTCCCTTTTTCTATCATTTTGATGCTCCTAGAGCACCCTAGTAGCTAGTTTTCATTTCTGCACTATCTTTTGAGTTGAAAACTCCAAGAATCAGCTAGATTGTTGTATACAAACTTCCAGAGCAATAATATAAGCATTGAAGATTGGTGTTCATATAGTTCTTTGGATTTTTGACATGGTCTTCTTGATTTCTTGAAGCAAATCTGAAAAGTTACTGAACTTATTTCATTTATTTTCAAGCTTTTATTAGATAATATGATGGAAATGTTATTGTTGAATGATTGAATGCTGATTTGTTCATACCATTTGTGATCTGTGGCCTACAAATCACTTTGTATAGTTAGTTTGAACCTATTCCAAGCTTAACTTCGACTGTTTCTGTATGATCAGTTCCATGTTCCATGACAGGACAGTGTGAAAATTTCTGCCTCCACCCCGGAAGATCGCACCATCCCTGTCCAAGTTGTTGCCTCATGACGAAGCAGGGCCCTGGTTACACTTTCCATCTCCAGCAATATTTCTTTCCATCATTTAGCTCCTTGAACCTTGATCCATCTTTTTCATTTTCTTTTGAATATACGATAGGAGTAGATCACCCAGAGCTTACTGAGAAATCATCCTTGGTCCTCATAGATCGGGCTAGTCAAGCTTAGACTCCACCTCTACCACAGATTGAGAAATCTGACTCCGAAGTGTAAGGATCCGAACCTAGCCTCCAGAACTCGCATTGAGATCCAAATCTTTCCTTCCTTGAACATAGAAACCACTAAGTCCGATACGTAAGTTCCCCGTGTGATTACCAGCAAATCACATCATTCCACAGAGCTTTTCCCATGCACGTCAAGACCTGACATTCAAGGAACCTTGGAGCAGTCTCATTCGATCACGAAGTTCAGCGTCTGAGAAGCTTTGTTCAAGAGAGGATAGGATACTCAGTATTTTATTCTATTGTTGTGGTGTCACAAAAACATCACCAACACAACCTTTGTAACATACACCTCACAGTATGTGTTTTGCACTGACTGATTTTTTTGTTTTTGCTGGTTTGAAGTTTATGTTTTTATTGCATGTGTTTGCATGGATGTTTTTTGCGACAATAACATGGAAAATGCAACATATATGGAAAACCCAGAAAAAGTAGAATAGATATCAACAAACTAACACCAACCCAGATTGTATTCAACCAAAATATGAATTATGAGTACATACCCATTTCACAGCTCACAACTTCGTCCGGATGCTGTAGCCAGATCAGCAACCATGGCCATAGAAAATTGTTCACAACCTCATAGACATAAAAGATTTGGTGTTACAATCAGCATTAATAATTTGCATACCCTGGGACGTTGAGAATGTGGCAATAGTATCCTCGAACAAATGAAGATTAGTGCAAAAAAAAACTCAGTATACTCTCTAAGCTATACGGCCCAGCTGGAACAACAAATCAGCAATTAAACCCATGAAAATCTGTGCCTTTTCCCTCTGTTTGGGACTGTATGAGTCTGCAGCACCAAGTCGACCCTGCTGTGAGGAAGAACAGCTACTAAAAACCACTAAAGGTACAGCAAACAAGAGGTACGGCCTCTATAGAAAGTATGGCCAGCAGAAATAAGGAACAATAACCTCAAAATTACTCCATAAATCATCAAATCTGATCAATAAAATCTTTCCCTCAGCTGCAAGTACTTGTCTTCGGAAGATGTGGTCATTTCATGCTCAAAACTTCTTCAAAAGTATCTTGTGAATGCACAAATGAAGCTCCGGAATGAAGCCTCCTCTTACCCCTTCCTGATGCACTCTTTCATACACGAGGAACGGCGAATCTGCAAAGGTTTCCGTCTCTGCAAATCGATATTCGAACTCAAGAACCAAGCTCAAACCCTAGCACGGGGAAACTCAACATGAGAGCAAAATATCATAAGGCAAGCATAACAAATGAAGTCACTTTTGGGTCTTTTATTTGTCTCCCTTCTCCAACGCCCAAGAGAGAGTTATTTAATTTATTTTTATTTAAAAACATCTCCTTGTGCCACCATGAGGGCTTCCATCCCTAGGAAAGTCACTTTAAGTCATAACTTAAATAAAGTGACTTAATAACCTTACTTTATATTATATTGGTCTCGGAAATAAATATGAATTAAATCTTTAATTTAATTCTTTTCTCACCTACTGGAGTTTCCTAGTGATATCGAGACCCTGAATTCACATGCCCTGTCCAATTATATCTGCCCTGCTAAAAATAGCAACCCTGGCTCCCAACTTACTAAAAATAGTAAGTCACTGAAATGACTTCCTATACACATCCACTAGCCTACGGAAGTCAATTATAGGCTAATCCTAATCTTCTGGAGTGAGCTAAGTGGGGGACATTACAACCTTAAATGGTTTAGAATAAGATAACACTCCAAAACGTAATAAAATGTGATGCTTATCATAGCCTAGCTACATTGTAACCTTATGCATACTAGAGTCTAATACAAGGTCACTATTTCCACAATAAAAGAGAATAGTAAAAACAAAAGCAAAGATAACTATAGTGAGCAAGGTAAGAGGTTGTGTAATGATTGCGGACTATTCGAAAGCTCCCTACCCCAAAACAATTGACATCACACTTGGCAGCATTTAAAATAAATATTTCATAAGCATAATCCAAAAGTCTTTAAATCCATAGAGAAAGAGGGAGAAGAATGGAACTACTACAATGTTGTGTTTGGATTTTATTTCATACCCATCTTGTTCTCCTCCAAGACTGCGCCATTAGTGTGGTTCAAAGGGAAGGATTTAACTTTGAACATAATAAAGATTACACATAGATTTGACAACGAAGTGCAACAATCAAAACTAGATATCTACAAGTGTATATCAAAAGCTTCTACACCACTAGATCTACAAGCAGTTGTAGATAAGCACTCAATAGTTTTTGGAGAGATGCCAAAAGGATTACCTTCTAAAAGAGATCATGATCATGCCATTCAACTAGTACTAGGGAGCCAACCACCCAACATTAGGCCACATAAGTATCCATATGTACAAAAAAGTGAGATGGAGAAGATGGTTCAGGGGATACTAGAGGCAAATATTATCAGGCATAGTTAGAGTACTTACTCCTATCCTATGGCAATGGTGTGCAAAAAAAAGATACTTCGAGGATGTGTCCGAAATAACATAGAGCTCAACAAGTGCCCCATAAAAGATAAGTTTCTTATTCCAATAATTGATGATTTGTTAGATGAGCTCAATGGTATTTATTTTATGAAGCTTGATCTTCATTCTAGTTATCATCAAATCAGAATTAGAGATAAGGATGTACATAAGACAACTTTTCAAACCCATGAGGGACATCATGGATTTTTGGCAATGACTTTTGACATCACAAATGCACCGTCTACATTTCAAAGTTTGATGAACTATATCTTTAGGCCATCTCTGCAAAAATTTGTTTTGGTACTTTTTGAAGGCATCTTAATAAATAGCAAAACTTGGAAGGAACACCTGCAGCATATAAATCAGGTTTTGGACATTCTTGAGCAACATCAACTTTATGCTAAGCCATCCAAGTGTGTATTCGAAGTCAAAGAAGTGGAGTACCTAGGTCATATTGTTTCAAATGAGGGAATCAAGGTGGATCCTCACAAGATCAAGACCATTGTAGAATCAAAAATGCCTAGGACCCCCAAGAACCTACTGAATTTCTTAGGGCTTACAAGTTACTATCGCCCATTTGTAAATAATTATGGTAGCATAGCATCACCTCTCATAGCCTTGTTGAACAAGGATTCCTTCTAGTGGAATGAGGCAACTACTAGGGCATTTGAGCAGCTAAAAGAAACCATGTGCACAACTCCAATTCTAGCTACCCCAATTTTTTCTAAAACATTCATTATGTAATGTGATACTTTAGGACATGGAATAGGAGCAATACTCATGCAAGAAGGAATACCCATAGCATTTGAGAGACGCCAACTCAAAGGTAAAATTTTGTTGAAGTCAGTCTATGAGAAAAAAATGATGGCTATCCTGCATGCAGTCAACAATGGAGACCTTATCTAACAAGAAGACACTTTAACGTAAAAGCAGATCATGAGAGTTTCTAATATTTCTTGGAACAGAGGTTGTCATCTGAAGAACATAAAAAATGAGTCACAAAGATGTTGGGATATGATTTTAAGATCACATGTAAGAAAGGCAAGGAGAATGTTGTGGTTGATGCTCTATCTAAGAGGGATGAACCCACAAAGTCACTATTGTATGCCATTTCCATATTGCAAGTAGATTGGGTAAATGAGAAACGAGAAGAGCTGGAGAAGGACAGGGATACTCAAACTCTCATTGAGAAACTCCAACGAGTTTCAACTGTGTTAGGCAAATTTGCTTGGAAAGCAAATGTTTTATGGCACAAAGACATGTTGTACCTATGCAAGAACTCAACCTTTAAGTTTAAGGTGTTGGTAGAACTGTATGCTTCTCCAATAGGTGGGCACTCTAGATTCTTTAAGCCTTCTCATAGAATCAAGCAAGATTTCTTTTGGGAGGGGCTCAAAGGGGATGTTCAAAAATTTGTAGTCGAATGCATGATATGCCAACAAAATAAAGGGGAGATAGTTAAGACCCCAAGTCTCTGCAACCCTTAACTATTCTAAATCAAAGGTGGGAGAAGGTATCTATGGATTTCATCACAAGGTTGCCCAAATCTGAAAAAAAAAATGTCATCATGGTTGTTGTGGATCATCTCACCAACTATGCACATTTTTGTGCTTTGGCACACCCATTTGTAGCAAGCATTCTAGCAACAGCCTTTATGAATACTATCCAAAAACTACATGGGACTCCAAAAGTCACAGTAAGTGATTGTGATCCTATATTTATAAGTAATTTTTGGATTGACTTATTTTCATGTTTAGGCACTCAACTTGCTCGTAGATCGTCATATCATCCCCAATCAAATGGACAAACTAAGGTGGTCAACAAATGTTTAGAGGTTTATCTCCGATGTTTTGTTTCAAATAGACAAGAGAGATGGGTGCAATGGCTACCACTAGCAAAATGGTGGTCACAAAACAAAATGAAGCAACGAGCTAATCAACACCACGGTGAAAGAACTTTTGAAGTGGGAGATTGAATCTTTGTGCAATTAAAACCATACAAGCAAATGTCATTGAAACAACAACAGAGAGATAACAAGCTTACACACCCAAGTATTATGGTCCTTAAAAGGTGTTGCAAAGGATTGGTAGTGTAGCATACAAATTGGAGTTACCTATGTCAACAAAAATACATCCAATTTTCTATATTTCATGCTTGAAGGTTATTGGACAAAGAGTTGCAACATAGATTAAGTTACTAAAGCTTGATGAGGAGGGTAGAATGATTTTGGATACTAAGGGAATTCTTCAAACATGCACTAAGAGGTTACAGACAATGGTAATCACAAAGTATTTGATCAAATGGAAGAGCTTTCCAGTTGAAGATGCTACGTGGGAAAATGAGGATTTTGTGCAACGACATCCACAATTGATCAACATTGAAGACAACACTTCTTTGAAGAGGGGGGCATGTTATGCCCTTAATTGTATAGTGTGCAATGGGTTATGTGTAGTCGACTTGTGGTTACCTTAACTCTTAATTAATTATATGATCATTAATATAGCCTTATATAGGTAGTTAAGTCAACATGGGTGGCATCTAAGGCATATAGTATATATAAGAGCTAGTGGTTAGTTTATGTTCATGAGATTGAGAATTGTGTTTTTCATGGAGACTTTTGGAGGTTTGCCCCCTCAAAGTGGTTTATTATTCTCAAGTATTATCAAATATTTGCAACATATTACCTATTATATTCTTCTTTTGTGTAATTTATTTCATTGCATGCCAATTCTACCTCCTCTTCCTCTATTTTCTCCTTGGCCTATTCCTTTGCCTTTATCACTCCTATCACTCTTAAAAGAAGGGCTCTTATCTAAAGATTTGCCTTTTTGATGAGCAAGACAAATGTCTTCACCAATGTTTTCAATCTTTCTTCCAATTAAAGATTCTCTTTCGTCCATCTTTCAACCAATTGATCAAAGGTGAGTGACTTTAACTGATTGCTTGCAAGGATTCCAAGTAGGTTGAATATGTGGTAAGAAGTGTTTTGATGAAAGTGGTCATGTATACATCAATTTTCCCGTTGGCTTCAAAAACATGGTTTATAGTCCAAATTTTAGAAGCTAGACTCATTACATCTCCATTTTTCAACTCAAGGTTGAAGAGCATCAACCACAAGTGTATAAATTACAACTCTAAATGAGAAATATGCAATTTTCCCAACTTGCATAGTGCCTCTCATGGTGTTTTGCACTCTTTTATGTGTTAGAAAACTTCTCCATCAACTAAGTCCCTTATCAAGGCCAATGCCTTAGCATTTTTAGTGCATAAAATAATACCTCAAAACTCTATAAATGAAAGACATTAAGGCTAATCAAATAATTTTGATTAAAATCTGGACCCTAACAAATAATATCTTGTATTACCTTAAAACATTCTACAAAATTCATTTTAGTCAATGGTTCTAACTTTCTCTAGGTACACACATTTTTTTTGTTCCATCATGTGTGGACACGTGCCATATTGTGAACACCAAGTGTAGCAATGTGGAGACATGAAAAAGAAATAACCAACATTAAAGCAATGAAGGGTTTAGCAGAGGTTGTGCGACTATTCTTTCACTAATACATGTCTTTGGGTTGTGCATGTCTTCATATTGCATTTGATTAACTATTTCTTGGATAACAAAGGCTTCAATAAGGTTGTCAATGGTTTCACAAATGACAATTGGTCTTTGATGAGAAGTGATGGGGTGGATGATGTAACTAATCTAATCAATTCTTCTCCAAGCAAACTTTTGGGTTCACATCTTGCTTCCGTTGATGGGTTTCCTACTTTGGGAGGTTGTGTCCCCTATGCCAAGGCATCCATGCTACTGCAAGTTCATATCCATTGTCTCCTTTCCACAATTTTGGATCATTTGAACAAGTTTATACTAAAGAGATCAACTATAAACTCATTTTGATTGCCTACCTTGGATCTACAGAATGTGCCTCTATCGATACTTGTTCAATTCTCATGAGAGCATTGATCAAAATGGGTAGATAGTAATATTGATGCCTATTCTACAATTTCTTTGAATGCAAGTCCATGCATTGTTCCTACTTCACAAATAGGTGGTTCTCGAGATGGTTAAAGGTAAATGAACATTGATTTCTTGTGTTATTTTTTACTTTTCTTCCTTCCTTCAAGGCTGACTTCTCTCGTGAGTTGATCGCAATTGAGACAAGGTGATTGAAATCAAAACACTAGAAATTGCTCCTTGCATTTGCTACTTTGATGCAGATTGATCACAACTATTGCAGGCCCGCTATCATCTTTGTTCTTGACTTCATGGGCTTTGGAAAAAGTTACACTTTGAAGGGCATCGACAATGAACGAGCTCTTCCTTTATCATTGTGAAGTATATCTTGTAGTCATTGGGCTCTATGGAGACTCTTGTTTTGGCATCTCGATGCAAGCATTTCCTTACCTGAATTTTCACCTCTACGAAATGATGGTGATATCAATGCTCTTTGGCTTTCCAAGTTTCATTTTCGGCTAATCTCCAACTACGGATATGTATCACAATGCTCACTTGTTTCTTCCCAAATTAAAATATAATTGTTTTTCTAACTCCTCAAAGACATGCCACAATGCAAAGGTCTGTCGTGGTAATCAAGTGGTGAGACATGATGCCATAAAGACATCCATTTGACCACATCCTGATTATTTTTCTCAACATACTGACAATTTCCCTATGGCTATTAGGTAGTTTGTTGGTGATGTAATTTCTTTTTCTCAACATACTAACAATTTCAATATTACATCAAACAAATCAACAACCAAGATTGTTTTTATGGTCTTGCAACCTCTATTACTGTTTCTTAGCTGTTGATCCAATAATTTCACCTGCCCTTTCTCATAGACTTCAGCATAGAAATAAAACACCCTATGTTAAAATAATATTTCATAAACCTAAGTTTCAAGTAAAATTACTCCCACTAAAAGAAGATTATGCACCTAAAACTCTGAAACTTGAACTTGAAGAACATACAAGACTATGGAAGTGGCAACAGAGATGGCAAAACAAAATTGCAACAGAAGAGAGTGAGCTACAAACAGGAGGCTGCCAAAAGGGACCTGTGAGTGTTGAACAAGAGGCATGGGAGAGCCATGTGGAACAGGGTCAGGGAGCCATGAACCAGGTCTGCAAAAACTTTGTCACATTAAAACCACAGCTTGACATTCAGATGTGACGTCAATGCTGGTGCTGTCATTTTTGTGTACTGCTCTGCTCACAGTGTTTTGCATACATGAAATTCGGACAAAATCATTTATAGTATATAACAAATGGCATGAAGGAATAATGAAAATGGAATTCAGGGAACAATGGTCTGTAGAAACAAGGGTAGACAGAAATAATATTGCACCAAAAACAAGTTTGGTGCAAATGAAAAATAGTGCCTGAGCTCTATACCAATGGCAGGCCAGGAATTTGGACTGAAAAATGAATTGGAAAATTGTATTGATGCAAACTCAAAACATTGTATTCAGTCAATGTTCACAAAGACATATTTATCAATATCCAAATAACCATTCAGTTCATCTTCTAAGATGACTGTTTGGGTTCACCAACAAAATAATAATAATAATAATAATAATAATATTACATTTATTTATTACTACACCTGGGAATATATACAATAATGTTACAAGATTTTAATAGAATGCTTAAAGCAGATTTAAGCAAAATTGAATAAATTACATTTGGAAAAAATTCTGCAAATATGCAAGCAATGTCATGAATATTTACTACTTAGACAATACTATTGTATAGCCTGCAAATTTCTTACCATGTTTTCCCCAAGGATTAGGCATAGGGATGCTTGACATCTTCCCCATGTTGACCAAAAGACAGTGGAGACAATTGCACTAACAACATTACTACTTGAGAATCTTTATTGCTATTCTTCTAAGTTTGCAACTAGTTGCCCTCTATATTTTTTCCTAAAGTATGACTGGTGGCTATTGTAATGTGCAACCTTTACTTGCAGAAATAAACAAAATCTTGAAAAGCGGTTCATTACAAACAGTAATTGGCATCCATTCCTGATGTGTTTAGCAACATTTATAGCACTCAAATGGAACCAGTTTCACTAATGATAAAGGGAAACGATCCTGAGAGAGATCAATTATTTTCCTAATTTTTGCTTATGCGCATGTGAATTACAAAGCATATTCCTAAACAACAGTATAAGTTATCACAATACCTGATGAGGGAATCACAGAGCTCAATATAGTGAAAATATCGCTCAGGATCTATTGTACTTGAATCTTTATACTGCTCTAACTGGGTAGATCTTTGTTCATGCCTTTTAACTAAAGCCTGCATATTCTCAACTTCTCTATTGAGATTTTGTATTGCAGCATTCTGTCCAGCCAATGTCATCAAAGCAGTCTCAAGTTCCTTCATTAGTACTTGCACTTTCTCCTCGGCTTGCTCACCATGTATCTTTTGCCATAAATCACATACTTGCAGATGATTTCCATCATATGACCTTAAGTTATAATTTGGCGTTCCTGTGTCTTTATTTATCAAAGATAGCTCTCTTTTGGTCTCTATTGCATACCCATGCAATTGCTGAACCTCAATTTCTCCTGTTGCATTTTCATCTTTACTTTTAACTATTTTATTAAATGGCAAACAAGATGCATTAGAAATCTTGAAAGCATCCATGACATCCATTACATCTCCCTCAGTTTTACAATCGTCCAAAGGACAGACAACCACTGTACCTTCCATTTCCCAGTTCTTTATTATCTTCTCCAGTATTGTTTGCAAATGTACTCGGTGACTCATGTCTTGTACTTGCACATTTTGTAGCTGACAAAGCAACTCCTGTACAGAATCCTTCCTAGATTGGATTTCTCCATCTGCTGCAGATAAGTCTCTCGTTAATTTCAGATTCATTTCCTCCAGATTTCTGAGATCTTTGTCTCCAGCACAAACATGCAGGGTCGGTTCAGAAAGTTCCATCTTAGCAGCTTCAAGCTCAAGTTTTGTAATTTTGTTTTCTTCAGTGATAGATCTAATCTGCTCCAACAATTTTTTTCTCTCTTCTTCCATGCCCTTAATGGAATATAGCAGAGATTTAGCTCTCCCTGTTTCTTCAACAAAATTACTGCTCAGATTTTGAAGAGACTCCTGCAGTGCAGTTATTTCATCTTGCAACTGACTCTCCCTTCCCATCACTTCTTCCTTCTGTTTTCTACACTCGTCCAGTGATCTGTTCAAAAGTTCAACTTGTGATTGAAGGGTTTTGTTCTGAAAATCAACAATATCAACTTTGTCTTTCCAAATTGCCAGATCTATTTCCACTTTCTCCATTGACTTTGCATAATGATTGGCCTTCTCCCTTTCTTTATTAATATCAGACTGTAAAATTGATAACTGACCTTCCTTGGTTTGAAGCTTGATATCATATGATTGGAATTGGTTTTTCAAAGGCTCGAAACCCTTCAGCTGATCTTTAACAGAAGATAATATAGCTTTTAATTCTCTGAAATTAAGGAGGAATTCCTGTCTAAATTTCTCAACTTCACCATTTTGGTCCCTTATAGAGCTAAAAAATAGGGAGAACTTGTCCATTTCATCACTCAAGCCTGAAAGAGAATTCCAGATTTCCTCATCCAGCAAGAAATTATGACTCTCCAGACAGCTCTCTCTATTTTCATGACCCCCTATCTTGGAAATTATCTCCCTAACACTGTCTTGTATTGATTCTGATTCACATCCACCGAGCTGCCTTTGCAAATTAGAGATGACTTGCTTTGCATTCTCAAGTTCTGATTGCATGTGCTCAGCACCTTCAGCTGAATTAAAAGCTTTGTCTTTCCATTCTAGCAACTGAGAGTCTGAATCCTTCACAGTGTTAGCAAGCAGCTCAATCTGTTTAGCTTGCATAGTGGACACAGACTTACTGTCTTCTAGCAATTCTTCTAGGCTTACTACCCTAGATGCCAAATCACTTTCTCTCTTTTGCAATGTATCTAGATGAAGCTGGAAATTGTCAAGAACCTTGATAACGTCCCTGAACTCTGCAGCATAACGCATACCCTCCTCTAAACCAGATACTGTATCCATTTTAATATCTGCTAAATGAGATTTAAGTTCATCAAATGAATGAGATAGAGATGAGACTTCATTGATTTCCTCTTTAAGGTTATCTACTGCCCCTTCCACAGCTCCTTGCAATCTGAAAGCCTGTTTTCCAAGTGTCTCTATTCTACATTCAGAAAGATTTAGCTTTTGCAAAAGCTCACCAATGAGCCGTTCATGATTTCCACAAGCAACATTAAACTCCTCTAACTGGCCCTCAGAAACCCTCAAATTTTCCTCCAGACATGAAATACACACATCACGGTCACTAACAGTTTTCAAGGCAGCTTCATAATCCTGCTTGATGCTGTTCAACTTGTTCTCCAGCTCTTGATTGCATTCTTGTAGATTTGCAACCTGATTTGTATAAAGAGAAACAGTTTTCTCCAGGTTCTCCCGCTTCTCTAGTTCACCTTGTAGTTGGTCCTGTACGAACTGCAGATCCAATTGCATTTTTCCAATTATCTCAGCTCGTTGTGAAATGTCAGTTTGTAAAGAAGATATCTCTCTTTCTTTTGCCCACAAATTCTCATCCTTAATACTCAACATTTGTTCCAAAGTACTGCATTTTTCATTGCATAAAGCTAGCTCCTTATTTGCACCCTTTAAGATCTTATCAATGTCTTCCATCTTCATATGAGTTTCTGACAATTCAGATTGCAATTCATTGATGGACTCCTGCAACTTGCTAATTTGATATTTAGAGTCCTGCTCCAAATGCTCTAAGCTGCCCTTCACTTCTTTCAGATTTTCTAATGCCCGTCTCTCTTCTATCTTAGTTTTCTCTAAATCCTTGTAAAGATACTCAATCTCAGCCTGCCTATCAAAAGAAGTCTTTTCTTCATTACTTAACTGAAATTTAAGCTGTTCGATGACATCTTTTGTGTCTTCATGACTATTCCTCTCCCTTTGGACTTCCAATTCAATAGCATTAAGAGCTGCCTCTTTTTCTTCAATAATGGCACTAACAGATTTCAGCTGAGCTTCCATGTCTGATTGTCTTTCTTCTGATTCACATAACCTCTTCTCCATTTCCTTTATTTCATCCCTGAGACACAGAATTTCAGCTTGCTTCTCTTCACTTTCCTTCAACATGCTATTCAATTTAGAATCCATTTCCAAAAGCTGATCCTCCTTTGACCTTGCTTCGTTATCTGCATCTCTGAGTTTCCCTTGCAATATTGCTTCATCTTTTTCCTTTTCAGCCAGTTGTAGTTTAACAACTAAGACTTCATTTCTAAACTGTTCAACTGAAATCTCAAACTCAGATATCTTGTTCTCCTTGTCTTGAAGACATGACCTAGCTTCTTCAAGCAAACCCTCCAGAGATTGGATTTTGTTTTCAGCTTCTGATAGTTCTTGGCAAAGCACATCACCATGTTCTAACTTTTTTTGCAATTCTGAAATATTACTATCTCTTTCAGTCAATTCTGAATATGCGACTTCCAGTTTAATGAAAGCCTCTCGCAATGACAATTTAATTTGGTCATTCTCCTCGGCAAGTTTTTTATACTTTTCTTCCTGTACTCTTATCGAGTCAATGATATTACTCTTCTCTGCAAGAAGTATTTCAATTTCCTTCTTTAATTTGCCCAGATCAGCTTCTTTACTTTCAAGGCATTTCTGGAGCATATCTCTTTCTTGCTCTTTATCTAAAAGTTGTTTTGAAATGGACTCAAGTTTTGCATTAGCGACACTCAAAGACTCAAGCTCTCTCATTCTTAGATCTGATAATTGCTTGTACTGTGACTTGAGTTGAACCGATGACTCCTCTTGCTGGCTGAATTTGTTCAAGCTTTGTTCAAGATACACCATTTGATCATTCAGATCTCCTATCTTTCTGTCTCTGGCCATTATTGCATCAAGCAAAGACTCTTTATCAGTCTTGTTTTTCTCTTCTGAAAGAGTCAAAGCATGTCTGGCCGCCAATATCTCTTGTTGCAATGCTTGCAATTGATGCTCATATTCTACAACCTTAATTTCTGAGGCTAGATGACTAGCCTGAATTCTCTCAATTGTTTCTTTCAACCTTCTGAACTCATTCTGATTCTCATTTTCTACCTGCTCTTTTGCACAAAGGCTTGCTCTTGCTTCCTCTAAAGTCTCTTTGACTTTTTTGACTTCTTCAATGTGGTACTGTTCTTTCTGATGGATTTCATCCTGAAGAATAGAATGTGATTTCAAGAGACTCTGAACTTGTTCTTGTTTACTTTTAAGGTCTTCTCGCATGGCTAAGCATTGTTTTTCAAGAGCTTCCAAAGACTCACATCTGGCTGACATTGACTCAAATGTTATTTGATGTTGGGTTAGTTCTTGTTGGATTTGCTCAAATGCTTTTTGTTTTGCCTTCAACTGTTCCTTCAAGCAAGCAAGTTCTTCATCCTTTCTCTTATTTGATGACTCCAAATTGAAATTTTCAGCACTCATTTTGGATTGAGCTTCCTGGTATTGTGATTCTGATATCAGTAACTGTTGTGATAGTTCAGCTTTCTGACATGTTAATCTCTCTGCAGATTCACGGGCTCCTTCCAGCTGGCTTTCTAGCTCATGTAGCTTTCCAACCTTCAACCGGAGCTCTGTTTGACAATCATTCAATGTTTTCAGCAGATCATCTCTTTCCTTTTCCCATTGGTACTCCTTTATCTTCAATGTTTCACGACAATCATTATAAGCATCTTCCATAGCTGCAAACTTCATCTTCAAGCTCTTGAGAGAACTATGGACATCTTCACTGCCAGACTTTGATGCCTGGAACTCCTCAAGCATGTTTCTCAGCTCCTGATTCTCTTGCTCCATGAGTACCTTCTTTACTTCCATTTCTCGAATCTGTCTCTCCTTTAAATCCAAAGAATCTTTCATTTTCCCCACTTGGCTACCATGCTTTTCAGTCATACTTTCAATAACTGACCTAGCTTCATCAAATTCAGCAGTCACCTTCTCAAACCCATGCTGAGATTCTTTGATTTGGATTTCCAATACTTTCCTTCGGCTCTCTTCATGTGCCAAGGCTTGATTGCACCTCTGCAACTGTGAGTGAAGATCCTTGGACATTCTAGACTGGGTGTCCAGATTGATCTGCAGAGTCGAAATTTCACTAATCATTGCTGCTTTCTCCTTTTCCCACTCATCTTTACTGTCCTGAAATTGCTTCTGCAACTTCTTATAAGCCTCTTCTAGAAGCCCAAACTGTTCCTTTCTCCATTTCAGCTGCTCCTGTACAGTATTATGCTTATTCTCCACATTCAACAAGTACCCATCTCTACTCTTAAGCTCTTCCAACTCCTGCTCAGCAAAAGCTCTCTTTGCACTTTCCTGTTGAAGGTTCCTCTCACATTCAGCTAGCTTCATCTTCAGAACATCATGATGTGATTTGTTCTCAGAAAACACCGCAAGTGTTGCTCCTTTCGACTCAAGCTCAGATTCCATCTGTCGCATCCTCTTTGTCTTCTCCTCTGCTATTGCCTCGGCATTGCTGCATTTTTTCTGCAGGTTGGCAATCACAAACCTCAAATTCTCAATTTCTCCTATGTATTTCTTCATATCCCTCTCCTGCTCTTCACATTTCCTGTTTGCATCATCAAGTGCCGTTGACAATTTCCTGTTCTCATTCTCCATACTCTTCTGTGTTTCACTGAACTTGGTCCTCAGCTGCTCATGGGAACTATTCACACCTCTAAGAGCAGACTCTTTCTGCATCAATGTGGTCTTGATTTCCTCACATTTTTGGTTTGCATTATCAATCTCCTCAGCCCTTTTATTCAGCTCCTGGGTCTGCTTCTCCACCTGCTGCTTTTTCTCCTGAAGTTTAGAAAGGGCATCATCTAAGGCTCTCTTTCGATTCTCAGATGTTTCACGGAACGAACGCAACTCAATCTCAAGTCTCTCTTTTGCAAACTTGGTTTCATCCAACTCCCTCTGAAGTTCCTCCAGTTCTTTATCCCGATCTTCACAATTCAATCCATCCACAACCAATATAATAAAAAATTAACTCAAATCATAGACAAAATAAAAAAATAATAATATTGCACCAATAAGAATTCATTGTTATGTTGGTCTACAATTCCTCAATAAAAATAGTTTCCATTATGACAAATGAGGCAGGTCAGTCAAATGCAATTATATCCAGTAAAACTAAAAACCCCAAATCACAGCCAAAATAACAAAAATAAAACCCCAAGAACAGCTGAAATAACAAAAACAAAACCCCAACCATAGTAAATAAAAAATTTAGCTGCCTGATTTGACATCTGGGGTGCAATGCCTTTTCACCCTCTATTTTTTGGAACTATAAGGTGTAATTATTCATTTTTTATTGGTATCTGATTCCTCAGTAAAAGTAGTTTCCCTGATGATTAGTGGAGTAGCTTACTCAAAAAGCCAGTTTATAAGTAATAACAAAGTTTATCCAGAAAAAATGGGGGAAACCTTGCAAACCACAGCCAAAATAACAAATACATAACATCAATCACAGTCAAAACAACAAAATAAAACCCCAATCGTAGTCAATAACAAAATTAAAACGCCCAGCTTGACATTTAGAGATGCGATGCCTTTGCACCCAACAATTTTGTTACAATAAATTGTAAATTGAAACTATTCATTTTTTAATAGGTATGAATTTTCCACAGTCTAGGAAGATGACAATATTTCAACTTTTAGATTCAACTATGTTTGTTTTTTTCATCAATGTTTCAGATCACACTCTATGATCCATCATCAGAATGAGGAAGAATAATAAAAAATACAAACACTAATTAGAACCTAAGAATTTAAAAAACAAAACCCTAATCACAGAGCATTAAAATCCAAACACAGTACCACACTCCATTTAAATCCAAACCAATTATCACAGTCCATTTAATTCTAAGCTCCAGACCAAGAATCTAACAAGAAAAATTAAAATCTCGTATATACATTTTTTTAATGATCATATAGCATATTTGCATAATATTTAACTAGAAATACTTGTTCTATCGATTTTGGATCTAACTTCTAGACTTCTCTTCGGCGTTGAAAGCTTCCATGCAATTTATCCGGAAAAACTTCAATAAATATGATATATTTACTGGTGTGCTTACCATTTGAAGGCGTATCGATGAAGCTCTGCTTACCCTTCATTGCTGGAGTATAGGAGTCCTCCTCTGGAATTTTCAAAGGGATTTACGGAAGGTTTAAATAGGGTTTGAAATGGTTTACAGAATAAAAGTGGTGAGGGAAATTAACTTATGTTTCTGAAATAAATGAAGAAATTCTGCCATGATAACGGAGATCAAAACAGGTCAAAGAAATGCAGTGAAAGAAATAAGAGTGAAAAGGTTACGCGCGCGCCTTTTTCTATTCAAATTCTCCAATTCAAATTTCCGCTCCCATTTAAAAGTTTATTTGAATACATTTCTTTTATTGGTATTATTAACTAGCATAGATATCTTAAATAGATACTAAACTAATATTGACATATATTTTTATGACACATATCTATTTTATGTCATAAATTTAATGTAGATGTATCAAAATTAATATCTTTAAGATATTTATGTTAGTTATTATATTAAGAGGTCTAATCTACAATAATAATAAGGAGAAGAGTGTAAATAGTTAAGATATCTATGTTAGTTATTGTGTCAAAAGACATAACCTGCCTACAATGATAGCAAGGACAAGAGTGTAATGGCATGTGTGTTAACAAAAATTAAATAGCAGACACACTAGAATAATAAAAAATACCAAACAAATAAAATGGTTGTCATGGGTGGGGAGATTGACTCTTATCAAGGCAGTTTTAGCAGCTATGCCCGTCTACATGATGTCTTGCTTACCTTTGGCAAGTAAAATCAATAAGGAGTTAATCCAATTGATAAGAAATTTTTTCTGGAAAGGATCTGCGGAACAGTTCAAATTCCCTCTTGTTAAAAGGAAGAAAGTATGTGAGTAGAAGGAAAAATATGGGGTTGGAGTTAAAGACCTTCTGAGGCAAAATAAAGCTCTTGGCGCGAAGTTGGTTTAGCTGATTCATAATAATCCAAACTTGAAATGGGTAAGGTTATTGAAAAATAAATATCTAGATAGGGAAGATCATAGTATCGTCACTTCGAGACAGCTGCCTGATGGATCAAGAATTTGGAATTTCATCAGAAAGAGCAGAGATTTAATAATCAACCACCTTACCTGGGAGGTCAAGGAAGGCAAGGAAGCAAGGTTCTGGGAGGATTCGTGAGAAGGATTCCCGGCTTTGGAAAGAAATCAGGACCTGGCTCCCATAAGGAATGCCTCCAAGTTGATTTGGGGAGACAAAGTCTGTAATTACCTCTCTTTTCCCTCCACAGCTAGTGACCTCCCCACGTGGAAAAGTGTGCGGGGTTTGGGTTTGGATCTAGGACTGGTAGTCGAGTTTGAAGAAGAAATGGCTAAGCGTTCTTTCAGCTTCAGAAGGGGCAGGGACAGGCTAAGATGGAATGCCTCAGCCTCAGGGGAGTATTCGGTGAAAGAGGGTTATAGGGTTCTTGCTGGTACAAATGATTCCTTGGGTCTAATTCCTTCTAAGCTTTGTTGGAACAAGCAATGTTTACCTAAGGTAGGGGTCTTTTTGTGGGTGGCAGTTCAAGGCAAGGCATTAACAGCTGATAGGTTAAGAAGGATGGGCTTTGAGGGTCCTTCGAGATGTGTGATGTGTGAAGAAGCAAAGGAAGATGGGGATCACCTATTCCTTCATTGTCCTTTTACCATTAGAGGGTGGCAGTGGCTTTGCAACAAATTTCATTGGAGTTCAGCGACTTTCGGTAATTTGTTGGAATGGTTGACTGCCTGGCCCCTTTTATTTCAAAAAGCAATGTTTGCAGGACTATGGGTATCAGCCCCTTCTATTTTGATTTGGGAGATTTGGAAAGAACACAACAAGAGAATCTTTTAGGAAAAAGAAATGCCTTGGCAATCACTTCTTAGCAAAATTGAAGCAAGCATTGTGGAAGTAGTAAATTCCAGGTTAGCAGATAGAGACCCTGCCCATCTCCTCTTCACAGCATGGGATGCAGATATGATGAAAAATTGGAAGGGGCTCTCTCCGGCCCCTCAGGTGGTTGAAGGTGGTCTCAAAACTAAGGAAGCAAGGAGAAATGTATGATGGTCTCCCCCAGAGGTCAGATGGTTGAAACTAAACTTTGACGGTGCCTCGTGATGCAACCCAGGCCCCTCTAGTGCAGGGTGTATTATAAGGAACTCAAAAGGAGATTTGGTGGGGAAACTTGTTGCCCCTCTCAGTATTGGTACCAATAATGATGCAGAGATATAGGCCTTACTTCTAGGTTTAAGGTTGTGTAGGGATCTTGAAACCAGAAATCTAGAAATAGAAGGAGATTCTATGATTGTTATCAATGGGCTAAGAAGTAAGAAATTAGTAAATTGGAGGCTTCAAGCAAAACTAGATCAGGTACTCTCCCTGATAGAAGGCTTTGACAGAGTTACGTTCAATCATATTTTGCGAGAAGGAAATCAAGAAGCTGATAGGTTGTCCAACCTTGGAGCAGATGGGGTCTCTATCAGAGAGGTCTTCATCTCATAAGATTCTGATCAGGCTTAAGTAAGGTTTATGTGGGTGGCTGGGCGAGAGCCTTGCCACCTCAGTAGGAGTGGCAAGGCTGAGATAGGAGAGTAAGTAATCATGGTTGGGAAGGGTGAGTAGTTGGCATGAGCAGAAGGGTTGGTGACATTCATTTTATTTAGTGTTAAGCGCGGCAGTAGTTGGCACTTCATCTCCAGTTTGGTTTCAAGAAGCTTCGGGCAATCTGGAAAGATTATTAGCGCAGGCAGTGTTTCCTTGTTGCATTCTCCTCTTCGTTCATTGCCTAATGCCTTCACACTTTGTAGCCATTGTCTCAGCAGAGTCTGTTCATTGTGGGGGGATGGACACTCCAGTTCATTTAACCAGCAAGAAGAGGCAGATGGCTTTCCTCGGTGCTGTCACCGACCTTCGTTTGTAGAGAATGTTGAGTAGGTCTGACGAATTAATTGTGGGGGCGGTGAAGATGTTACTGGGCAGAGCTTTCTTGGAAAATGACGAACGCTATCAGGTTGATACAGATATTTCATCTCAAGTCTTAGCTATGTTGCTTGAATTGGGGACGGGTAAAACAAAGGCGGCTTCCATTATGAAGGGTATCTTCAATTCAGAGCATTTAAGGGACCTGGAGATGTCCTTGTAGGTGGCCAGCCCTGGGATTGGTATCCCGCATCCTAAAGATTGGAGACTCTTCGAAGACCCCGGTGCTGTGATCAAAATCTTCCCTTTCATCCTGGACACCAGGGGCTTCGATCTGGTGTTGTTGAAGGACCAAGCGGCAATGGCAGTGAGCTTCTTCAAAAGGGTGTTGGGTCTGGAGGAAGTTGATGGCTTGCAATGGATGGAAGATTTTAGTAGGAAATTAGCAGAGTATGTCAGTTATTAGTTTTGTTTGTCCCCTTCGTTCCATTTTGTATAGCAGGAGCAAAGCTTTGATAGTCTAGGATAATATTAGTATCCTTTGGTTGTTAGCAGCTGTGACCCTGCGTGGTCTTTTTGTCCTGTTCTCTTAGTTTGAATAGGTTGATAGATAGTCTCAGACTGCCAGCCATGGAAAGGCTGATGAAATGTAACTTTTTGGATATCTTTTAATATAATATTTCTATTACGTATCAAAAAAAAAATGTATGGCCGATAATGCTCAACATATATATATATATATATATATATATATATATATATATATATATATATATATATATATATATATTTGATAACTATAAAATTATTGTACTTCTCAAGGCACATACTTTAAGACTACCTAAAAAAACCATAAATAACTTTTGATTTTGTTTTCACCAAATCCCCATGAAATAATTTATCACAGATCAAAAAACTTCTATCCTAAACTAAAAGAACCTTTATTTAATGTATTAATAGGTTTTAGTTATTTTCAAGTTTTTCATCCAAAGTATTTATTCTTCACAAGATGGGAAGAAGCAAATTATAGAGGCTCCCCCAACCCTAACCCTTTCACACTTATTTAATTCTAACTTGGTATTTCTTCAAAAGAATATTCTTCATCATCAACACAACATGCACTTTCTTTAGCCATAATAGAAGGAGAGAGCTTCAGATTGAGGCACGCAACATTCTCCTACAATCCCTTCGTTAAAAGTTTACCATCCTCCAAAATCTTGGAAGTGTTGCAAAATCAGCAATATTTGAAACCTTCCTACTCTTAAGTTTCCTCTATGTCTCCCTTTAATGAGAAAGTTGATGCTACCATGGAGGGCCTACCAACACAACTCAAGCTTTGTTCACATTAAATACATTGTAGCATCCCAAAGACTACTTTGGGTCTATCACGAGGTCCTCCATGGTAGCCCTAATATTCACTAGTGATTTTGCACCCATTTCCTTTACAAACACCCACATTAATAGCATTCATGTTCTCGTTCTAGAGTTTGTAATCTCCTTAGATATGTATTTTGTAAAATTCCTTGAAACTATAGTCACATTCACCGCCATAGTGTCATATTTTAGGCCTTCAACGTTACATACAATAATCATTTTATTGCCCTTTCCTTGACACCCCCTTTGCATCGTTGTTATTCCTCTGCTAATCATGTAAATAAGTATACATTAGCCTAGAAAAGCCAAACTAACAAATTGAAGATCAATCGATATAATAATAAATCATCTCCAAATATTTAACAAATCACATTCATCTAATGCTAATCATATTGCTAATTCATCATCATATTTAACCATCTCATCTAAATGATTAAATCCATTAACTAGTCATGTTAACATCACTTGATCATTCTATGAACTAGTTTGTGAAGAAACATTTTGATTTCTTGGAAGAAAAGCAAGAAGCAATTATGGCTATGAACCAACATTAACTTCTTTAGATTTGGCTTGTTTTTTGCTTCTATCATGTTGGGTTTCTTATGGTGGTCACCTTTTGATGTTTGGTCTATTGTCTTTTGATGGCAACTCGATTGTTGTTTGGTTGTGGTTTTGCTATTGTATTATTGTAACTACTATGTTTACTTATACAAGGGTTGTGGCTCTTTCAAAAAAAAAAAATTTACCCTTTATAAAAAAGAAATTACTTGACCATTCTAACATAATAAAATTTACATTAACTAATCATAATTAGTCAAAAATAACAATATGTCCAAAGTTTTTATCTACAAAATAGGGTGTGACAAATATTAACATTTAACAATCTAATATGATAAACATGCATGTGATAAACCATGAAATGGAACATAGAGAAGCATATAAAATTAACACAAGTATAACACCAAATTTACATGGAGAAATCCTTTTGATAAAAACTCCACCACCACAAAGAGCACTAGTAATGTATTCATTTCAACAAAAGGAGTACATCAATATAATAAACTGTCTCTTCAGTTTCCTAACAATTTGGAAGTATAACCTTCCTCGAACTTGTAAATCATCATAAAATCTCTATCTCATGACTCCAATATATAGAGAATCAAAAAATAGAAACTGCTAAGTGGTATCCAAAACTAGAGGCCAAAACCATGGGCCCAAAACTAGGCACCATCCTCTGCTAGCAAAAATCCAATGTTCCATGATGCATTGATTCAATCATTTGAGATAGAAAGTAACTCCCTTTATAATGCAACTTGGTCAAATGTAACCCCTAGCACTCTATAAGGAGACTAATTACACCTCATGACAACTCATTGTGAGAGATGCTCCATAACTCCCAACTTTGACATTTCTGCAACCTCCTCATTCAATGTCTTCTTACAACCATATTTCCAACTAATTAGGGAATAAATAATTAAATGTCTTACACATGGGCATCCCATTTTGTCCGTTCCATGATTCTTGGAGACAAATACATTATATCGTCTACAAGCAAATAAATATTACAAGAGATGCGTAGGATTTGCAAGGTGAATATCACACATAATCTTAGCATTCTCCCACTTAATATTTACATTGCAAAGACATAAGAGGAACATAAAATGAATGAATTAGTGCTAGGAGAGGCAAGACCCATTGTCTTCGTGTACCAATAAAATTTATTCATGCTCACTAGCTTAGTGAGAACACTATCCAAAGTGTAAACTTTCTATATCATGACATTCTCGTTCTCAACAATCTTGTGCAAACAAAGTGGTATTGAACAATAATATGCTTAGTACACGAGCATGGTACATCTATTTCTTCAACAAACAAAGAGAACTTTGATTGTCACAGTTGATCCTCACCTTCTTACGTTCAAAGCTGATACTTGAACACAACCTTGTAATCACACTACCTCCAAGCACGTTTTGCAACTATGTACTCTACTTTTGTAGTGGAAAGAGAAACCATAGGTTTCCTCTTACTCATCCAACTCACAACACTCCAAACAATTTGAATACATGACCACTAGTTGATAGTGATAACTTTAAGAAAACCTACCTAAAAAAGATATAAAACCCTAGCAAATCTTAGCCCTTGAGACATTAATTTTGTGGCTAATGTATGCCTAATTTGAGGGACAAAATTAGTGGTGATTTTTTTCAAATTTGTCCACATTGAACAGCAAGTAGTTGTATTGGATTTTGCTAGTGAATTATAGATATAGTTGAAAAAATAAAATAATTTAGCTGGTGAATTATAGTTATATTGTTTAAAAAATCAGGTGGCAAATTATAAATATATTCAAAAAACTAAAATTTATTACTTGGTGAATTTGCCAACGATTTTAAAAAAATTATAATGTGGCTAGCAAAAATATTATAAACTAAATGATAAGGATTAAGTTATTTGACATTTTTTTTGCTTTATAAAGATTGAATTGCTTGACAAAATATTATATCGTCCGATGAATGTTGATCAACAATTTAAGTTCTATTCCGGACCGATGTTTTGACACACCCAAATTTGAACTTATAGTTTTTGGAATAGGTCTCTCTGAGAGATAAGTGTCAATGAGTGAATGACATTTTGACTTGCTATAATGCAACATTAATATATTATTAATTTATTAACCTTCAACAATTAAATATTAATAGAAATATAGATATTTTTTTATAAATATTCTACATCTAATACATGATAATCAATGGCTGAAGTTTTATTTTGGGCCAAAGTTTTGACACACCCAAATGTGAACTTAAAGTTTCCAAAATATTTCTCCTTAAGAGATGTCAATGAGTGAATGTCACTTTGACTTGCTATGATGCGACATTAATATATTAGTAATTTATAAGCATTCAACAATTAAATAGTAATAGAAATATAGATATTTTTTACCAATATTTTACATCATCCCATATATGATAATCAACAGCTAGAGTTCTATTTCGAGCTGAAGTTCTAACACACCCAAATGTGAACTTTAAGTTTTCAGAATAGTTCTCCTTAAGAGACAAATGTCAATGAGTGAATGACACTTTGACTTGCTATGATGCAACATTAATATATTATATATTATTTATTTACACTACTCATTCAGGTTAGAGTTAAATAATAACCTTCAACATTTTTAGTGATTGAATGGTAAGTAATGCTCATCCAAGTTAAATTTGAATAATACTTTTTAATAAAAATATAGATTACAACATGATATTTCTAAAATTACCCAATAATAATAAAATAAAAAGAGAGGACTACAATTATATAGATAGCCAATATTAATATATTATATTAAACTAAAAGAGTTTAAGAGAGGATTATATAGATGACCCTAAGCCAAGGTGCCCTAACATGAACCTTGAGTAAAGACATACGTAAAGAAAGGGAAAGATGCTAAAATTAAAAAAATAAACTTAGAGAATCAAGATACAACATAAAACACCATCTTCACTTTCAACTATTGTCACTAAAGTTCTCATCTTCCATAGTTTGAAGGGCTAAATAGCCCCCACAGATGTGTCCCCTAACAACCACCACTTGAAGAAGAAAAGAAGCAACATAAACAATATACCTTGCCCTTCGTAATAAATAGTCACAAAAATCATTATGTATGATCAAGGCCCTATCAAAAGTTTTCAATGAACCTCTAGCAAGTCCCCTCCTTGTCATCTTAAGAATGCAATTAACAACCTTCAAACTCTCTAACACATGTAAAGGAAAAATCTTAGCCCTATCCCATAATTTCACATCATATTCATAATCATTTAAAGCTAAATCAAGCTTATCCCTAGAGATAAGCAATTCCTAAATCATGGCCCTAGTGACCATCTTCACTAGACTTAGGTCATTGAGAAGGTCCATTAAATTTGATAAAAATACAAACACAATATCGTTGAATATATTTTTTTGAGAAAATTCTAAGAGAATATCATGACCAATAATGTGACGTCCAACATCATCAGCTAGAGGAGATTCTATTAGAAACACCTTCTCTATTTTTTCTTTATCTCTAGTTTTCATGTCCTGTATCTAGCAAAATCAAGTGTTTCCCACTTGTAGGGCAAGAGAGAAACATGACGATTGATCAATTGACTCATCTTGATCACCAAAAAACAAATATCAACCAAACTCAAAGTAAAGGGAAGATGCCAATACAAGCACCTGATATGTGGATATTTAAATATTGATAGAATTACCTTATTAATTTATTCTCACAAATTTTATCATTATCTTATTGGTAAATTATGATAAATTTATGGTGTCATGGTATGGAGCTTCTAGCTAACAAATCACACACACAAAACATTTATTGCACTTGCAACAAAATGAAAGAGACTGTTAATGCTAAATATTGATCTTGATTGTTGAAGAGACATCCAAGGTGGGACCATTTATGATGATAATGGACAATAAAATTTAAAGTATGCAGGGATGGAAAGATAATAATGTCGCACATTCGATAGCATTAGCGGTGGTAGCTTAATCTTTTGTTAATGTTACAGTTATCTCTTAATATTACTAATATTTGCTAACATGTGGGAGATTTCAAATTTCATTGGCTAATAACAATGCTGCAAGTACAAGATGAGTTAAGCATCGATAAAAATAAAATATAAACTACCTTGGTACCATCACCATCTTCAACAATCAAATCAGTCATATCAAATCTTAAAACTTTGAAAGATATTAAGAATAGAAACCTCCAAAATTAGCCAATGCCCATTCAATATTTTATTAGAATTTAGTGTCATCAACGGAGTCAATTTAATGAAGTTGCATGCCATCATTCAACTTCCTTATAGTAAATGTACACAGCTTTATTTATATTATTGTTTATTGTTTCAATTGTAGTACGCATACTTGGCACTTATCTCAAAAATATTTTAATAAAAGAAAATTAGGTTCAGTATTGCATTATTGAGAATCGGACAATAGAAGACTCAAGTGAAAGTTTGAAAGTTAAAAGTGATGGTATTCATCACATCATCTATTCATAGAAGGTAAGTTGCCAAATGGAAAATTTAATTTTTTATCAAAAAATTTATATAAAAATTGAGTTCAACTACCTTTTGTATCAGAGATTTTATATAAAAATCAAGTTCAAAAATGTATAACAATATGATAGACAATTTATTTATGTATGACTATGTAGGATGTTATTTCTTTCAGCTTCTTAGAATGAAAAAATACAAGCCTTTGTCAGCTCAAATGTATTATGTCAATAATTGACAGTTTTGAGTTTTGCAAATGACACATACTACTACGGATGGTGGTTCAAATTTCATAAAGATAATTCTATTTATAAGAAACTTGAAATTAGAATCGACGCATAGAATTTCTACTAAAACACAATTAACAATGACATGTAGAAAATCAATTTAGTTATTCTTTACTGACTTCATTGTTACCTGCACCTAGTGGTTTCTTATACATATAATGCAAAGTTCTATGGAAACTCGTTTACTAACATTGGGGTTGACTACACAATCAAACTTTTCATGCAAAAATTATCTTTTAATAGGTTGGTTATCGATTATACTGAAATATTTGTTCAGCATAATGGAATAGAAAAACCATAAAGGTTTTGAAGGACAAATTCATGGATAAAGACTTATATGGCTTGAACATTAGAGAGAAAAGTTTTGTATGTTTAAAATTTTGATATATGTTAATGTGATAGTTGTTAAAATAAACACATGAGTTCAATGTATTTTAACTTCTCTCTCTCTCCCTCTCCCCCCTCTCTATCCTTCATCTCTATCTCTCTATTTATATTGTATAGAATATAATAATAAATATAACTATAATATAAATTTTATACATGATTAAATAATATATTAATACTAAACTATATTAGACATATTAATTATTATTATATTAAATATATTTAATAATTTGTGTATTATGTACTCCTGTTCATGGGGTTCACTGGGCTCATCCACTTTCAAATCTAAGGAAAGAAACTAGATGGATAGTTCCTCTTGAGGGATGGTGTAAGCTCAATTTTGACAGGGTGTCCAGAGGCAATCCTAGTGTCTCTAGGGTAGGGTGTCTACTGAGAGATCATGATGGACATTTGATTGGTGTTGCCTTGAATCAGGCATGGAACAAACAATGAAGCAGATGCCCAAGCATTCCTATTAGGCCTGCATACATCTATCTGATTTGAATAAAAAAGAGTGCAAATAGAAGGAGATTCCTTGATCATTGTAAATGCCATATAGAACAAAGGGGCACAAAATTGGAAGATTAATTGAATTTTAAGTCAAATTTGGCATTTGATTAACATACTAGAGGCATTTACCATCAAATATGTGTATAGGGAGGTGAATTATCATGTTGATTCTTTGGCCAATTTGGCATAGATCATGACACGAGACACATTATGGGAGATAACTTAGAGATGGATGTGTAGAATGCCCACCTTATGTAATAATGATTATATATATCATTAATAATGCAAGTTTCTCACTGTGACGACGTAGGATGAGACTCAAGCATGCAAAATTGTCAAGATTATGTCACTTCAAGACTGTGGCTCTAATAAAGGAGGATTATGGCTAAATATGGGTAAAGGGTTATTAAATGGATATCATTTCCTTCTTTATTGAAGGCTTCCTAGTTGGTAAACCATGGATACCACAGTTAGACTATATGATAAGAAGAGGCAAATTTCCTTCCTTGGGGAGATAATTGATATATGTTTAAAGAAAATATTCAAAGAAAAGGTTGTGATCATGATCCATGCTATCCAAATGGTTTTTGGGGATTTGTTCTTATCTACCACACATAGGAATCATGTTAATAGTGATATATCTTCTATATTTGTTGTTGTTTTATTGGAGGTAGGGGAGTCAAAAGATATAGTTAGGTGGGTATCCATGGATTTGATTAAACCTTGTTGGCATGTGGGTCTCAGCTTTGTATTATGGCACGTGGGTTTGGTTTTCCTCATAAAAGTGTATTATGGTCTGTGTTTAATACCTCTATCGTGATGCTATGGATTCTATTCATTACATCTGCACATGATCACAATGACATCCCTCGTAAACACCAAGCAAAGAGGTGCATCACATTTCTCAAATTTGCTATGGGTGTTTTAATCCTTGTACTAGGATTGACTAGAGATGGAGATGATGATACTCACTTGTAGGGATAAATGTTGGTCTACTATGGTATTTTATTGAAACTAATGGTGATTGGTGTAGATATGGTAATATAAAAATATTATACTGGTGTAAGAGTAACAATCATACTACCTTAGAGGTTTTTGTTAAATTTTTGTTCCTTAGGAAATTTTGTATATAGGCCCTCCATTAATGGAGCAACCCAAGCTTTATATATTTTTTAAATTAAATAAAGGTTGGCCCCTAAGGCCAAGTTTATCTAGAAAAACAAAATAACGTGTATTATGTAAAATATAATATAAGATAATAAATAAAGTATAATACTGATATGTAATTACTTAAAATACAATTACAAATGGTGATTTATAAGATATTTAACTATAGAATCTAAGAATATACTAGTAATTACACCTTGGTGTGCAATGGTTATGCCAATGATGATTGTCTTCAATGTTTGTTGAGTTTTTTTTTTAGCACAATTCTATGTGTAACCTATGTTTCCATGAACAGTTGGTAGCTTTGATTTTTTTTTGCAAACATAAATGCCATAAATGAATGTAGTAATCTAAATTATCTCTCTCTCTCAGAAGATTGGAAGGTCACTTAATTATTAGATTTCTATAAATTAATTTAGATAGTATTATATTTACATATTATACTATAATATAAATTTTATATATAAAATAAATATATAATTAAATAACAAATGTATATCAATATTAAAAATATATTATATATTGAACCAAGGAGGAAAAAAATGGGGAAAGTTGCGGAGCTATGGCGGAAAAAAAATAACAGACATTTTTTTCAGATTGCCTCAAACCAGTAATGGTGTAGGTTGGTCTTCAAGCATTCAACTAATGTTAACTGGAGTGAATGCTATTCCCTTAGGCTCGAGACATTCCATTTGGGCTGATGGAAAGAATCTCAAAGGACTAGGGTGAAAAGATCATCTTGCTGCCGGCAATAAAAATGTAAGGGCTCCTGAAAAGCTGCGGCCTCGAGGAAGTAAGCTATTCTCATTACCCATAGAGATAATAGCTTCTTCAATGGACTGTCTGAATGAAAGAGCTCTGCTAGTTAAATGGTGTGGTAGTGGAGGGTCCTCTCAGGTGATCATAGCTTGGTGGAAAAGCTCTTTCAAGGATAGTGTTAGTATCAAACAAATCCCTAACTCTTTTTACCTTATTGAGAGTCAAGATCTAAAACTAAAGCAAGAAATACTGTACGGTAAACCCTAATTTTTTAATGGGTCGTGCTTCCATTGTACCAAATGGGTCCCAAACTTCAATCCATGGAAGTACTCCATTAGAAAGATCCTCACTTGGATCACCTTACAAGGGCTACCGACACAATATTGGAGTCTGGAAGCTTTCATTTGCATTGGGGACGCTCTGGGTCTTGTGTAGGGGTAGATGAGGATTTTGTAAATGGTAAGGAAGGTTCAGATCCTGGGATTTTAGTGGAGATAGATATCAGAGTTGGCATTTATGGCACTCTTGAAATACTCACTTCAAATGGAAAATGGTTGTAAAGGATAACACCAAATTTTGGACAGACCAATCACAAATGCCTTCCCATAAATACGTGTGAAGCAGGAAGCTCAAAGGCATCCCTTCAAAGGATTGAAGAGTCTCAGCCATCTTCATTTGGTAAAAGGTTGAACAGGAGCAATTCAGAGATAGAAAAAGAAGATGGGGTTCATAATAGCAATATGGAAGATCTCCAGCTCTCAGATTCAGAGTTAGCTCTAGATGTAGAAATGGTAAAGGAAACTCAATTTCAGGAATTTCAAAAAGATAAAGAAGATTTACCTCTTTCAATGGCTGAGCAAAATTTGGCCCCAGAGTCAAATGTTGAACTTGTTCACCTGTTGAAAGAAACGAAGAGACTTCATAGAGACATCAGTCAACAATTTGTAGATTTGAGCAAAGAAGGGGTTGCTTTGGGCTATTGCACTACTACTCCTAGCTTGCAACATAGTATGGCTAATAAAGAAATTGTTTCAGAAAGTCCTCAAGCACTAGAAGAGGATAAGGGTGGAGCAGAGCTTCAAAAACTAAGCTTAGGATGTGAACTCTTTGGAATCTTCCATGAGGAAGGCTCAAAAATTGGGTAGGGAAGGCCGGTGTCCCCAGAAGAGCAGGAAAAAAAATTAGCTCTTATTCAAGAGTTGATGGAAGAAGATGGATTAGAGCAAAAAGAAAATGATCTTTTATTTTTAAATATGGAAGTGCAAACAGAACAGCAGATCCTGGGTATTCAACAAATTGCATCTAACAAATCCAAGCCAAATTTTGGGAGCTATTCAAATAAAAAAGTTGGAAGGAAATCCATGACAAAAATTAGAAATATGGATGGGGATGCAGATGGACAGATGAAAATAACATCTTTATTAGATTTAGGGAAGGGAAAAACCCTTCCCCAGTGGCCATGAAAATCCTTTCATGGAATGTTAGGGGCCTCAATGCCCCTAGCAAAAAGCATCTAGTAAAGCGTAGGATTTGCTTAACCAAGGCGGATATCATTTTATTTCAAGAAACAAAGCTGCAATCAGTAGATATGGAATCCTTCTTGTTCTCCTTTAAAAATTGGAAAGTGGCCTTAGTTTAATCAGAGGGTGCTTCAGGTGGTCTGGCCATTGCTTGGAACTCAACTAGAGTTACTTTTGAACCTCTGGGTGATGGTAAACATTGGATGGGTGGCAAGGTGAGTTCTACATTCTCCAAATCTCATTTTCTGTTGACTAATGTCTATGTCCCCAATTCATGTCTTGGAAAGAAAGAATTATGGAAGGAGTTAGACTCTTTTATGACTAAATTCCCTCTTTTACATAAAATTATTGGAGGGGATTTTAATGAAACTTTGCACATTGGAGACAAAAAAGGATGTATTTCCCATCCTATGCAAACTCAGAAGGATTTCAAGGACTGGGTGCAGCGAAATGAGTTGCTGGATATTGAATTTGAGGGTGACTCCTTTACTTGGAACAATAGAAGATCAGGGTTTTGCAACATAGCAAAAAAATTAGGCAGGTTCTTCTTTGAAGGTGATTTGACAACTTTCCCCCAAACCTTGGTTGGTAAAATCCTTCCTTGCTCAGGGTCTGATCATTTCCCCATCAGTTTAGACATTTTGGGAGATGAGACCCATGCCAGGTCTCCTTTTAAGTTTGAAAATATGTGGCTAAAGGATGAAATTTTTTTGAGCTTGGTGGAAGCATGGTGGATCGAAGATCAGATAGAAGGGTCTAAGCTTTTTTGTTTTATCTCTAAATTGAAATATGTAAAACAAAAGATTTTGGAATGGAATAGACTACATTTCAATAATATTTGTAAGACTAAGGAAGACATTGAAGAGAATTTAGCCAAAGTGAATGCTGAATTCATTTCAAATGGGATGTCTTGGGATTCTTTTTACAAAGAAAAGGAACTTTTGGCTGATTACAAAGCTGTTCTAGTGAAAGAGGAATTATTTTGGAAACAAAAATCAAGGGAAGACTGGATAGCTGTAGGTGATAAGAATACAAAATATTTTCACAACATTACTAAACAGAAGAGGTGTGCCAATAGAATTCTTAGTCTAGAATTAGAAGATGGAAATCACTTACATGAGCCAAAACTCATTAGAGATCAAATTATGGGCTACTATCAAGATTTGCTCAATAATAGGGAAGGTTCTAGCAGGGTAGACCAACAGTCTTTCCTTGATCTCATCCCCAACCTGATAAGTGCAGAACAAAACTCTTTTCTTAATAACAAGTTTTCTGCAAAGGAAGTGGAATCAACCCTCAAACAGTTGCATCCAGATAAGGCACTAGGCCCGGATGGTTTTCTTGTTGGCTTCTTTTAGACGTGTTGGTCTTTTTTAGGTGGAGAGTTGACAGAAGCTCTAGAAGCAACTAGGAACTCGAGTACTTTATTAAAGAAATTAACACCACCTTTATTGCTCTCATTCCAAAGAAGGAGAAGGCTTGTAGGTTGGAAGATTTTAGACCTATTGCACTTTGCAATACCATCTATAAAATCATGACAAAGGTCTTAGCAAATAGACTTAAAACAGTGCTAGGGCACATTATTTCAGAGGATCAAACAAGGTTTGTTCCTGGTAGATATATTTTAGATGGGGTGATCATTGCTCAAGAAGCTATTCACTCTCTCCAAAGCACCAAGGTAGCAGATATGTTGATTAAACTAGATATTTGAAAAGCTTATGACAAGGTTGATTGAGATTTTTGTGTAAGGTTTTGGAGTCCTTTGGCTTTGATAAAAAAAAATTGGATAAATTAGATATTTGAATGTATTTCCAGACCAAGATATTCAATTCTAGTTAATGGCTCTCCTGAAGGGTTTTTTGAAGCCTCGCGAGGATTAAGACAAGGAGATCCAATCTCTCCTTTTTTGTTCATCATTTTGGCAGAAGCTTTGGGGAGGGCAATTAAAAATGAGTAATTTTTGTCACAGATAGAAGGGATCAAGGTATCAAGGAATATTAGTGTCACGTATCAACAATTTGTGGATGACACTATGTTATTTGGGGTATCCAAGTTGGTGGAAGTTTGACATTTGCTTAGGATTCTAAACTCATATGCTTCAATTTCGGGTCAAGAAGTTAATAAAAATAAATCTGAAGTTTTCTTTTTTTCTACTAATCCTAGAGTAGAAAGAGAAATTTTGAATATCCTTAATTTCAGAAAAGGAGCATTACCCTGTATTTATTTAGGCCTGCCAATCAATAAAGGTGTCAGAAGCTCAAAGCTATGGGACCCTTTGAAGGATAGAATGGATAAAAGGTTAAATTCTTGGAAGGGTCGTTGGCTCTCCTGGGCAGGAAGATTGCTAATGCTAAAAACAGTTATAGCCTCTTTACCTATTTATTTGTTATCCTACCTAGCCCTTACTAATGGAGTAAATCAGGATTTAGTTCAAAAGATGAGCAAGTTCTCTTGGCAAGGAAATTCTGAGAAAGATAAGCTAGCTTTGATAGCTTGGGATAAGGTGTGCAAGCCCAAGACCAAAGGAGATTCAGGACTTAGAAATCAATTGTGGAAAACAAAGCTCTTAGAGCAAAATTGATTTGGAAAATGCTTAAGGAGCCCAATTTGAAATGGGTTAGGATTCTGCAATCAAAATAATTGAATAGTGATAATAATTTGGACATTGTTCAAGTAGCAAATCCCCTGTAAGGATCAAGAATTTGGAACTTCATGCTGTCCTGCAGAGCAATTATCTCTAATCTCATTACTTGGGATATTCATGATGGGACTTTAGCTCTCTTTTGGGAAGACTCTTGGGGTGGTGGTAAGTGCTTAGATAATGAATTCAATTCTGAGCATTCGAAGGCTTTTCTTAAAGATCTTTGGGGGGGTAAGGTGAAAGATTATGTTCTATTTCCTCAACAAGTTTCCTCCTTGGAGTGGAAGTGGAAAGATTTCTCCTCCCTTTACCAAAGGGAGAGATCCTGAATTTAGGTAGATTGCTCACACAAAGGGAATTAGTTTTTCAAAAGTGGAGAAGATAGAATAATTTGGACTGGTTCTAAGTCTAGAATTTTCAATGCTAGATGGCTATAAGGTAGCAGCAGGGATTGCCCATATGGAAAACATAGATTTACCTATTCATCTTTGCTGGGACAAATTATGTGTACCTAGGGCAGGTACCTTTGCTTGGGCAACTCTTCAGCGGAAGATTTTGACAGCAGAAAAATTCAAAAAACTTGGGTTTGAAGGACACTCTAGGTGTGAACTATGCAGAAGAGAAGAAGAAAGTATTGATCATTTGCTTTTAGGTTGTCCCTTCTCCCAAGAATATTGGAGATGGTTGCGTGCAAATTTGGGTTTGATTATAGCTCTACCAAATGATATAAAAAGCCTTTTTTAGGTTGGTCGATTAGATCATGGTCGGGGCTTCTCAATAGTCTGTGGATTGTTTGTCCCTCCTTCCTTTTATGGGAACTATAGAAAGAAAGAAACAAGTGCATCTTCTCAAATAAGGAAATGTCTATTATCTCCTTTCAAAATAAAGTGGAGGCAACCATTGTAGAGGTGGTTAATAGCAAGGTAGACTTGAGTTCCAATAAGGGAAGTAAATTTACAAATTGGGATAGCCTTATGAGATTGTCTTGGTTCGAGATTAAGATCCCATCTCATATTGGGGCCAGAGAGAAGATTTTGGTAATGGAAAGAAGGAAAGTGCAATGGTAGCCTCCCAAAATTGGCTGGTACAAATTAAATTTTGATGGGGCTTCTAGAGGCAACCCAGGTCCCTCCAGTGCAGGTTGCATCATCAAATCTTGGAAAGGGGACATCATTGGCAAATTAGTTGTTCCTTTGGCGGAAGACACTAATAATGCAATGGAATTTCAAGCCCTAGTTTTGGGTTTCCTCTTTAGCAAAGATCTCCAAATTCAAAAAATAGACATAGAAGGGGACTCTTCACTAGTTGTTAATGCCATAAGATCAGAATCTATGCCAAATTGGAAACTTTCAGCTCATTTGGAGCGAGCCCTCGATATTTTGAAATTATTTAGAGCCTATACTATCAATCATAGGTTCCGTGAAGCCAATGGTGAGGCTGATTCACTTGCCAATTTAGCAACAGATGGACAAGCGCTCAGGGAGTTAGGCCCATGGATATAAAGGGCTTAGATTCCATCCTCAATTGAAAACTATTTTTCTATTTATTTGGAATTGATAGTTTTTTAATAAAGGGCGGCTTTTCTCCTTTTTGGGGCATTTAATATGATTTGACAGACCCAGGCATTTTTGGTGCAAAAAGATCCTAACGAGAATTTCAGAGACACTTCAGTACCTTGTGCGCTGGATCGCTTGTACTTCAAATGCCTCAGGCTTAAATTCCCTTGCTTGAAGGATGTCCCTTCACTTGTGCAGCTGACAACTTCCAACTGCCGATAGGATGTTCACTCGTGTCTTTCATTAATGCTGCAAGGCTGGGCATTAATTGTGATTCTTGCATAATTCTATATATTGAGGTTCAACATGGTCTTTTTTATCCTTTGCTAGTATGGAGATGCCCATCCATCTCACTTGCACCAGAAGACAACTAGCTTTTTTAGGACAAATTTCTAATAGCAGGCTCAAAGGACTGTGTAAAGTCAAATCCAATTTGTTTGAGGTGGTAAAGATGGTATTGGGGTTGCGCTTCTTATCCTCAGTGGATAGATATCATGTCAACATGGACAACTCTTCAAGGTTCCTAGATTCCTTGCTTGACCTGGGGATGCCTAAGGCAAACGCTCTGGTTTGTATTCAAGAGACATTTAAAGATTATATATTGGGTGATGATGTCGAGACGACAGTCTTTGCAGACTTGGCTAACAACATTATAAGGGTGGGAGATCTACCCAAGCTTCTTGACCCAGAGGCAGAGGTGATCCACCTTCCTTTCCTCATAGATTTGGATGGACAACAACTTCTTGCTCATCGGGTCTGGGCGTCGAGAGGGAGGGATTTTATAGTACGCGGCATTGGAATGGTTCGTGAAGACTCTCCTCTGTGGATCCAGCTTTTTGTAGTTTTTGTGAAATCTAATGAATTTTACCAGCAAGAATGATAATGGCTGGTTTCCTTTTTTGTATGGGTTTTTTGAATCCGTCTGTCATCTTTGGTTTAGTGAAAAGACCTTTTTGCTATCAGCTATAAATGATAGTATTTAGTACATATTTTGGCATTTTCTCTACAGTTATGCCAATACTTTGTAATTACTTAACACTCTGTAATTACAATTTTTTTATCAATATATTATGGGCTCTCGAAGCCTTTTACCGAGCAATTTTTTTTTGTTTTTAATGCGCCTGGTAAACTTTTTAACGTGACCAGTGATGTTGGTGCGACACGCCCTCCGGCTCCACGTGAATGCTTTTGCCTGGAGCAATGAACCGGTGAGGCCACAACATGGGGGACCTCATCCCCTAGCAAGAACACTTCAAACCCGCGAGCTCATTCGCCTAGTGAAGGCGTAAAGCCTTGTGAACTCATTGGCCCAATGGGGGTTTGAACTTTGGTGGCCGCCACTATAACCAAGCGACTTAACCATCGAACCACGCCGTCATCGGCGAGCAAAAAAATATTATATATTAAATTATATTTATATTTAATGATGTATATCATGTAAAATATGATAGATAATAACAAAGATAACTATAATATAGATTTCATAGTCTATATTACAAAGTTAAAAAAAATATGTATAAAAAATTCTATAAATAATGGAGTAAATTCATTTTCATTTATTTATATTTTTAAAATTAATTTGTATATAAATAAAAATATAATTTTAAAATTCCCCACTAAAGGGGATCCAGAAGATGATTCCCTCAAAAGGAGATAGGTTGCAAAATGAGCTCCTCCACAACCAAGTTGGGTCAAACTAAATTTTGACAAGGCTTCAAAGGGAAACCCAAGAAAATTTAGAGTTGGGTGTATTGTCAAGAACTTGAATGGGACATTGGTGTGTGCTACTTGAAAATGGTTGAAGATCAAAATGGACAATGATGTCGAGATGCATGCTCTACTTCTTAGTTTGCAACTACATGAAAAATTTGGTTTCAAAAATGTTGAAATAGAAGGGGATTAAACAATCATAATAAATGGAGTTAGAACCATGCATTCTCAATGTTGGAGGATTAACAATTGGTTGATCAAAGCACTTGGCATACTCAAGGCATTGGATGAATACACTATAAACCATGTTTTCCATCAATGCAACATGGAGGTTGACATCTTAGCCAACTTGGTGATCAACAAGGATGATGAGATGGTTGTAGATAAGATAGCAATCCCTTGGCCACCTTTGAAAAGATAGATCGACAACTTGTAGCATAAGGACCTTCATTAATATGAAGAGTCAATTAGATATTTAAGATGATGTCTCTATTATGGTAGAGATATGAGCATTGATAAAACACTAAATGACCCTCGTGCTAAGTAGAGATCATGGTTGCGACCTATTTCTTCTAGTTACAACAATGATATCTCATGTGAGATTACATGGTTTTTGGTTTTCATTCATTGTTGCATTGTTAATTGTTCACAATATGGACACCCTAGTGTGTTTGGTGAGTGAGCAAGATAAATATCATTATGGGGGTTGTGTCAAAGAATAGAATGAAATGTGTGTTTAAAACGTGTAGCGGGCTATTTTTGTATGTACTACAATGGATCTTGGGAAATGAGTTTTTGAAGGTAGAGCATAGGTATAGAATTAACTATGATATATCCTCCATGTTTATTGCAGTATCATTGGATTTGGGAGAGGTGAAAGATGTTATCAAAAACATGGCTACGTCCATTATCAAACATCAATTCTTGAGTAGTTTGGATGAGACTCTAATGGTAGAAAACTATGGAAAGGGCATCCCATTACTGGAGGACTTCCTCAATGTGTAGAATAGAGAGATTGTAGTGCAATGGCGACTATTTATTTACACTAACAAGTTCCAAGTAGAGTCAAGGAGATGGTGAAAAGTGTCCAAAGGGGTCAAATCCATGAAGCAAGCAATGGGCATGATCGAAATAGATAGCACCGAATGGTTGTGTGCACTCATTTTTTATAGTTCAAAGGATGAAATGGCGACTCAAGGGTGACTATAGAACCAGGTAAGCTTGTTTTTTGTTATGCATATATATCTATAGATCTATATAATGTATGGTTAAAGGGTTTATTAGATATAGATAATCTAAGAAAATAGATATATTTATTGGCTTTTATGACATGGTTGGTTTAGCCTAGATGTAATGAAAAAAGTTATACTTTTCTTTTTGTTTTAATATAGAAGGGAGCAAATCCATGGTTATAATTTATCTATCAAAATGTATATATATATATATATATATATATAATTTTAAAATATTATATATTTATACTATATGTTATATTTAAAAAATAAAAATATAATACTTGATATATAATTATCAATTATATATTAAAATTTAAAATGATTATAATTGACAATTTAATTATTAACATAACATTTGTCTTACCTTTGATGGTAAGTATAAGATATTATAATTTATGTCACATGTGCCCTCTTATTCCAACATTAACATTATTCGATATTAATAATTATCTATGTAAGTTTTACATATTAGTATTATTAAAAGAACTTTCCAAATATATTACAATTTTATGGGTCCTACTTCTCAAATTTTCCATCATTCGATGAATGAGGATGGATGATTGTAGTTCAATTCTAAAGGTAAATCTCAAAAGCTACATATTGCAAACAAAAACCTTTAGAATCAACTGGGAACTATTAGATTGGTTTAGATCAATAGTTGAAAACTTGAAAGTTATTTAGTAATTACTAATTGTCCAATCCCATTCAATACTTTAATATTTTATTATTGTTGGTGGTGGGATTAATTAACTTATTTTAATAAAACTAAAAGACATCTTTCAATTTTGTTTGTAAAATATAATTAAATAGAAATGTATAATATGTATTAATTATATATTATATATTTAATAATGTTTATTATGTAAAATATAATATACAATCATAAATATAACTATAATATACCCTTGTTCATGAGGTTGCTCAAGTTAACCTGACAAAAAAACTAAGAGGTGATACTAGGTGGGTTCCCCCTAGAGAAGGATGGCACAAGGTCAATTTTGATGATGCTTCCTGTGGGAACCCAAGGAATTTTGGTGCAGGATGTGTGGTGCGAGATCATGAAGGAAGGTTGGTTGGTGTAGCAGCCAAGAAGCTCTTGATAGGAACAATTAATGATGCAGAAATGCAAGATGCCCTTTTAGGAGTTTGATTGTGCAAAAAAATGAATTTAAAAAGATATTTTTGGAGGGAGACTCATTGAATATGATCAATGCCATTAAAAAGAAGACAACCCCAAATTAGAAAGTGGGAAGATTTATTAGGCTGATTTGGGACATTTTGGAGGACTTTGATGATTTTTGTATTGGCCACGTATTCATGGAAGGGAACATTCCATAGATGTGTTGGCCAACAAAGTAGTTGAGATGGAAGTGGATGACCTCATGCTATGTGAAGAAGTATATGATGAAGGTTTGTGGGAAGAGATCCGATGACACGCATAGTAATTAATTAGCCATTATGGATTCGTAGGATGGAGGGACGACAGAGTACACAAAATTATGCTGAAGACAGAAGGCCTGGAGGCTCAAACACTTTGTGGGGAGTCTTGGAGAGATTTGTAACGCCCCGCCGTGAATACCTCAGAGAACATCACATTTATGCTATATGCAACAGGATATTTTTTTTTTAAATTGAAAGAGATAGTAAAGTAACAAAATAATATTAACACATCATTTAAACTAATGACTTGTCCTCTAAGATATCATGGTTGCATTACTTGACAAAACAATTAACATAATCTAACACACATCATGAATTAACATCAGTAACTCATTGTAAACCTAATGCACTAAATCAATAAACATTTACATCTATATAACATCATATAAGTATTCATCAAGATCTAGTGCATAGTTACAATTTCTCCTCACATATGAGTACAACATTACATTGTTACATTTTCATCTTCTGAATACATATGAATACATACATTATGAATAATCTGATACATAGGATAGTACATGAGCATAAATAACTGTCTCCATAAACAGGTACACGATCTGAATCTACTACAGGAGTTACAACCTTCTTGCACATGAACAAAGGCAAGGAGAGACCAATGGATAAAAGCTCTTCCACCCAACCATGTGGAACCCTGAGGTCCACCCCCCGAGCTAGGAGATAACACAAGGTCCCAAAATGTCATACAGTCAGGTAGACAATTGCCTAACAGGAACAAAGACCAAACAAGATCCATTACAACACATGACAACACCACAAGCAACTCAAAATCACTTCCAGAGGTAACACACGACAAATGGGGAGAGTACAACTAGGGAATGCTAGGCTACAGTAGGGAGAGTGTCATTGCATGGTCCTAGCATGGGTTACCCTGGCAGTCTCTCACTAGACTCCGGCCCCATAGGGTGACACATGCGGAATCAACATTCCTTTCATGAGGACAAGGAAATTAATTTTGCCAACCATGGCCTTCTCATCTCATCCTTAGCCTAAACGAGCACTACAGGCATGAGTGAGGCATCCAATTATCTTGTTAATGTGAAATCTACCCAACCCCTAGATTAATTATTAGGTTATCACTTGATTACCAACTTCCAATGGGTTACCCTGGCAGCCACTTTGGGCACCGGCCCCACATTGGAAGCCACTCCCCTATCTGCACCGAGGAAACCCTATCCATCAAACATAACAACTATCATCATGACAACATATATACATAAAAATGCAAGGCATCAACCAACTTGCAACCAATCACAACGTAATAAATCACTAGAGCAAGGCATGGGTCCTCTTGCTCCAACATTTCAACCATAACAAGGTGTAATCCAGAGCAAGGCATGGGTCCTCTTGCTCCCAAAATCAATCCTTAACATAGACCAACATAGAATATTAAAACAAGCTCAACACAATAGGGAACCACAACCTTCAAGAAGAGCTCAACAACATGGATTCAAGACATAACAACAGGACTAGATATACTCAGCAAAGCATTATCCCTCTTACACAGTCGTGAAAATCATATAAACCATAAGCAGAGGAAAGTCAACATCACATAAAACCAAAACATGCTCATTCTTCAACCAGAATGCAACAATGCAAGGATCAAACCCACAACTGCCCCTACTGGCCTCTGGAATAAACTTTCACTAGACACCACTGAAACACAACAATTCCCACATTAACATTTACTCTTAAAAACACAACTCCTTCAGACCAATCCAATAACATACCTAAGTGCAATATATAATATGACATACTAACCATAGGTCTTCAAAGCAGTACCGTACTCATAAGATGCCCATGAATCAATACAACATTCACTTCAATTATTCTACTATTCCTTGTAACTAAGAAGATATAAACAACAACATAATTTATTATATCAAATGGGATCCATGAATGTGGACTTCATTATGAATGCAAACAACATCTCATCAAAGTCCAAAACACTTATAACAAAGAGTTAGCACTTATACTCAACATTTAATTCACTACTAGGAAAAGTTAGCAATAACCATTACTCGACAAGACACTTGACGAGCAATGCTTAGAACTAAACTATCTAAAAGAGATCACAAATGATTCTATTCTTAATTCAATAACATGATAAGCATATCACTTTTAAACTAAGATGCGATACTCACTAAGAACCTCAAGATCCAAACCCTACATCCTACCTTATTTATGATAACTAAAGTTCTCATACAGGAGACATAATACTCTACCAACATATTATTATTAACAACATTACCTGGATTAAAACATAGACAAGCTAGGTATCGAGAATTCAAACTTGATCACTCACATAACCTTTATTATGCCAATAATTAAACTTTTCTTACACAAGGAGTTCCCAATTAGCTAAATTCTAGTATGGATGCCATTCTAGTAAATCAAAATAAGAATAAGTCATAGTCCAACTCAATACAACATCCTATCTTCAAATGCAATGAAGAACAATTATAACCAAATTAGATACTAAACAACTTTAACATAATACACTTGAATTACCACTTATTCAATTCTAAATACAATTTTTTGTTAGGTAGAATAATTAATTTGAACTCATATTTAACCACAATTGCAGCATACTATAATGCACTAATAAAGAGTTGAAGAACGTTTCCTCTAATGATAACATTACTATGATGGTACTACAAAAGTCTTATCCTAATTTTTTTTCCTTTACAACAATAACCCGCAATAAAAGATTGATTCCTCTACTCATAAAAGAATAAACCTAGAATTCTATTAACATCATGATCGATATCTATTCCTTAAACTATTAAGAACATAACTCCCTTTTAAAACAGGACAAGGTTATCAACATTTCCTAGAGTTAAAGTCTCATGACTATACATTGCCCAACGTATCTCTCAAGAGAGCACCAAAGTTTAACTATGCATAAGGAGGTAATAAGAGGTCTGAGGTAATGAAATTAATAAAATGTAAAATACTAACCATATGAACTTAATGATGATATTCAGTACCAAAGGCTACTACTATTAATTAGCCATATTTTCCCTGCTTAGTAACAAACATCCACATTCTATACTTCCATTTAGCTAAGCATCATCAACAAAATAAGAATACAAGATGGGAAGAACCTAAGAGGAAATCTGGTCTATACTTATCTTAATCAAAACTTGAGATTCACAACATTCTATTTTATTTACGAATAAGGCCCAACAATTTAAGGAACCTTCTTAGAAAACATCACCAATTCTAGAGTACAAAATATGGTTTCTACAACTATTATACATTACTTCCATAACCTTATTAGAAACATTAATTCTACTTACACAAGATCCGCTTATGCTATGATGATCTAGGTTTATGACATGCAAATAAGGCAACAAATATGCTTCTTTCGAGATTTACATTGAAATGTTTGCTTTTCCAATTTCACAAGCAACAACCCTTAGAAAAACAACCTTTACATTTAATAAATAAAGGATACATATAATATTTAGAACTTACAATATTTACATTTAACCAATAAAGAAAAACATATAATATTTATATTTAATCAATAAAGAAAAATATATAAAATTTACATTTAATCAATAAAGAAAAACATATAATATTTATATTTAATTAATAAAGAAAACATGATACCTCAATCGCAATATCCCACTAATGGTAGAATCCTTGAATGAAAATCATAAAAATGAGCAAATCACCCCCACTCCATGAAGAGTTTTTAAAGAGAAGGAAAGAGTAACTTCCTACCCAAAACTAACTCAACCACCCAACTAATTCAACCAACCACCTTCCCATTTTCGTCACTTTTGTAAGTGGGGCTTAAAGGAGGGTCTAAAAACCTTTTAAAATATTATAAATGACAAAAATAAACTTCTTACCCATGTATCTTGGACATAAGACAATTTTCCAAACATAAAATACAACTTAGACCTCTTAAAAACACTTAAAAATCATTTTAAAAGTTACAAGGTTAAATCCCACACAAGAACATAATCATTTTATCACATAAAACTAAAAATAATATTTCTTAACATCATGGCTAGCATTTTGGCAAAGCCAGTTTTGTTGTAAGTCATGCTATTACAGTTTACTATTAATAGTAGACATATGTTGTAAGATGAATTCATGAATGGCCCTCTTTTAGAGTAGCCAGAAATATGATATTATAGTTTTATATATTTCTTTATGGGTATGTCCCCCAAAGCCATTTTCAGTTATAATATAAATATAAAACTATAATATAGATTTCATAATCTATATTATGAGGTTTAAAAAATTATGTATAATTTTTTATATAATTAAGACAAATTCATTGTTTAGTAATTTGTAAAAACAATAATTAATTACTAATTATATATTAAAATGATTTGATGGGTCCTACTCCTCAAGCTTTCCACTATTCGATGAATGATTGGATGATTGTAGTTCAATTATGGAAGGTAAATCTTGAAAGATACATATTGCAAACAAAAACCTTCAGAATCAATTAGGAGCCATTAGATTAGTTTAGATCAACAGTTGATAACTTGAGAGTTGTTTAGTAATTACTAATTGTCCAATCTCATTCAATATTTTAATATTTTATTATTGGCAGTAGCGGGGTTAATTAACTTAATTTAATGAAATTGAAGAACATCATTCTATTTTGTTTGTAAAATATAATTAAATAATAAATGCATATTATATATTAATTATATATTATGTTTTATTATAATATGTATTATTAAATAGAACTATATTATAGATTTCATAGTTTGTATTACGAGGTTTAAAAATTTATGTATAAAAATTTCTATATAATTAAAACAAATTCATTGTTTAGTAATCACCAATATTTAAAAATACTATAATTACTAATAAAAGTAATTAATTAGTAAGTGTATATTAAAATGATTTGGTGGGTCCTACTCAAACTTTCCTCTGTTTGATGAATGACGATAGACAACTGTGAATTGGAAGGAAATGTTGAAAGCTACATATTGTAAACACAAACCTTTGAAATTAGCCAGGAGCCATTAAATTGGTTTAGATCAACAATTGAGAACTTGAAAATATTTAAATATTATTTTTTTTTTTTAAAAATGCGCCTGGTAAACTTTTTAACGTGACCGGCGACGCTGGTGCGACACGCCCTCCGGCTCCACGCGAATGCTTTTGCCCGGAGCAATGAACCGATGAGGCCACAACTGGGGGACCTCATCCCCTAGGAAGAACACTTCAAACCTGCGAGCTCATTGGCCCAGCGAAGGCGTAAAGCCTTGCGAGCTCGTTGGCCAAGCGGGGGTTTGAACTCTGGTGGCCGCCACTACATCCTGAGCGACTTAACCACCGAACCATGCCATCATCTGCGAAAATATTTAAATATTTTATTAACAATGCCAAAATCTGTGAATTTAATGAAGTTGTAGTCTTACAGACCATCCTTAAATTTCATTTGAACTAAAAGTATAAAATTATATTATTGTTTAGGTAACACATTGCAATATGTATACTTGGAACTTATTTTAGAATAACGAACTTGTAAAACAAGAAACTTAGGTTGCAGTATTACACACATGCAATTTGACTGCTAAGTATCAATTATGGGTCGTGGCAAAGTAACGTAGTCATTGTGTTCATGTTTCCAAGTAAGTGAAACATAGAAATCCTACATTTTTTAAAACTTTCTCTTACTAAGTGATCCCACAATAGTGTGTCCCACTTTTTGGCCTAAGTGGGATGCTCAAAACTATCATTTTCAACATTTTTTAAATTTGTGTCATTATGGGGAACCAATGGTCAAGAATTTAAGAATGATGTAAAATAATGAGTTATGACACTTTCTATGCATATTCAAGCTATAATTTTTTTTTTCTTTTTTTAAAGAATATTTATAACATTTTTTTAATTTCTAATTTTCAATCATTTTTTTCTTTTTTTAGTAACATTTTTCTATAATGCATAAATTTAACTACAAATAAGAAATTTCCATGATTTATTGGAGTTAGATCATTAACTCCAATGTCGAGTGCAAGGATATTTTTTGGTAATTTTTTATTAAATATTTTATTTATTGTCAAATTTTAAATTAATACTAACAAAAAATTCAAACAAGTATTATTCTGTAACACATTTCTCTTAGTGCATATATTAAAAAAAATCATTGAAACAAGGACATCTATGTGGAGTGAAGTGTAATTTTTGAGATTTTTCTAATAAACTTATTTCCCTAGCGTCTTGAATAAAGGTCATTGTTTTTTTAATGGACCTACATTCATTATAATTTTTTAAAAAAATTAATATTAAATAAATTATAACACATATTATATTTTTGGTAAAGCTAATACCAAGGGTTGCATACTTACAAAATGATATTTCCAAATGACTTCATTTGGTCCCGTCCCCCAAAAGGGGAAGCAAAATTATTTTTTTTATCAACATTTTGATTGGTGCAGAGGAGACTCCACCGAGGGTTTGATTTAAGCCTATTGGGGTTCTATCCAAGGGATTTGATCTAAGGGAGTTTGTTCTAATCCCCTTTAATCTAACCCCTTGATAGAACCCCTCTCATCTGAAATCTTTTTTTTTTTAAAATATGTGATTTGAGGCAAAAATCAGAATGTCCCACAAGTGGGACACACTATTATGGGATCAACCTACTATAAACTTTTAATTTTTAAAATTTTAATCTTGGGGTTTAGGGTTGAGGATTTACAAGCATGTTTACTACCATAGTAGTGAAAGACAAAGCAATAAACAAAATACATTACACTGAACTGCTTAAAACCTTAGGTTGTATTGATTAATACCATGATAATTATGATCATGTAATCTCTAGTAGGCATACCTCAAAGCTTAGATATACATGTGAGAATAACTGAATTAGTGAAAAATTTGTTAACCAATCAATTAATAGTATCGTTGCCCCATGGAAGGTTGGATTGGGATGCATGATCTTCCCCAAGGTTTTCCCTTGCCCAAAATTTGTCATGGTCTATGCCTAGGATTATTATGAAAATAGAAAAATAACTGTTAACAAAGATAACCAAGAAGAAATTTTGTCCATTACTATAGAAAAACTTGGCATCTAGGTTTTCAACTTGAAGAATTTGGAACTATCCCCATTAACCTAAAAAAAATTGCTAGTGATTGTGAAGCAAACAATCAAAGTTCCAAAGAAAATTTTCTTAAAAAATAACATATGATGGTAAGGTACCCAACGAGGAGCCTCCTTATAAAATCAAAAATTTTAAACATTAGGTTCAAGATACTATTCTATGCTAGCATTTTACCTTCGATTGGATAAGCAAGTGGATGGAACCCTCCTTGAAATGGTATACAATATCCATTATGATCAGCCACTCATTGGATACAATTATAATTGAGCATGTTGTAGAATCCATGCATAAAGTTTTTTAGTGATTAAAGGAGATTCCAACACTAAGACCTTTAGGTTCATAACCTACATGTGCTATTTATTTCTACGGCGGTTTAGTAGGTTATTTCTAGCCAACAAGCTTTAGATTCATCCCTATTTGGATGATCAGGAACACATAAAAATGTTGCTTCCAATAATTGATTGGACCCATAAGATAAGGATGTATGATAATAGAAGGAACTATAATTATTTTGTGGACCATTTTTTTGGCTCCAATTTATAATACAATTACAAATACTCCAATGCCTAGATTGCATGTGACTTGTAGAGATTTCATTCAATTGGGATCAAAAATATAATTGGCTAACTAGTACTTCATGGAGGAATATACTATGCTAAGCTTGTATGGATTAGGAGTAGAGCCCCATAAACTTCTAATACATGAGACATAGCATTTTTGTATTGAAATATATATGGTAGACTAAAAGTATAGATCAACCATATTTTGTTAGTCAGCAAAAGAGGAACACATTTCCTTACTTTTTTTTATGTGGAGGGTTTACATTTGAGAGAAAAGCATTCACTATGGCACATGCAATTTTATAAATTTTTAAATTTAACCTTGACTCTCATTGACAGTATGACCCATGTCAAGTAATTAAAATAAGGGTTGTGGCCAATAATAACTCTGCAAGTAAAATTTAATGTCAAAGTAAACCCATGCTAGAAATATTGAAAAATATGGAATCTTGGGATGCGGTTAAAAAGCAATGGAATAAATTGCTATTGAGAAAGGTATTACTTTTCAACAATTGTCAATAGAAATAGTGGGATTGCATCCACAAATAGAGGCAGAGATGTCAATCAAGAGATACAACAATTTTTATACAATAGCTACTAATAATATACTTAGTCTATAAAAGAAGCGTGTGTAGATGCTCATTGGACATAATAAAAAATAAACACCTTTTGGTCTATAAGGAAGGATCTAGGTAATCCAAAAGCTACTTTAGACTTCAAGGATATCCCAGAAGATGAAGAGTTTAGCGAATTATGGAATAGTGAGGATCCCCCTTAAATAATTAATGATGAATATGCTACTAAGAGTGAAGAGAAACACTTGGATGTCAGTGTAGACTATTCATACAAACCTAATTTGAGTGAGACCACAAAACAAACAAATTCTTCGAGGGTAGCCATAGTCCAAAAATGGGTTATCAATGTGGTGGTTTGAGGCTATAGGACAAAGGCATCGCTTGGCTAGTAATAGATGTAGACCCTAGAAAACCTCATGATGTGTGAGGCATTGGAGATGATAAGCAAGCTCAAGGACATGCAAGTGCAAGTAGTATAATTAAATTTATTCTAGCTTCAAATTCTTAGCGTGAAGTACAATCACAATTGATACCACAAGGGTCTTTAGATATTCAAGATTCAACTCATAAAGGAGATGGTGGAGAATTTAGTGCTACTAGAGGTGATGGTACGGGTAGTAATAGTGCTTAATAAGTGCTACAACAATAGAATATTCAAAAGAGGTCAATAGAAACCTATATTATAGAGTATCACCATGAACAAGGCCATGAGAAGAGGCAAAAGACTATGATAGCTCCAACTATCTCCACCTCAAAGGAATTGTTTTCAATAGGCCCCCTTCATGCTATTAGTGTGACTAGGACAAGAATGGCTAATCCTCATCATCAAAAAATTACAAATACCCATGACTTTGCAACCAATCCATCATTCAAGCATTCAATTGCATTAGCAATCCCAAGTCTTGATTACAAAGTTAAGTTTAACAATAAATCAGAAATATCTAAAAGAAATAAGAAACAAATGCTAGAGAGTACTATTACTATAACTTCATAGTCTATAACAACCAGGGTATTGCCTACACATGACTTAGATATAGATACAATGGAGTACATGTTTATTGTGCCCAAAGTTAAAAATAAACTAGAGCATCATATGCATCACTCTGAGTATGAAGTAAGCACCGTTTTATTGGATTTTATTGGAATAAAAAGTTGTGACAAAATTAATGTATCAAAAAGGAACAATGATGTGATATACACATTATTGCTAAAGACAGTCAAAGAAAAAAATAGGTTGAATAATCAAATAGATAAGTTACAAGTAGACCTAGCAAATGAAAAAGCAAGGAGGAAAGTAGTAGATAATAAGAGCATAAAAGATAAAAATATATGCCTCTACATTTATAAACACTATGAATAAATAAACAAAGGTGGAACTAAATAAACTAAAGGGTAAAAGCAATAAGTTGGGTCCACTTTTAGTGGAAGTGTCATGGGACAAATTTGTTTGATAGGTACGTGTTTCATAAAAATGCATACGTGCTCAGGAATGGGAGCCTAAACCTAAACTCCAACCTATATAGAACAGGTACCCATTTGGGTATAGGCTCTTGTTCCTAAACAAGTACATGTTAATGCGTACCCATTTAGGAATGCATATCCATTTTGAAAAGCCAAAATTGGACTAATAATGGATATTATTAAAATAGGGGGGTAAAAGCACAAAGTTGTGTCACACTTTTATAAAGGAAACGACCAACGTTGATCCAACTTTTAAACTTGAATCACTAAAAAGTGACATATGTGTTTTAAATTTTGAAATGATGTAAACTAATAAAATATTTATTTTTCAGTATATTTTATGTTTATATTTTTTGAAAAAATTTAAAAAATTATTCAAGAATATATTTTTCAATAAATTGACACTATAATTTAGTTGCTAATAAAATGCTAAAGAATGAAGTTACATGAGACGTCAATCTTTATACGTAATTTTTATTTTATTTTCCTCAATTTTTTTGTGTGTATTTATAACTTGAAACTTTAGTGCGTGGATATTTTTTTTTTCTAATTTTGATAAATATATATTTTTAAATAAATAATAAAATGTGTGTGTATTAAAACGTAGTTGTTTCTATTCGACATCAACTTTCATATTAACTATTTATCTAAAATAGAAAAAAAATTATACCATCTTGATATAGATTCTTTTATCTAGTGCATCATGTTTTTTTCAATTTTTTTAATAAGTTTTACTATTTTTCCTTGACATGGTAATCAACCTAATGTTTTGTGCTAATAACCTACTTTTAGTAAAAATAGAAAGGAAAATATAAATAATAATTAAACTATTAATATATATATATATATATTTGAAAACTAAACTTATAGATCTACAAAAAGGTATTTTTATATTTTAAAAAAAAGTTATTTACACAAGTAGAAGTTGTTGAAATATCAAATTTTTTAAATAATTTTTTTTTTGGTAAATTGGTCTCATAGTGGTGCTACATATGCATTTAGCCAACACTTTTAGTTGAAAAAGTTTTGGACATATATAACTTAGCTAGAATGAATCTTACAAGATCATATGTTTGATCAAAATTGATTTTTAGTTAGAAATACTTAAATTCACTTGCGTTGATAAATCGACTGAAAGTGTGACACAGCTTTGTGCTTTTACCCAGGGACCCATTTCTAAATGTGTATACATTCTCTTTTAGAACACGTACCCATTATTTCTTAGAATAGGTACACGTTTCAAAGCAGGTACACATTTCCTAAAATTTTAAATTTGAAACCCATTCTTTTTCTTTGAGTTTAGGCTTAAAATAGACATGGAAACCCAACCCTCAGCCTTGGACCTACAAGTACAATGTCATGATAGTAACAAGAGTAAAAACTAACTTTAGCAATATGGTTGACGATTTTTTTGAATTTTTGGACGAAATTAAAATCTATTATAGATGACAATGTCTAGTTTTCAAATATGTAATTTTTTTTTACTATTGAACATAGTTTTATATTTATTAATTAATTTTTAATCAAAGGGACTCATAAATTTCAAATGCCATATATTACTATTTTTTAATAGCTTTTGATTTTAAATGTTTTTGAAAAAAAAAATGTTTGATCAATCTAGACATTATACTCTACACAATGAAAAAAAATTATATGTTATGATTATCTTAGATTAAATTATGTTGGTTGTACATACACGAGGGGTTTTAAAAAACAAATTAGGCCCAATAATTTTTTATTTTTTTTTAAATTATTAAAAAATTACAAAAAAATATCCTAACCAAACTTAAACATCATATGCATCTTTCCACAAAATGAATTAAAAAAATACTTTCATTCAGGTCAAATTATGATGGTTGTACATGTGCATGTTTGGCCTAAAACATACTTTTTTTAAAAAGGCCACTTTTGTACATCCTATACAAAACTAACTTTTATCATATTGTATTAGAATAAATTACATATTTAAAAACTAGAAATAAAATCCTACATTTCATATTTTTACACCATGTTAATATTCTATGTGTAAGTGCTTCAAATTTTTACCCCACCTATGACAAACTTTGATTTTCAAGAAAAAAACTTCCACTTTTTGACCAAAGAGTGGACCCAACTTCTTGCACTCACCCTAAATCAACAATTAGATGAAAGTGGAAATAATTATAATAATGAAAGAGTCAATTTAGAAAAATTACAATAAAATATGAGGGAAAAGAAAGAAAAAGTAGAAATGTGGGAATATAATGTGGAGGAAGAGAGAAATAATAATAAAGAATTGCTACCAAAGTCGAGGAAGATATAAAATGAAATAAAGTCTTCCCAAAGTAGAGTATTTGAATTTTATAAAAACACAATGATTCATATAAAACAACATTTGAGGGGAAATAATTCAGAGGACTAATGATTTTAATCAATTCTTTGAATTTATTTATGGTCTATTGGTAGAGTTTCAAAATCTCAATCAAAATGTTATTGAAAGTAGAAAAGTGATTACTTCAAAAGAGAATATAGCAAAGTAAATTTTGGAAACAATCTACAGAATCAGTGACAATGAATTTGGTATCCAAAGAAATTCACAATCAAATTGATGCCTAAATAAAGGCATTATCTCTCATTTGAAACTGTATGAAGCTAGGTGAAGCATATGAATTTTTGAATCAATTTAGAATAATATTATGAAAGTTGCATGGAAAGGTAGAAAACCTCAACCAACTTGTTTTACTGACATCTTTTGACAAATCAAACAAATGGATTATAAAAGATATTTTCAAAAGGAAGACAAAGGATAGAATGAAGCAAAATAAAGACCATTTTTCTCAGAAGCTATATGAGACAAAAATTTTGGGTTCCATCAAACCATTGATAACTTTCAATATAAATTTGGATGATATATTAAAGGAAAGCCCCACTCTCAGTTATGAATTGTTAAAAAAATTAAAATTCAGTTACTATGAGTTACAAGAAATTACACTTCCAACAAATGAACAATAAAGCATGTAGGTTAGTGCATGGAAATGGGGACAAAAGGGGGGTCAAAAGTTGCCACTTTTTTTTTCTTCTTGAAATCAGCTAAACCTAAACTTGGATGAGTAATTTGAGATGCATGCACTCAAAATTTGAAGATATGACAAGAACATGAATTGTAGTGCTCTAGATCTAGTTTCTAAACTACTATTTTTTTTAAAAAAGTGGTTAATATTAAGAGGGTCAAACATTGTGCACACATAAAACTGTTCTTATTTTTTTTACTAAAATATAACATAGTGTTCGGTCTGTGCCCCCTATTTTTTTGTTGCATTCAATATTTTTTAAAACCATTTGGTAGAAATATAGTTAAGAGTGAGTACTAGAAGTTGTGTATTTTTTAATATTTTTTCTTGGATTTTTTTGTGAAATTTCAAAATAGACGCATCTTGAAAATTGCATCACTAAGCGTGCGCGTCACATAAATTGCACAAAAATAATCAAAAAAGTAATTTTTTAATGTGTAAAGAATGAAGAGTAGAACAATGTTATATATTTTTTCTCAAACTTTGATAAGTAGACCAAAAGTTATAAAGAAAATTCAATACATATGTGATTAAGGAATATGAAGACACTGTTCAAAGAAAAATAAAAATAAATACATTAACTTGTTCAAAATATTTAAAAAAACTATATGGTTAGAAAACCAAGAATTATCTCATCATTTTGGTGGTAGTTTCATCAAATTTTATTATAAAGTGAATAAATTTGATGATGTTGAAGTTCAAAAATATTATTGACTATGAAAAACACATCTTTGGGAGGTATCATAGAGATCCAATCCTCAAGCTTGGTCATCCAAGCCTATTCCGAGCCTAAAAAAGTGGGACCAAAATAAAAAAAAATATTAAACATGATCATGTTCTATGAATTACAATTTATACCTTTCAATATTTCAATTTTCCATTGTGTGACGCATGATACCAAAATACGCAAGTTTGACCATGGATACATTCAAGTTCTTTGGGGTTTAAGAGGGAAACAACTTAGCTCATTCTAAATCTCATTATTTCATATTTGCATGTTAATTTTTTCTCTGTAATACTTGTTAAGATTTTTTTAAGGATCATATTGTGGATTAATATGAGAAGTATAAAATTAAGATGTATGTATAAAAATATATTTTTTATGGTAAAATACAATCAAACAACCAATAAGAAAGAGGTTTAAGGTCTTAATATGGCAAGCAACAAGATAGTGGGGAATTTAAGAATGTTAGACATACACCAGTATTGTATTCAATAAAGAAAAAAAAATAGATAAAGGGAGAGATAGAGAGGGGGAGAGGGACAAGGAAAGATAGAGATAGAGATAGGGAGAAATAGAAAGATAGAGGGGGGAGAGCGATATATATATATATATATATATATATATATATATATATATATATATATATATATATATATATAGAGAGAGAGAGAGAGAGAGAGAGAGAGAGAGAGAGAGAGAGAGAACTCTCATATATATATACATACATACATATACATACATACATACACACACACACACACACACATATATATATTGTAACACTCATACCAAGGAACCTAGAGGATAACACAACTAAGCTTACAAAAAGGTCAAAATTTATTTTTTTTCAAATGAAAGAAATAACAACAATCATATATTTATTCATAACATTTAAATTAAGATTTATCCTCTAGGGTTCCACGGCTGCATTACTAACATACTAAAATAAGATCTAACTAACATTATGAATTAATAACAAACACAGTTCATTTTAAGTCTAACTGCATCAGATAAATAAACACATACAATTCTATATTATATCATCAGATAAGTAACATTAGGATCCTGCACATAGGATGACGAGTACATAGACAAGTTCCTTTACAAGAGAGTACAACATTACATTGTTTACAATATCGCTATCTAGATTACATTAGAGTACATTTATCAAGATAACAGTACATGATTCAACTGATATACAAGACTAAAACATAATCATAAGTATCTGTCTCCTCAAGCTAGAGCAAGATCTGAAATCTGCCATACAAGGTACATCCTTCTCGCACACGAACAATAGCAAGGGAAACCAATGGAGATAAAATCACAACCAACCGACCATGTGGAACCCTAAGGTCCACCCTCCGTGCTAGGAGATAACAATAAGGTCCCACTAAGAAAACAATCAAGAAAGATAGTAGACTAACAGGTGCAAGGACTACACAAGACTTCAATACAACACGGGTCAAAAGAACATCACAAGTAAATCAAACAACACTTCCAAAGGCAATCACACAATGAAAGGGAAAAACACACATTAGGGAGTGATAGGCTACAGTAGGGAGAGTGTCATCGCATGGTCTTAACATGGGTTATCCTAGCAGTCTCTCACTGAACGCCGACCCCTATCCATGGGTTATCCTGGCAGTCCAGATGTCGGCCCCCATCTATGGTTACCCCGGTAGTCTCTCACTAGACGCCGAACCCATAGGGTGACACATGCGGAACCAACATTCCTTTCGTGAGGGCAAGGAAGTTGATCTTTCGAACCACGGCCTTCTCATCCCATCCTTAGCTGAATGAGCACTACAGGCATGGGTGAGGCATCCAATTATCTTATTTAGTGTGGAAACTACGCAACCCTCTAAATTTATTATTAAATTATCACTAGATTAAAAACTTCCAATGGGTTATCCTGACAGCCAATTTGGGCACTGGCGCCACATTGGAAGCCACTCCCCTACCTGCATCTAGAAGACCCTATCCATCAAGAAAAACAAATAACATCACAATGACAAGTAACATATACAATGCAAGGTATTTACCTTCTTGCATACAAATCATAATCACAGGGACCAATTCTTGTCCCAAAACATAAACCAAGCATGAACTACCACATTCTCATCATGATGCATTTACAACATAAAATCTACATCATTTCACATCACACAGAGCAAGGCATTATCTATCTTGCATAGTCATCATAACCACATGAATAGGTACACTGAGAAAGACATTATCCATCTTGCATATTCATCATAACCACATGAATAGGTACATTGCTTGCAAGGCATTATCCATCTTGCACAGTCATCATAACCACATGAATAGGTACATTGAGCAAGGCATTATCCATCTTGCACATGTCTCATATTAACATGAATAGGAGACAATATTTTAAGAATGCATTTCATTCAACTCACATGATGCACATATAGCCAACTCCCATACAATCACACCCTCCTAAGCCTCTGGAAACAACTTTGCCCAAATTACACAACACTTGACACCATTAAAAACACAATAGTTTCACATCACATTCACTCTCAAAGCACATCATAAACTAATGCCCTTCAATAATATTTTTAAGGAATGTAACATTAATCCAAGCATGATCAATCATCTAACAATTATAAAGTGAATCTATCTCAATAATACAGAATTGTAACTTTCTATTCATCAGTAACAGTTACAATATGATCATAAGATCTAAGTGTCCACGAGTAACAATATTTTAACTAATAATTCTCAAGACTTATTTTAATTTTATTTAATTAAAATGATTGCGAACAACATGCAAATAACCCTAAGGCATACAAATTAAACACAACAATTATTTACACTATTTACACTGATGTAGATTTCATTAATAATCTAGACAATTTTGTAAATACTATTAAATATAATTGTATAAGCAAGGCTAAAGCCTATAATATTAGAATGCTATAAATATCTTACACTAGTTAGAATCACAAGATACAAAACTTGAAGCTACAATGAAAGAACCTTGTTCTGAGGTTAGCTTGAGAGGAAAGAAATACATAACAACCAAAAATTCCTATAGATCTAACATCTTCATCAAATCTACCACACTTTTAACCACATGCATATGATAGGATCAACACAAAATAAATTTGTTGAAAGATTTCAGAGAAACCCAGTTCGAAAATATAGAGTTATTGGTGACGCAACTAACTGTTTTTAACAGAGACGAAATGGGTGAGAGGTAGACAATCACAAAATATTTATATCTCAAAAATGACAAATTAGGTATGACTGATTTTCAGATATGATTTAGATATCCAAGCCGTACACCATATATAAAAAATTAGAGAAACTTAGTTCGTAAAAATAAATTTATGGCTAACGCAACAGACTGCCAAAATATAGACGAAATGGGTGAGAGGTAGACAGTCACAAAATATTCATATCTCAAAAATGACGATCTGGGTATGGCTAATTTTTTGATATGATTTAGATATCCAGGCCGTGCACCATATATATAAAAATTAGAGAAACTCAGTTTGTAAAAATAAAGTTATGGCTAACGCAATAGACTGCAAAAATAGCGACGAAATGGGTGAGAGGTAGACAGTCACAAAATATTCATATCTTAAAAATAATAAATTGGGTATGGCTGATTTTTGGATATGATTTAGATATTCAGGCCGTGCACCATATATAAAAAAATTAGAGAAACCTAGTTCGTAAAAATAAAGTTATGACTGACACAACAGACTATAAAAATAGAGATGAAATCGGTGATTCCTAGAAATGCAATGATACAGACATGCACAATTGGATCTGATAACAAGGCTTCTAACCTCTCAAGCAAACTACAATCAACATGAAAAATTTAAATCAAACATTTGCTTCAATAGAAACTTGAGACAGAAATTAGAACCAAAGGAATCTAATTTTGCTTGCTTGACTGGGCTGAAGATTCGATGCCAGGTTCAACTGCTGCAGCCACAAACCAGTCTCTCCCATCTCCTCCCTCCCCCCAAAAGTTCCCTTTGCTCAAGATTATTATGAGAGAGAAATCCTCCTCTATATCTTTCAGAAGATTCCTCCCAATAAAGGCAATAAATTCTGCCTAAATCCCTTTCTTACAATTTGCTATTTTTTCTTATCATTTACAACCACACCAGACAATATATTTTTTTTATCTTATTTATTTTCTTTACAACTAGACAAGAATCATTTTTATTCTTATTTATTTAGTATTTACTATATATGAGTTTTATGACAACTCATAAATATTATCTATTTTTATTGCTACTTAACACAACATTTAATTATATTAATTAATTAATTTATCTTTAGCTAGCATTTACATTTATTTATTTATTTTATTATTTATTTTCATAAACTCAAATTCTCATAAAGGCATTTATATATATTTATTTATTTAACAAAAATGTTTTCATAACTAATAATATTATTTAATGCAACAATTAACCAAAGCAACAATCAAACAATTCTAAACAAAATAACCCAAATGCTAAATAATACCTGACACAATGCACGATCGAAAGCATGACCACAATGACCGTGACTGACTATTACGCCCATACAGACAACACTGACTGGTTGCAAAACTGGATAAACATCCTTTTCAAGGATGATAGCTAACTAGGGGACCACATGTTATCTCTGTTCAATAGTTTCCATTGGGTTTAAGGCACACTCAGACCTGTCAATTCAGGTGGAGTCGATGCCTGGTACCTGCATCCTACAGTAACCAAACAGTCGAACAAATAGACATATTTATTTACTTATTGTTGGAGTGCAATACCACTGAGAGGGGGGGTGAATCAGTGGTATATTAATTTTAACAACACCTTAAGAACTTGAAAAAATCACAACTTTGGCATGACTGACTAATGTCAAAAATACATCAACAATATTATGAGACAAACAAGAACATCAAACTTAGGAGTAAAGATGTTTGCATTTTAGACACTCAATCATGTAACTTGTATAATTTTGATTGACCATAATGATAATGAACAGAGGACATCATTTTAACCAAAATATATGATGAATATGCGTTCATGCAGATCAAATTGACTTAGAACAACTATAAAACTGAATGACACATGATGAGTGAAAGAATATGAGGATAAAACACATTAGTGATAGCAACAACCCATAACACAAATATTGTCCTGAGTGGAAACCCTCTAGGGCAGAAAACCACTCGAAAAATGCCTCACTGGCTTATCAAAAGGAATTTCACTGATTACAAGCCTCACTGGCTTACAACATTGCCTCACTGGCATATAACATTGCCTCATTGGTTGTTTATGTGCCTCACTAGATTTTTAACATTTACAATGAATCAAGTAAATCAAATACAGAGGGACACTTTGTTTCTCTTAGTTCCAGACTAACATAACCTCAACAATGCATGTACATACACTTGCACATTCATCATTCATATTATATCAAGCTTTTTATATACAACATATTACATTCTGTCCAAGTCATTCTTTCTCTCTACAGACAGTTAGAGAGTCATAATTGTAAAATGAAACTAATTTATAGTTCACAACTGATCAAAAGGTTATATCAAAGAACTACTTCCTACATCATTATAATATTCAAAAAACCTTTCCTTATTAAACAATACCCGAATATAATTGAATAGGTAATCATAGTCGACAGATGTCTCAACTGTTTACAACTGTTTGCACCAGAATAACTGTGTCTAAAACTAATTCAAAAAGTTTTCTTAACTGTCAAAATAGTTAGGTCGAATAACCATGTTTGTCATGCCATAGTGCAGTTTAAAATAAACTAATCAAAATAGTTTAAGGTCGAATGACCTTATGAGATCATTGAAATACCAAAACCAACAATGTTTTGTTAAAACCCTAACCAGGGTTATTAAAATACCAAAACCAACAATGTTTTGTTAAAACCCTAACCAGGGTTATAGATCCAAAACTTTGTCATAACACCATGTGATAACTTTGCTGGTCGAGAGCTCATCTGAGACAGTTATACCTATTTTGTTTTAAAGATGTTGCAGATTCTTAACAGTTTATTTACATCCTTTGTCAAAGAACAACATTATGATCGCCATTAACAAACAATAAACTTCCATTATCCAATTTCAAAGCCTAGATAAAAAATAATCATTGGTCCTTCAAACCAACATAAACCCATTAACCAATTTTGCATGAGTAAACCTTAAAAAATGCATTAATCTGTCATAAATATAAACTAAAAAGAAATGAAGTCACCTAATTAACCCATGCATTGAAAGCCTTTAGAAAAATGATTTCCTTTTACAGTCAGCGTTGTCTCTTCTAGAAGATTCTTCTCAGTTTGCAGTTTGTTTCATGTATTTTCAAGATGAAATCTGAATTGGGCAAACCCTAGCTCAAGAGGAGCTCAAACCAACCTTTTACCTTGCATAATGAATAAACACAACTGATATTGCCAGTATGCCCTAAATTAGCGGGTCACAATGAGTAACTTAATTAAACTTATCACCTACATTTTGTTTTAGAAACCTTCTCAACCGGTCAACCCTTTAAGAACTGATGACCTTTGTAACCCTTTGAAATCTATTCACCTTTATAATAAATCAAACACAAGTCCTTAAGTCATATGAATAGATGACCTTGTAACAACACATAAATAAAAGATCAAAACAAACATCTAGGTTCTCAAGGTAAGGGAAATATGACTTTCAAAGCATAGCACGACTGCCATCAAGTCTGAGATAAATGCCATTGCCACTGAAAAAATATGTATGCCACTGCCACTAAAGAAATACCATTAATTATGCTAGGAGAACATGTCACCACTTGGCCAACATCATATAAGCCAATCAACATAATGTACCAAGACCAAGACCAGGAGTAAACACCATTCACCAATTGTCATGATATAATGATACAGATACTGTACATGTCAAGGCACCATGTCCAACTAATGTGCATGTCAGGGTACTATATCCAACTAAGAGAGATTGTGTCTTTGACATCAAGGACAACAACTAAGGGTAACATATATATATATATATATATATATATATATATATATATATATATATATATATATATATATATATATATATATATATATATATATATATATATATATATATGAGAGTCCTTGTATAGCCGGTTAACCCTTTAAGACCTGATGACCTTTGTAACCCTTTGAAATTTGTTCACCTTTATAATAAATCGAACACAAGTCCTTAAGTCATATGAAGAGATGACCTTGTAACAGCACATAAATAAAAGATCAAAACAAACATCTAGGTTCTCAAGGTAAGGGAAATATGACTTCTAAAGCATAGCATGATTGCCGTCAAGTCTGAGATAAATGCCATTGCCAATACAATATATATATATATATATATATATATATATATATATATATATATATATATATAGAGAGAGAGAGAGAGAGAGAGAGAGAGAGAGAGGACTCTCATATATATATATGTGTGTGTGTGTGTGTGTGTGTGTGTGTGTGTGTGTGTGTGTGTGTGTGTGTGTGTGTGTGTGTGTGTGTGTGTGTGTGTGTGTGTGTGTGTGTGTGTGTGTGTGTCACCCCCTCTCTATATCTCTATCTATTGATCCCTCCATCTCTCTATCTCTCCATCCTCCATCTCTTTCCCTCCCCCTCTCTCTATTTAACTCTCTCTCTATCTCTATCTCCTTCTCTAACTCTAAATCTTCTCCTATGATTATATATTTTTCCTTAACACTATAAAATATGGTCATGTTATAAATTATGAGTGTATTATATGTATACACTACCTATATACATATATATACACACATATACACACATATACACACATATGCACACACATTATGTATATATGCATATGCATATACATACATATATACACATGTATATACATGCATCTATGTAAATTGAAAAAATATACATGCAAGTCTATATATAAAATATGTTTCTTTAACACTATATAATGCGCTTGTGTTATAAAACACGAGCGTGTTATCTTAACTTTTACATAACGTACTTGCAGTGTTTTCTTCAATTTTTTTGATTTGGCTATTTTTTTGTCCCCCATTTTGGTGCATTCGCCCATGCTATAAAAGCTGATAAAATAATTTGATTTAATATAAATTTCCAACTGAGCATTGTGAAAAGTTATTTTCGAGCAAGATATTATAATACTTTTATGTACTCTTTTTGTTTGAAAATCAATATAAGACTCAAATCCATTTATGTGTCAAATCATTTCTATTATTTGATTGCTTACTTCAAGAAAACTCTAGTTTCTAGATACACATTTGTTGTATATGCTACTGTTGTTGACTAGTATTGATTTAGTTGAATGTTTATAAAACTTTGCACATATTACATGGGATATTCAATATAAAAAAGATATTACTAACAATTATTTGTTCTACAGAGGATGGTCATTGGATGACATTTGATGGTTTAAGTGTAATGTTTAAGATCAAATTTGAAAACAATGTTTGAAATTTAGATTCTGAAATGGAACATTGGAAACTAATAATACGTTAATTGTTAAATGGAAATTGAAAAATGTGTGACAGTATGTCCATTGTTACCAAATAAACACAAGTACAAATAAAATTAAATTTGAAAACAATGTTTAAAATTTAGATTCTAAAATGAAAATTTGTAAAATAATAATATGTTAATTTATAATTAATTCTTAATTAGAAATTGAAAAATGTGTATCGGTGAAAAATAAATAAAATACCATGAACAACAATTTGGAATATGAAATATAATATAAATACCTAGTATGTGTTAAATCTCTTCCAATTGCTAGATCATCTACTCACTTTGTTCATGAGGACCATCTTGATCCCAATCTTTGTTTTCTTCTATCTGCATACTTCCACTTAACTGTATCTCATCACTTCCACTACATGTGCTATTCATTGTGTTATATGTGCTAGTATTGTTTGAAATGTTTCACAACCTTCTTTTGTGACATATAGAGCTCTAGATTATAAACTTGTCCTTTTAAAAGGAAAACTTTGCATTTTATATGTAGTTGCATACGTCCTTAAGCAGTTTTCTATATTCTTGTCAAGTTTATTTCTTATCTTCAATTTCAAGAATCCCAATGCACTAACAAATCTCTCATCCTCCACTGACCCCAATATCATGGTTTGACATAAATCAACAAGTTTGGAATATTATGATATTGAATCGTGTAATATTTCACTCTAACTTAAGATTTCCCAAAGCTTTGTTATCAATCCATATTGGAAGGGACTCTCCGTGAGTTTAAATTGTTCCATCATTGTTGTTGCAAAATAGGTCAATTGCTTTGTAAGCTTGGATTTATATATAATTTTTTTTTTTTGATCAATGAACAGCCGAAGCCTTTGATTATATTAAAAATAAAATTTACATGTCCTCTGTTCAAATGGGCACTGGTAGGAAAGAACGGGGAAGAAAACCTCCAGTCTTGCCCGGGACATTAGTCCAATACATACAAATAAAACCTAGGGGCATACCCCTGTTTATATCTTATTCACTATGCTACATTTACACATGTTGTGAAGATGTTGTTACATTACATTATTTCACAGAGGCATTCCCCTGGTTGTATGTTATTCATAATTGTACAACGAATGGTCCTTTAACAGGAGATACATATTCGGAAAATAATGACATTACTCAATGATGACTATTGGTGTACAAGTCTTCCTTTTCCTGTCCTGCATTAGAAATAAAAGGCAACCACCATCCATTCTAAAAGAACACTTATTTTACATGTTAGTCAAATTAAAGGGTTAGTACAAAGGGTATAAGATCAAGAACATAAACCGATGGCCACTAATAGAAATAAAACAAGACTATTACTCTACTACTAATTACCTTAAAAATGCATGACATACTATTCGAGCTACTTCGGAAAGTAATCTAAAAGAACACTAAAAACTATATGTGAGTAAGGGCCTTATAATACTAATCTAATTTGGTTATCTGATTTCTTTATAAATCTAGACTAAATGAAAGATAAAGACCTTAACAAGTTTTTTAAAAAATCATGTAATGTCCGAACTGACACAAAAATCTAATTTTGTTTAGCATTCTTACCTGAGAAAATTTGTGTGTAAATGATAGAGCCTGAATTTAAAAATCGGCAGAGGGATGATATTTGTGGTCAATAAGAGGATATAAATTTAAACCAACAAGAGGGGAGGGGAATGATAATGAAGAAAAGGTGACTACAAAGGGTTTGTGGATTTAAGAATGTCTAACCCATCCGCACCAAGGTTAGCAAGATTGTCAGCTTTTTGATTACCTTCCCTGAAGATGTGGTTAATTTGAAAAGCTTCAAATTTATCTAGTAGTAGCAGGATTTCTTCGAGCTTAGAGTGGAGAACCCAGTTCGTGGTTGATCTATTGCGCAATGCATTTAGAACTATTTGGGAGTCCCCTTCTATAATAACTTTCGAAATACCCATTTTATGACAAGATTTGATACCTTCATGGAGGGCCTCAAGTTCTGCCATATTGTTAGTGGTTGGGTCTATATTTTTTGCTCTTTTGAAAATCCATTTCCCTTTATCATTATTGATAATACATCCAATACCTGATTGGCCTGGATTGCCACGGGAGGCTCCATCAAAGTTGAGTTTGTACCATTCAGGGGGGGACAAGTCCATTTACAGTTTTTCCTTGCCTCAGCGTTTTTTCGTTTTATAAACTTGGGGGGGGTTGATAAGTTTTGTCCAATTTTCTTTAATCTTAGAGTCCCACATAGAGAGGGAGCCTTCTTCAAAACTAGAATTCCTAATGTGGGAATTGAGGGTTTCGGTAATGCATACTTCAATTTTGTTAGTAAGAGTATCAACCTGCATTTCTAGATTTTTGAAGATCCTTCGATTTCTCTCCTTCCAAATTTTCCAGGACATAATAGCCGGGCAGATATTCCAAATCTTACTGTAAATACCTTTGGATAGGCCCTTGGGCCATCCACTCAGGAGATCCTGGTAGGTTTCTGGCAGAGCGGTGATCCATCCTAATTTAAGTTTTAGCCAATCCCAGCAATGTTTGGCATATGAGCAGTTATACAGGAGATGATCAACAACCTCGGTATTTTGTTTACATAGAACACAACGGGAGGGACCATGAATACCTCTTTTTTGAAGGTTATCAGCAGTAAGGATCTTATTTTGAAAGGCTAACCAGAGGAAAAAACCTACCTTAGGTAAACAGGCTTTGTCCCAGCAGAGATGTAGGGGGATATTAATTTCTTCCCATCTCTGAGAATTGATTATAGATTTATAGCCCTCTTTAACACTATATTGGCCAGATTTGGCAGCGGCCCATACCAATCTATCATCCCTATTAATCTGTTTTGCTTTCCTCTGATTAATCATTTGATTGTAAGAGGTTATTGAGGCAGGATCCAGATCTAATCCTTCTAAAGATTTCCATGTCCATTCATGGTCGTTATGAAGGGTCATATAATCTTTGACTTTATTACCCCATATTTTAGTGAGGAGATTTTTGCATTCTTGAGGAAGATTCAGAGAATCTATGGGTGGTACTCCATCCCAAGAATCTTCCCAAAACAATGCATCTTGTCCCCTGCCAATATCCCAGGAAAGATGATTAGTAATAATGTGCCTATTGTTAGCTATGAAATTCCAGCTGCTCGAGCCTTTAGGAAGGGTTTTCATTCGAAATAAAGATTCAGGTTTATCAGCATCCAGATATTTGTTATATAGAATTTTAGCCCATTTTTTCTTGTGTTCTTTAAATAATCTCCAAGATAATTTAGCCCCGAAGGCTTCATTTTGCCAATTGGATTTATATATAATTCCTTCTATATATTAATTATAATTGTATAAAAGCATGTAATGTAGTTGCGAAAATGTGTGAGTGTTGAAAATATGAAGAGATAAGTGCGACGGTGTGAAAGAGCAGAGCAGATGAGTTATATTGCGCTTCATTAGAACTAAACTCTGGCATGGAGTAGTTGCAATTCAATCAATTCACCAATTTGGTAGTGAGCCACCCATTGGCAGTTGAGGACAAGGACGAGGACTTTGAACTAAATCTTCACATTCTGACACCTATAGCCACTAAACCATTAGGAATTTGAAGATGATGCAAACTAGTGATTTGTGAGTTTTTGTTTGTAGATTCTAAATATATATTTTTAAAAAAATTTGGAGTTAAACTGTAAATTTTTTTGCATCTCCTTTGATAACTGGTTTTTGATAGTAAACAACATTTTCTAAAGTGATGTGTATTCCGTAGCACATAACTTTTTTTCTACAAAGGATAAAATTATGATTCTTTTTAATTTAGATTGGTAACACCAATATATAGTGTATGCATTTGGTTTCATAATGTTTTGTTGAATATATATTTTTTAATTAATTTTTTAAGTCAAACCAATTATAATTTAGACATAGGCGTATTCCGTAAAACATAACTTTTTCTATATGTATCGAAATTCAATTTTTTTTCTTTTGTTGAAACAAGGACATCAATACCTACTGCATAGATATTTTTTAGATATTTTTTGAGTAATTTACTAATTTTCCATGTGTGTAGAATAGAGAACTTGATGTTCGGTGAAAAACATACATTCACAAGAAATAAAAAATAAATATAATAATCAAATTAAATATATTTAAAATTATATTTTTTGGGAAGATTATAATAAGGACTACATACTTAGAAAGCATAAATTTTAAATGAATTCATTTGATCCCTCAAAAGATAAATCAAAATTGGTTTTTTATTAGCATTTTGATAGGTGTAGAGGAGACTCCATTATAGGTATGGTTTAAAACTAGCGGGGTTCTATCCAAGGGGTTTTGATCAAACCATCTTCAATTAAAATCCTTTAAATGGAACCTTTCAAGGCTTAAATCATTATATTTTCTAAAAATATTTGATTTCAACAAAAATCAGGATGTCCCAGAAAGTGTAACCCATTATTGTGGCTAATCAATTGGCCAAGGTCTTTATCTTGTTATGGAAACTAGATCGTTGATAGTTGATCTAGTATCAAGGATACACAACAAACATAGCTTCAAGCAGTTCATCTTGAGGGAATCAATCTCTAATCTTAAGGAAAGAGATCTTGCAATATCTTTTAAAGTAGTACTTACAAATTTAACAACAATTTCAAAATCTTCCCTTATATCAAGTTCTTCTTTGGTAGTGTGTCTGACCCTAGAAAAATAGTGCATTAGTATCTCATATCCCCGTTCAAAGACACATAACTCCACACTTGCATCGAGCTATAAAAAATTAGCAGTATTATTCACATTTACCATCAAGTGCCAACTATTAAATTTTGGACTTATGATATGACTGCTCTGATAGATATATATTATCAAGGGTCATGCATATCATTTTACATAGCTTTGTATATTCTAAAATATGCATAGTTATTTCTTGGAACTTTTCACATGAATGTTCATTTCCTCCATCATGGGAAGAATATCAGATAAAGTTAGAAGTGTCTCTATGTCACTTAACCTATATAAGAGGTCATGAGCTTTATCTATTGTAAGGAAATGCTCGTACATTACTCCAATCAAAAACTCTTTGTCTTGGCCCATATAAGGAGATCCATTTGGTATCAACATCCTTAAGAAGCTTGTTTCCTACAGTTATTCCCTCAACAAAATGTTGAAATTCTAAAACGTGTTTGAGACTTTGACAAAAGTATAAGTAGAGTGAGCACAAACTTGATCTTCAACTTTTGATATTGTAGAAATTTGCTCACAATTTAAATGCTAAATTTATTATGTGGGTCATGCAATGAACGGCAATCATGTACATGGTGAACAAGAAGTTTGTATCTTTACACAAAGACCATTCATATTGTATACGCCTAAAAATGACACGATTCATCCTAAATAAATATTCTAAATATTTATTCCATTCTTCTATCAATTAAATAAATATTCTAAATTTATTTGATTGGTTCATTATCCCATAATTAAATAAAATTAATTAATTTAATTAAGTTCCCTAAATTCTTCTAAATGTCCTACACAATTAAATAATCATAAATTATTTAATTAATCCAAATTCCTCTATCCTAAGTTCTAAATTCAAAAATCCACCTCACCTTTAGACCTCACCTTTTCCACCTCACCTTGTCCACCTCATCAGGTTGCACATGTAATTAAATATATTTAATATTTAATTACCTATTTTTCTCTCACCCACATGGCCTATTTCTTCTCAAATCAGAAGTTAGTTAACTAATCAATCAAATCTATTAACTAATTAGTCATTTGAGTTCACTGGTCAATCTATTATGTTGACTCCTTAATCAACCCAGTTCACTAGTCAATCAATTCAGTCAATCCCATAATCCACTCTTCTAACTGATCAATCAAGTTTGTTAACTGATCAGTCAATGGAGTTAACTCTCTAATCAATTTTGTCACATCCCCTCTTTCATGATGGAGCTGGGGCACTTGTCATATTTCTACTGGTTGCACATTCCTGAACCATTCTCAGCCATTGATCTTCATATCTTCTCTCAACCATTGATTCTCATTCTTCTAAGTCTATAAATGAAACCTCATCCCTCCATTCTAATCATCCAGGCTATTTGTATTGTTACTCTTCAGAAATTCACCAGCGTGCCTTTGGCACCCCAATACAATTTGCTTGAGATCACCCAAAGCTTTGAAGCTCCTCTTCATTGCACATTTATCACCACAGCCTTTCACTATCGACATTCTTGAAAATAGCAAAGGAGTGCACTCTCTGAGGGCCTACTTCATACGAACAAGGACGATCTTGATAGGCAACAATAGAAGCTTCGATTCAAGGAAGGTTTGCATTGTGTTATTCGTTGCTTCATTTCATTTAAATCTTCTTAGTTTCACTATTCTATTGAGTTATGGGTATTTGATGTTGTTTATTGCATATTCATTGTCTGACCAAATTTCCCTTAACTTTTTAACTAGGTTGGATTAATCAGTGTCTTTTGTGCTTGACGAATGACAATAGGCTTATGCTCTCCCCTTTTCTGGGTGATCAGAGTGCCAGACTTGTCATTTTATTTGTTTAACCTTTAGGAGGGGCCTGCCCTTGGATGCACGCATGTCCAAGTGGGAACGACCCTGAGTGGAAACAGGCTAAAGCCAAGCCCTACCAATCCACTTAAAATAAATGTGCTTGAGGTGAAAACCTCCTACAACGAGTGCTGCTGTGTTACACCGACGACCAACCTCCCCCAAAAGCCTCTAAGGCGTAACCCTTTGAGGCTGGGAGACTCCATAACGGAGAGTAGTGCCGCCGCATGTGTAACCACTCGAACGGTTGCCCTCATTAAACACCTCTTGTTCTAGTGGCCAAAAAACCTTGTAATCCATTTCGAGCCTAGGATTTTGTACTTGCTTTTTTCTCTTAGTCCAAATAGAGTCAAAAAAAATCTCAAAAAAAAATTAAAAAAAAACACCATAAAAATATCTTTGTGTTTGCTGTGTCTTCTTGCCATAATAGAGAAAAATCAGATCAAAAGACTGACTTGCAACCAAGAACCCAAAAAGCACTGAAAAACATGTCAAAAACTTTGCAAAATCATTTGAAGAAACCAGAGTTGCACATTTATCCTCTGCTAGAACTGTGCATTTACCTCGACTTGCTGTGCATTTACCTTCTAAAATTGTGCCTTTGAGGCTGCGTATCCAAAACAGTAGGCTTTTTCGGCCTTCTGCCAGTTTCTGTCAAGATGACAAACCAATTAGAAGCATTTGCTCTAAAAGTCTAATATCTACAATTGCAAATAAACTCAGGTCCCTCACCCCAAGAGTGTATAGCAATTTCTCAACAAATCCAAGTCTTACAACAAGAAATGGCAATCTTGCAAGCCAAACGTGCCAGTACTAGCTACGCCTCGCCCTGAACTCATACATCTGTTTCCCGTCTTAATGATGCTCATGACAAGGCAAGCACAACCTTAAGTTGGAAATCCTATACCAATCCATCTACTAGTCCTCCTTCACCATCTTTTAAGACCCATATCCCAAAGCATACCAGTTCTACACCAACACCACCATCTAGTTCCTCAAACTCTAAATGGATGACCAAAAAGAATCAGATGAGTGGTGGGAAAGAGTTTTTCCAAATTTATACAACCAGAGAAAAGCTAGAGAGAAAGCTAAATCCACTCATTCACCTATCCATACACCTACCAATGATGTGATCCAAGGGCTACTAGTAGAGACTCAACCATGTCCCCAAATTCTAGTCCTTGACCTTACCAAAAATCCTTCATGTCATTCGCAACCCCTTGAGCTTATCGAAGAACCTCCTACCATGAACCAAAGTCACGGTCCATCAAACATCTATGTTGTCAACCACGAAGCTATCCAAGAGCTATCCACTTCCATTGCAGCAACCCAAGAGGTATGTCAAGAGTCTAATCCTACGCATGAGGAAACATTAATCCCTAGTCTAAGTCCAGATCAAATCACTTTCTTGCAACCTATCCATAACATGTATCTTTTCCATGATCAAGATGATATCCATAATAATGAACCTCTCCATGAGCCACTTGATCCTATCCATCTCCCAACACCTATACATGAGAAGGAAATCCAATTCCATCCCATGCATAACCTATATCCTTTCCATGATCAAGATATTATCATTGATGAAGAACATATACAAGAGCACCTTAATTCCATCACGCTAAATCCTATCTAAAATCAAGATCCCATCTATGATGACAAGCCTATCTATGATCAAGAAAACCATGATGATCCTCTAAGCCCACTTTATGCGTTCCATGGTCCTAAGCTTATAACCCCATCTAGTCCTATCCAAGTTCCAACAACTTCCACTTCCCTTGATGAGACACTTGCCTCCCAAGCAAGCATAGAAGATCAAACCAGTAATACTCCTTTGCCATCCGTTATCGATCATGCTGCAAATCTTCCACCATATATCCTTGGTCTTACCACCTTCATTCATGAGTGTTCCTCCTTAGAACATCAACAACCATTATCCTCTATCTCATCTTCTCCATCCAATAAAGAATTTGTGTCTAGTGTTCCACCTACACATAGTCCCACTGTCCACCGCATACTCCAACATATGAACTATCAAGGTAAAGGCTTAGGCCTTCATGAACAAGGTATTTTGGAGCCCGTCCATGTCAATGTTCCTCCTCCTTCATATGGCCTTGGATACATACCCCAAGGTGAACAATCTCAAGATGTTGGTACTTCCTCCACTCCTCCAAAGTCCAAGACTTTCCATCGCAAACCCTATCATATCCCCAAAACGTATGTTGCCATTCCACCTCCATCATCCTACAATTGTCAAAAGCATGTGACCATACACCTTCCACCATCCAATCTACCTCCACTACTTTCAACTCCTAATATCCCTCCATACATTGTACCACCACTTCTTCCAACACCTTATTCATTCATCTATGAATCTTCTAACAATCCCAATCATGGCCAACAAATGCACATGTTGTCTAAACAAAGAACGTCCTCCAACTCCACTTCCACCATCCCACAGGAATTCAACAATAAAAATCTGGATGCCTCTACCTATAAAGTCAAAAATCCTAAGAGTCCTTATGACCTAGGATACAAAATCCAAGAATCAAAGAAGCGTCCTTCTCAAGAGCTGCATACACCCACACACCTATACGCCAAACTGAAAAAGGTGTGGGTCCACATCCAACAAAAGATTACTCCAAAAGCTGCACAAAAGCTACATACACCCAAACCCATACCTTCACAGGTACTATCTAAAAACAAAATGGTTTGGGTACCTAAGCAAAAAGCCCTCAAGTTACATGAGGCATCTACCTCTCAAGAATCTCAACCATCCACTTTCTCCCATTCCATCCAAAAGTCTCAAATTCTTCCATCCCACATGACAAGCAAAAACCAGCAAAATACTCAATCTATGTGGATCCCTACATGCCTAAGTTATTCATCCACAAGAAAAAGACTTCGTTGCTTCCTACACTACTTTCCCATCACCAGCTTCAATGTTTACCACGGTATGTGGAACCATTGGTCATGATTCCCTTCCATTCCACAATATTTTCATATACCTCCATCTCCCCTTCCTTCCACTATTATCCTACATATCTTTCTCATCCTATTCCTATGGTCCATGCTTTTGCATAAGCCTTCCCTCCATATTCTACATCGTAATCCACTATCTACCTACGCCATATCACTTTCATGCAATCCCCTACCTACATCTGTGAGAACGCTTGACATTGTCCATGTGACAACATCCATCTAGTGGGACTGTCACCTTTCATGGAACTAGATCCCTGAGTCTCTCCCTTCCATATCTGCGTTTTCCTACCCAAATGTTTCAAAAAAAAAAGGAAAAAAAAGAAAAAAGTAAAGAAAAATCCCTTCATCCAATGGTGAAAACCTGGCAGGCAGGTGCCTTGGATAAGTACCATGATAAAAACCTAGCAAACAGGCGTCATGTGTAAGTTGATCTTCTATGTCACCTACACTTGGGGGCACCTTGTCTCATCAGCATATCACTTTTCTCCTACCAGTTTCCTTTCATACCATTTCCTATCCTATCCTCTATCCATTACATAACTATACTGTCCCATCCATCCATCTAATCTTCCTTTCCTCTATTCTTTGGTCTTGATAAAGATTGGGGGCACAATGTTGACAAATGTTTTAGATGTCTCTTGGCATACCTTACCCCTCCAAACCATGCAAATCGTTCGTTATCCTCTCATCCTCCTATCGTCATTAGCATCATCATGAAAAAATCCTACGTACTCTACCTACAATGGGGCATGTTATATTTTATGCGACATAGTCCTTGGAGATCACATCCTTGTTTCCTTCTATCCACTATTGCCCATCCTCATACCTACCTGTTCCATTCTTTATCACCCATGCATCTACCTATCCGTGGTGTTTCTTGTCATCAATATTATTTGAGCCATATCGTGTCTTATCTGTTCCATATCGTGTCTTGTTTGATCCATATCTGTTCCATATCGTGTCTTGTCTAATCCATATCTATTCCATATCTGATCCATGTCTATTCCATATCGTGTCTCATCTGATCCATATTTTAGGTCCATTAGGGTTTACCCCGAACTACATTGCCTCTGCGTCGTCATGTAGGCAAGGCCATTTAGTAATGCACCCCCGAGGCACTAGGTCAGTCCCTTAGGGTCCGTCTCCCCAATAAGGATTGTGCAATCTTCTCACCAAACAAGCAAATGCAAGCAAAACCCGTGCTTCAAGTAGAAATCTTGACTATGAACATCTTAACCTATCTAAAGCAAAGCAAATACCCAAGGTCTTCTAACTAATTCTATCTAAATTACGGCAAGAAAAACACATCTAATGGCAAGAATGTTTTGTGGATTGAAATCATGGTTAAGTTATAGGGTCTTGATTTTTCTTATCATGTCTTTCTATGCTACTCAAGGATGCCAAAAACTAGAGATGCTATGATGGGGGCATGATCATTTTCTTTGTTTGCTATCTGTGGATTCCGCTTTAGTAATGTGACACCTTGTCTAAGGACATGATCGGCAAAAGATCATCGAGGACATCAAAGGTCTAACATGAACGGGGGCAATCCTTGTTTGTTGAAATGCAAGGAATACTCAGGTCATCTTGGTTTAATTATACCTAGATGCTTGTATTAACTTGCTAAATCAAAATCCATGTAAGCAGTACTTAGGTCATCTCGGTTCAATTATACCTAGATGCTTGTATTAACTTACAACATTTCAGAAAAAGTACCAAAAAAATAAATCGCCCAATGATGAAATAAAGCACTCCAAAAAGCAAAGCATCCATCATACATCCATTTATACATCCATAAATCCATATCCCATGTAATAAAAAAACTCCACAAAATGCAGAGTATCAATGTTTACAAAAGCTTGTGAGTCCTTCTATCGAGTCTTTCTTCTATCAATCATATTTCTATCTATCATCATATCTTTCATCCTTGTCCAATCAGTCTGAGCAATGATCCAAATGCAAGGTCCATCCTTAATCCATACCAATCAAGTCAAGTCAATCTTGCACAAATGATCCAATCACAATCAGGGGTCTTGATCTTTGTCTGGTCGTAAACCAACTCAATCAATTATAATCAATCAATTGTCTTATACTGGATGTAACATTGTCGAAATCAGACCAATACACGTGTCTTACACGCCATGTTTCATTTCCTGAAACCAGACACTATCCTTCATGTTGCTCTAGGGATCCATCGTTCCCCACCATGACAACACGCCTGTCGTGTTGGTCTAGGGATATATTGTTCCCAGCCATGACAACACTACCATATATTGTTATCAGTATATCATTGGTTTACCGCTTGATAGGGGCAACACCTTGTTTGTTCTTGTATCATTTGTGCATACTTGCTTACTTGCTTGTGTGTGTTATCATTCTATCTTGCATTGCGTCTCATTCGGCTCTTTCTCCAACCAATTTCTTCACCCCAACCTAATTATTCCCTTCATCTTCGTGAGATTGTCCATCTCACATCCCTTCTTCCTCCTTCCCGTCCAATCTCCCGAGGGGGCATCCTATCGTCAAACTTGTACCAGGGGCAAACTGGGGCATGTGTCATTATCAGACTATTTATTCTTTGAAGCAACGCTGTAAACTGCATTGCATCAAAGAGGGGCAAAATGTATACGCCTAAAAATGACACGATCCATTCTAAATAAATATTCTTAATATTTATTCCCTTATGAATTTCTCCTATCATTCTAAATAAATATTCTTAATATTTATTCCCTTCTTCTATCAATTAAATAAATATTCTAAATTTATTTAATCAATTCACTATTCCATTATTAAATAAAACCAATTTATTTAATTAAATTCTCTAAATTCTTCTAATGTCTCACATAATTAAATAATCCTACATTATTTAATTAGTCTTAAGTTCCTCTATCCTAAGTCCTAATTCCATAAATCCACCTCATCTTTCCACCTCACTTTTTCCACCTCACCATGTTGCACATGTAATTAAATATTTTAAATATTTAATTACCTTATTTTCCCTCACCCACATGTCCTATTTCTTCTCAAATCAAAAGTTAGTTAACTAATCAATCAAAAGTGTTAACTAACCAGTCAATTGAGTTAATCCCTCAATCAATTTAGTCAATTCCATAAGTCATTCTTCCAACTAACTAATCAAGTTTGTTAACTGATCAGTTAAAAGAGTTAACTCTCCAATCAATGTTGTCAAATCCCCTCTTTCATGATGGAGATGAGACACTTGTCATATTTCTACTGGTTGCACGTTCCTCAACCATCCTCAGTCGTTGATCATCACACTTCCTCTCAACCGTTGATTCTCATTCTTCTGAGTCTATAAAAGAAGCTTCATCCCTCCATTCTATTCATCCAGGTTATTTGTATTGTTACTCTACAGAAATCCACCAGTGCGCCTTTGGCACCCCCAATACAATCTACTTGAGATCACCCTTTGCTTTGAAGCTCATCTTCTTGGCACATTCATTATCACAGCCATTTACTATCGACATCCTACAACACAGCTAAAAGAGTGCACTCTCTGAGGGCCTACTTCATCAGCAAAGGACGATTGTAATAGGCGAACAACAGAAGCTTTGAAACAGGGAAGGTTTGCATTGTGTTCTTCATTGCTTCATTTCATTGAATCTTTCTTGTTTTCATTATTCTGTTGATGTTTGGGTTTAGTATTGTTCATTTGATTAATCCACATTTTACCCTAACACATGTGACTTTGCATTACTAAAGCTCCATCCACCCCTACACACATTAAATTTTTGGCAATTGTGTATTCATCCCTACCTCCAATTGCATTCAAAGATTTCTTAACTAGTATAAATAGATTATGTGATGTTGCATTCTCCTTGATTTTATGAATAGATAGTAGATGAGGTTGAAAAAGTTATTTTCTATAATATACACATGCATACATACCCAAGAAGTATTATGTACTATTGTAACTTCATCTAAAGATAATGCAATAAAAGTTAACTATTTTATTTTTTCTTGTACATCCTATTTTTCCAACTCAACAAGACAACTTGCCCATTCCCATCCACTACTTATTGAACAATGTGTGTTAGGAAATTCAAGAATGCCTATAAAATATAATAAACTATTATGTTTCAGGGAGTCTATCATAGGACACCCTCTAGTCAAAATATGAAAAGTAACAATCAATTGAATAGTTTTTGCCATTTGTGTTTCTTCCATCATCTTTTCAAATTGAGATTCAATTGTAGCTCCACATGCGGTAAGCTTTACCTTTTTTTGAATATACTCATCATATTCCATGTCATGCTTAACATGAATAAATTCTTCATTTGTTTTCCATTTTATCACTAATTTTTCCTTTATGTCTATGGTTTTTTTCATAAACTTTACCAATATGTTTTTCTATGATGTCAACTTTTAGTTGCAACTTCTTGTCCCTAGCATATTTCCAACTACAAATCTTACACCTACATTCTATGGGAGGTTCATCTTTGTTTACATTCTCCACCAATTCAATGAATGGGTACTTTTACACCCAATCAATCTAAAAATTCCTTGACAAATCCCACTGACATCCCATTTTTTATTTGTCTTTTATTTTCCATTTCTTTGTAGGATCTACATTAGTTTTATCACCTGTTGAGATGGGTTTATTGATTTTATCGTTCCTGCTACCCTAAGACTCCTCTAGAACATCATCTCTGTCATTATCATCCAACTCATTACAATATTCCTATGAGGTATTCCCTTGTTCATTAATAGATGGTACAAATCATGATGTTGTAGGTTGATCTAATGGACTGCAAACATTGCTAAAGTATGACATTATGTTTCTACATTTTGATGAGCTCCCTTTACCACTTCCAAGAAATTGGTTCCTACTTGACATCTTTCATGAATTGGAAATTGCAAAAAAATGTCCTTGTGTTTAAGGTCACGACTCATCGTCAAAGAGCTCAACACCCATTATTGTGGAAGCACCCAATAATGAAACTAAATAGACAAAATTAATAAAAAAGTTTCATAGAATATAGATCCTTGGGGCCTAGATGTCTCACTATTTAATATCATCTGTAAAATGAAACCAAATTGACAAATAGATAAATAAACAAGAGGAATCTTATATTGTAAAATAATAAAAAAATCATCACTTGCTTTTCACTGACTTGCTAATGCTTGTAATTGTCTATGGATCACTACAAATAGAATTCAAGGTAGTAAGTAGGAACTAGGCATAGAAGAAACCAAAGAAAGTCCAGCCCAAAATTGAATTCTCTAAAGGATGTAAAGATTCAAGAATTGAGTCAATCTAAATTGAGAGCTAAACAAAATGTGTAAAAGAATAATTCATAGTTTTAATTGTATTTATATGAATTCATATATGGAAAACCATGTGTGATTGTAAAATGGTTGATAGAAATGCTGGGAGATTTGGAACATGATCCAAAACATATGTTCTGATTTTCACAATAATTATGGCCCTACATTTAGCATGGTGTTATAATGTTATTAGTGAAATTGGCCCTCATAAATATAGAATTTTTAATGTTATTGGTGAATATGTCAATTAAAACATGCCTCCAAAATTCCAAGTGACTTCTAATTACAAACACATAGTTTATTGTGGAAAAAATATTACTTATAAATGCCTCATAAATAAATTGGCAGCAATTTAACATGCATTTGACCAAAAAAAATCATAAAATTGAAGAAATTTGGCCCCTAGCATCTTACCCACATTACTAGTCTCATGATAACAAAAACAATAGTTAGAAATCCTATGCAAATATCTAAACAACCTTTTCACACAATTCAAATGCTCTCTACCAAGGTTAGACATAAATCTACGAAGAACTCTAACTACTTAGGCAATATGTGCTCTAATACATACTATTGCATACATCAAGCTACCTATGCCACTATCATAAGGAACATTATACGTATCTTCAAAATCATTAGATTTAAGACATTGTTCCAAATAAGGCCTTGTATTAACAGGTAAAGGAATATTCATGAGCTTATAGTGTTGCATAACAAACCACTATAAAATAGTGTCAACATATTTCCTCTAATTAAGCCAAAGATTTATGTTAACCCAATCCCTATTGATTTCCATACCCAATCTATGTATTTTGTAACCCCTAAATCTTTGATATCAGAAGCAATAGAAAGCTACTTTTTTGGTTTTCTAATTATCCCCTCATTACTTCCAATGAATAACATGTCATCAAAATACAAGGCAATAATTAGAAATTGATCATCAATTAATTTAAAATAAACACAATAGTCACAATAACAAATCATCACAATCATTATTACCAATAAAGGGAGTAATGAGCATGACAAAAGAAGAAAATCCTATTTGATAACTTGGTAGATATGCGATAGTTGAAACAAGGAAAACCACACATAGTGAAAATGGCTAGAAATGCTAAAGAATGTCAAGGTGCAAAGAAGGAAATAATTAAGTGTGGAAAGGAGTTTAAGCATGTGTTAAGCAATGTGGCCCCTATGACATTGAATAAACTAGAAGGCATTAGTGTTAGAATTAAGGTGCCATCAACCTTTTAAATCCTATGTATTTAATTGCTCCTAATATTGTTTGTAAATCATTCATAAGGGATGAGGTATTCATCATCGATAATAAATATTTTTCACTAGTACGACAATTAATTATTTATTGGAAACAATAATTAATTATTTACTGGCAGGTAGTTACCAGGTTACATTTACTGGTCAAAGCATCTTGGTAATAGTAAATGAAGTGAGATGGAGAATCTAGGCATCCATCTTTAGGAGAGCTATTTTTGGTGTGTTATGACAACTATCATAAGTTGTAAGAGCATCTATAATATCTTATAGTTGTCATAAGGTGTAAGGAAATCCATGATAGCATATGATGACAATTATTATCCTATAAGTGACTATTCTTGGTCATAGGCGCCCATATTGGCAAGATGCCAATGATAGTTGTAAGAGAATCTGTAAGATACTTTCAGCATGCAGGTGAGATTCCCAAGATGAGAGCATTGGATTTTTCCCAACTTAGGCACCGCTTTTGGTAGTTTCTTCATGAATCTTCTATTATTCTATAAAATGAGCTATGAAGAAGTACAAAAGTATGAATTGATGAGTTTGCTTTACAGATACATAGGTGTTGCTGGATTAAATGTAGGATTGAGGAAACTTGATGTATTGTAGTATTCTTTCAAGATAATACAAAGATTTTCCTTCTTTTTGTTGTGGATTTTTTTTACCTGAAATGATTTTCTCTGCGTAAATCCATGTGTTATGTATATGGCTCTTGAGTATTGTTGTTATCTTTGATGCTTGGTTCATATCTCCATTGATATTCTACAATCTTTATTTTAGATTTGTATGTTATTTCATATTTTCATATTGTAGTGGTTGCCTTCATTTCTAACATTTGGTATCAAAGCCTGGACAACTTTGTTATTGGGTGGAAGTGTGAAGGTTTTCTATGCTGCAATGGGAGTTTTGTTTTGTAGATTTGTGTAAGTGGAAGTCATGAACACATCTACATCTCATTTGGACATTGAGAAGTTTAATGGGACAAACTATGAGCCGTGGAAGCTAAAAATGAAGGATCTCCTTGAAGAGAAGGATCAATGGTTGGCAGCATCAAAAGAAAATAAACTTGATGATGTTAGTCTAGAGGAGTGGGATAGATTGGATAAAAAGGCATGGAGCACACAATCTGGTTATTTCTTGTAGATACTGTTCTATTGAATGTCTCTAAGGAAAAGACTGCATATGCTTTATGGAAACAGTTAGGTGAGATTTATCAAGCCAAGAGTTTGGTAAATAAAGTGTATCTTAAAACAAAATTATTTTCCCTTAAAATGAAGGAAGGTGATTCAATAGCTGAGCATTTGAATGCTTTTAATTTAATTGTGAGTTAGTTAGCCTATGTGGATGTTAAGATAGAAGAGGAAGATAAGTGCATTATGCTTCTTTGTTCTTTGCCTAAGTCTTGGGAGAATTTTATTCTTGCTATCACAGATAACCTCAAAGATCCAAAGATGGATTCTATTGTTGCAATTTTGCTATCATAGGAAATGAGGAAGAAGCTTGTGGATAGCTCGATCGATGCCCTTAATGTCAAAGGAAGGTCTAAAGAAAGAGGACGAAAAGGAGATTAGAAAGGGCCTAAGGACAAATCAAAAGGCTAGTCTAAAACTCTTGGGAAGAAGAACAAAGTTAAATGTTGGAATTGTGGTAAGAGGGGACATGTGAAGAAGGAATGTAGAAACAAGAAGAAACAATGGGATTCCTCTACCAAAAAATCCTCAGATGCAAGTGATATGTTTTACTTTCTACATGTAATGTCATGTGTAATGAATAGTGGTTGATTGACTCAGGATGCTCGTATCATATGAATACTAATGAGGAATGGATCTCTACATATGAGAAATATGATGGAGGTAATGTCTACCTTGGGGAAAACACTACATATCCGATAGTTGGATGGGGAAAGGTATTGTTGTGCTTCAATGATGGCAGGATTAAAAGCCTCACTGATGTTTTACATATTCCTAGATTGGCTAGAAATATTATTTCTGTTTCAAAGTTGAATGATTCGAGAATGCATATGTAACATTTAACAAACATGGTTGTAGATTGGTGAGAAGAATCTTGGTGGTAGCAAGGGGAACAAGGATGGGAACTTTGTTTAGGCTTGATACCACTACTATTTTACATCCACCTATGTGATAGAAAAATATGAAAAAAACATTTATGTTGTGGCATCATAGATTGGGCCACGTTAGTAAGAATATTTTAAAAAATTTTATCAATAAAAGGTTGTTGGATGGTTTCTCTTATTTTGATGAGCACTGTATGTTTGGTAAACAAAATGGAGTATCATTTCCTTTAGGGAGTAATAAGGTGAAAGATAAATTATAAATTATTCATATGGATGTGTTTGGTCTTGTGGATAATGATTCAATTGGAAAGTCATTATATTTTGTTACCTTCATTGATGATGTATCCATATTTACGTGGATTTACTTTATGAAGCATAAATTTGAAGTTTTCACTAAGTTTAAGGATTTTAAATTCTTAGTAGAAAACCAATCAAGGTTAAAAATAAAAGTGTTGAGATCTGAAAATGGAGGGGAATATTTTTCTAAGGAATTTTATGAGTTTTGTAAGCATGCATGTATCATTAGATAAAATACAACTCCATATACACCACAACAGAATGGTGTTGCAGAAAGGATGAACTGAACACTTATGGAAAGAGCTAGAAGTATGTTGAGTGATGCGCAGTGTTGGTTAACGGATTTGTCACTTAAATTTTATACTCTTTGCCCACACACATGACAACTGAACCAACAATTAAGTCAATTGCAATGATATTTGCAATGACTCTCTGCTTATTTTACAAGGTGCAACTACCTTCAAATGATGTTCAATGAATGAAAACATAGTATGCTTTTAACCTGAAAGCAGAAAAGGAGAAACTAATAGCTGCGCATAATCATGACACATATGTGATTGATTAACTTATAATGAAGAGAATGCAAACAAATGACACAAAGTTCACCTATTCCACACCCACAAATAGTAATAGATTAATAAAAATATAGTTATATCTCCCTCAAAACATACCAAAGATAAGCAAGATATGCATCTAAAATCCAGATACAACCATATATAACAGGAGCACATTGAATATTGATTACAAGTTAACATAGGAAAAATTGCAACCAAAGAATACATTTAAATACACAAAGTTCTAAAAATAACTCTCCATTTCTTCAATAGAACAAAGCTCAAAGTCTCTGAAAATTCCCCTGTACATCGATTGAGTCAAGAAAAATAATAATTGTGATTACAGATGAACATAAAACTCTCCTCCCCAAAGTCCCCCCTTTTGGGAATTCCTCAAAAAAAGATCCTTTTACAATAGGAAAAATACATTTTATAACTTCCCCTCCCTCTTCGTAACTGATTCTTTTAATTAATTGTTGATCTTACTTTTTAATTACATTTAGAAAAATAACATAACGTTTAAAGATCCATCATATTGGATCATTAAAATGACTTGTTTTACTAAAAAAAAAAAGGTTATGTTCACAACTCTATTGATTTAAATTTTGTTCCTTTGAAAACGTTTCCTACTTGTAGAGAATGAGGCCAGTACGTATTCTTCTTTTGATGTGAATATGTTTTTCTTTGATGTCTTCTCATATTCAAGGCTTGACTTCAGTAAAGACTTCTATAATGTTGTAGCCAAATCCTTAATTTGTTTGCTTCATAGGAAGTTGGACCTCTTGCATATGCCCCCCATTGCTCAGGTACCATGTGATTTGGTCTGCACAGACTTCATGTTAAATTAGTATTTGACAATGGAATTCCTAGAAAGAGCATTAGGAAACCGAAGTCTTTTAGAGCCTAGGATATCATATAAGGAAAGTTGGTCTCTTTTGGGTTGATCCAACTTGTTTCTCATGGAACTTCATCATCAGACATCTGATTACATTTCTTAGGATTGTGACCTTTTTTCATTAGGAACTCTATCTAAACCCGTGAATGCACATTTTGCTGTAATGTGAGAGCTATTACAATCCTCGTTGGAAAGTAGAAGAAATCCTAGTTGTCTCCTGATAAGATTACTTTGTGGGTACATATGTAAAGCCTTCTTCAAGTGTTCCTCACCAGTTAATGTTTTAGTATCTCTCTGTGAAAGTTGTTTGCCAACTGCAAGTAGATAGTGCAATGTAGGAGCTCTTTTATGCAAAAAAAGAAAATAGGTGCTATGTTGAAGAAAAAGAGGAATCTTTCCATTAGTATCAAGGATAGAAATGGCAAAGGCAATGTAACTGAAATTTGTATCTTCAAGGAATTTCTTTGGAGTCTTCAATATTTCATCCATGGCAAAACCCTGCCCTAATATATGATAAATCAATTTATAGACTAGCCCAAGAGTGGCAGTTTTGATCTTTTGCTGGGATATGGCTACTGCTTTGCAAACCATGGAGAAGGCCAAATCATTATTTCCCAACTGCCATAATGCAACTACATATATATGTAACCCTTCACTGTCCAACATACCTGCCCTTTCCAAGGCTTCACACTCATTAACAACATCTTTTACCTGCCTTGCCTAATAAAGAGCTCGGAATAGATTAAGGGAGGTATCATAATAACAACTTTAGGGTGCTCTGCCAAAGTTTTCAAGTGCATAGTGTGCACATTTGTATGAAACAATTGCTCATTTAAAGTTTTGTCTCAATTCCCAAACCAATCCACTTAGGTTATGTGACTCTGGAAGATGGGGTGCATGTTGAACAACCTGCTCTATTGCTGCCAATACCTTCAATGACTAGAGATGACTTGTGGATGCAGCAAGGTTTGCGAGACCTACTTGAAACTCTACCACCGACATCAACTGATTAACATAAAGGCAACTTGCAAATGCCTCTAAAACAACCTTAGCCCCTTCAACATCCCCTCTACCATCCCTTTTGATCCCAAACAGGTGGCCAATATGAACAACTCCTATTATCAGCCTCAAAACTACATAGCCTCTACCTATGTTTGATGGAGTCACAACATCAGAAATCAGATAAACTATGGAATGCATGTGATCTCCAATGACCTTCAAATAGGTTTGTGTACGATTATCAGCGCCCACATATTTCACCCCTGCCAGTTTTGTTGCACACTCTATAATGAGGTAGATTAAATCCATTTCATGATTATTTAGAACATTTTGAAGTATCTAAGCCATGCATTCAAGACCCATTCCTATATCAATATTCCTACTTTCTAAGATCTCTAGACTTCCATCATCATTTCGATTATATTGCATGAATACCAGATTGTAAAATTCTATGAACCTTGTACCATCTTCTAGATCTGCACCTGAATAGCCTCTATCAGAATATAAATCATAATATATTTCAGAGCAAAAACCATTGGCTCAGTTTCAAAGTTCAGCATGGGCTCTGTTCAGCGAAACATCAGAATTCGCTGGCCAATTCAGAACTGGGAAGGACCTCTTCTTGGTTTTTTTAACCCAAATTCAATGCAGGAAGTATTTAAGATTTATGAGGGTTCAATCAAAAGAGCTATCACTCAGGTTTGTGGTTTGCAAGTTCTACATTCTCTAGTTTCTATTTATCCGTCTCAAGCAACTTCACATTTTCTTTCTAATGCGATGGACCTTTTGCAAAGTGAAGATAGGGTAAGGGATTTGGGTATAATGTTTATTCAAAATGATCATTTCTCTATAGACACTTTTAATGTTGCTTTAGAAGACTATGATTTGCATGAAGGTACTGCTCTTGTGGGAGGGTTATTTGATTGCAGGTTTCTGTTTCGCACTCCTGAACTTCACTGCCTCATCAATGCATTTATGCATGGCCTTTGTAATAATTGTGTTACATCCTTTCAGAACTCCATTCACTGTCACAGGCGAGAATTGGGGAATCAATTGGTAGATAATGCTTCAGAAATTTTTAATGCTATGCACTTCTTATTGAATTATGTCCCTCCACCACCACCTCCTCCTCAGCCAGCAGAAGATGAGGATTGTGCCTTGCAGATTATTGAAGTTGAAGACTAATTGGGAATCCCCTAATGTTTTGGGTTTAGCGTTAAGTTTTTGTTCTATTAATTGGTCGACTTTGTCAGCTGCTATGTAAATATTTTTTTCTCAGTATGAATCCTGCTAAGGATTGAGACACAAATTGTTTTGGATGGATCGACTCATTTTTCTGAGTTGATTTTTGTTTTTTCTTGTCACAAATGGGCTACAACCAGAGGTTTTCTTTGCCGATTCTTTCCTACCGGTATGCCTCCTTGAATCTGGCATTTTGTATTTTTCTATTTCTAATTAATATATTTTCAGTGGTATCTACCACTTTTTCTAAAAAAAAAAAAAACCACTGGCTCAAAAGTTGTCTTCCTCTCCCATACGTTTAATCCACTCTTCTGGAACCCCTACCTTATCGTTCAAAATTCTAAAGGTCTCATTATCATCCTTAAAGATGTTGATCCACAGCCTATCAGCAGGAAGCTTTAACCTGAAAGATTTTGAGCCCATTTTGATAGATACACTTCACCATATTTTGTGATTATTGCATTCAATTTAGAATGCTTTGTTCCTTTTACCCACCTGCAGCTATGTTTTCTTATGCTTCCACATTTCACATGGTTGTTTTAGGAGCATTTTCCACTATAGTATATGACAAAAATCTACTTAATTGCACTATCTTTGGTATCACGCGGGCTAGGAATATGCTGGCATTACAAATTTCAATTGCATCCAATTGCATTGGCTTGGAAGTTTCTAAAACCCTTTCATTGATCTACTTTCAATGGGGAAATCTCCAGTAACAATACCCAACAAGATTTTCTCTTCATCATATGGCACTAGGTACGAGCTATTTCGAGAGATGGATAATGCTATAGAATATAATTGAAGTCCACAACTTTATCATCCTTTATCCTTGTTGAGGCCACATTTCTTGAATTGAATCCAAAATTTTCTTTGAGTGTTTTGATTGGCAACAACTTCATCAATACATTGATAGCCTAGTCTGATAACCAATCCCTTCATGTTGGTCTTTCACTATCGCAATATTCACTAATTGGTCTTTGAATATTTTCCCCTCTGATTAAAAACCTCCATCATTTTCCTATGATTGATTTGCTGATTATTACACTATGAGGCGTTGGCTAAAATGAGGGCTCATGAACCCTAAAAATTTCTGACGATAAAGGGTTCCAAAACACTAGAAATTCCCTACTACAAAGAGTCGAGTATTTATAGTTTTAAAGAACTTTTAAACTCGTAGGATATGAATTCCTGAAGCTCATTAAACACCCAACCATAAAGCATCCTCGATAGTTCTCGAAAACTTTGAAACTCTGATTAAGGTTCCACATTTCCAATGTGAAGCAAAAATATGACCAAAAAGAGCCTCATAAAATTTAAAACTTTATAACTTACCGATTAAATGTTACTTGGGTCTTTTCACTTTCCACAACATTTAATAACCATTATGTCCTAATAGTGCACCCTTACTGAGTGAACTTAGCCTATTGGTGAAACATGGGAACTTTTCAAAGGTTGTGGGTCACCTAGAACATAAAAGAAACTCCAGAGTAAGCTGGCTCTTATGGTGTTCACCTAAACTATTGCTTTGTTGGGGAAAAGGTAAGAAAGATTGCATAAAATAAAACCTTGACTAAGGGTGATGCACCAAATTTGATATCTAAAACTTGTACAGCTGCTTTGCACACAAATTCAATCAACAATAAAGCTTGACATGCACAACTCAATGCTCATATGCTTCTACATAAATATTTCATAAGAAGGCTTTAACATTTACAATCCTAAAAGGAAAATATATTTTCACAACTTGAATTATTTGCATTCAAACACAAATTACAACCTCCAAAATTACATATACTTTTTTGCACAAAGGTGCTACTAATGAGACACAAAGACAAGGAATGAGATAACTTCACAAGTAATTGCATCAATCATTCAAATGCACACAATAGAACAGAAAAACTGAGAAGGCAAAATGTTTATCTTCATTGATCTTCAAAGGTGTAACTGCTATATATGTCTATAAAATGAGTCACAAATGCCTTCTTTTGTTGAAAGAACTCCAAAAAAATGAGTTACAATGAAGCATGAGAAAGAAAAGAACTAAGTCCAAAAATGATAATTGAAGTTACTATAAACCTCTCCCAATAGTTGCACAAAAGTAGGGATTACAAACCTCCTTGGTCGTGCATAACCAAAAAGCCTAAAATCTAGCCCCTAAACCCACTCCAAAAAGGCTCAAAGGTGAAGAAAAAGTCAAGGCTTGACCTTACCTAGCATAAAGGCATCAGAAACTGCCCCTAGATACTCTCATTTCCCTCCAAAACCAAGTCAAAACACTCCCTACACTCTCTCCACTTGTTTGATAACTTCCTCTAACCTCCCCTAAATGCTTGGCATAACTCATAATCCTCAATAATATCCCCCTTTGACTCAAATAAGAACACACATGCGCCTATCCATTTGGCATTTACATAATGTTAATGAAGTGATTTATAATTCACCACTTCAATAATGTTTTACATTTCAAATTTGTTTTAACTTATGCATAAATCAAGGTGCTTAGTTTGACCATGTTTGAAAAATACATGCAAAAGCAAGACTTGGTTTAGACTTTGCAAAATATGCAAAAGGAGGTGTGGGCATTAGTTTATGAAGAAGAAAAATAAAATAAAGGGAAAAAATGCCTTTTGCTTATGTCGGCCAAACTTAGGGTAAAAAGAAACCCTAAAACAGCCCGTGGCCACACACTTATCTCATTTCATTTGCAAATTTTCATTTCACTGTGCTTTTGAGCGCCACCATGGTTGAGCTATTGAAGGTTTTATCTGGAGCTTTCATGAAGGTTCTATGCAAATTCTGCATTGAAGCTGAGTTGGGTAAGCTCTATGTCAGTGTAAACTTTGCATTTCTTTTCATTCTCTGTGCTTGGAAAAATTGTTTTGAGTTCTATGAGCAAAAGTGATGAAGTTATCTTGCTTTCTCTATGCTTTTCTCATGCTTGATGCTCCTCTGTAGTTGTTGACTATGTGACTGTCTTTTGCCTTGGGTCACCTTGCAGAGTCTTCATGGCTACTCCATGCGGGTTTTGACTAGTATTCACCTTTTCCCTATACTTTCAATCCTCTTTTGGGAGAACTCTCCATATGTTGTAGATTGAGACAATGGCGACAAAACCTCTTGCAGGTATGTATGATCAAAATGTCACAAGGTAGTGGGAAACTATCAAAGCTCTGATAGCTCTTCCCAACTGACTGCACTTGTTGCTCTTTTTGAGCGTACCAACTCCGCTCATTGTATGCAAAACCACATCTTGAAATCACCATAAGCATTCCTCCACATTGGTTCCTTCCTCAAACCACTACAAGAGCTAACTCACATATATCTTTTTGTCTTCAATGTTGGTCTATAAGTCTGTTGCTCCTTATTCAAAAGGTCTTCTATTCCACTACTGATAGTCAAGGATGACTGCTCCTTGACAGTGGCAACATTGGTTTTATCTCTTCATCACTGATCTCAATAACTTCATGACTTTAATACAGACCCTAATAATCTTGAGATATCTATGTCTGGTCTTCAAGGTCATCACATCTGCAACCTCTAATCAAACTCTATCTTCCACAATGCTTTGATGAAGGTTCATGCCATGATAGTCACTTTTCAACTAGGTTTTCACCATATGATCCTTTAAGGCTTATCACTGTTCTTTATGCTTTGCTGCCACAATCAACCTTGACTATCACCTCTATGTAGGACTATCCAATATAGTCCATATATGACTACTCTAGACCCTTTTTACATGATTTGCTATCAAAATGATTGTTCCATGGTGATTGTTGCTAGCTCTTGATGAAATGACTATTGTTCGTTGTGTTGGTTATTTTCCCAGACTAGATGCTTATTCCCAGTAATCCCTACAAAATAGACACCAGTGATCAATAGGATTCCCAGGCCAGGGGCCAACAGTATAGGAGATAGACTCTATAAATATCTCCTCTTCATCTTTAGGCTCTGCAAAACCAAGGGGGGTATTCCCTACTCAACATCTATGAAATGCATCTATGTATTTGCTGGGATGTTGACACAAAGCAGATAAATCCTCTCTTATGCAGACCAAAACTTTAAGATAAGTGCAAAGGGGCTAGCTTTGAGCCTATATTCAGTTGTAGACAGAGGATTTCAGTCATAAAACTACTTCTAATATCCTAAAGGTTTGTATATGAAGTTTGAGTTTGATTTTATGTTTGGATGCAAAACTAGGACTTTGGGTTACAACAGAGATACCAGACCAGATCGATGCCTATCTAGGGCTCGGAGTTAGTAGACATATATACGTGAATGTTTACCACAGACCTAAGACAGTAATCAAATTTTAAGGGGTTTCTAAAATGTCTGCCTTACAGACAATACCCAAGAGAGAGTATTTAGTTATTTCTACTTACGAACATCCTTACTGCAATGTATTCTTCTCAACACTTAATCCAAAACATTCAATCTACTCCTTGAGAAGAAGTAAGAGACTAAGTATTCAATATAGAAAACCCATATTCTAGAATCTATAACACCCCTTAGATGTTCAGAGTCAGAAGAAAAACACATTCAGTCTAGAGACAAATAACAAAACACACGCAATGAAGCATTACTCATTTAAATCAACATGAAATTGATAATTTTGTGCATAATACATACAACATACAATTCATAAACTTGCAAGACACCTGAAATAGAGTCACCAGAAGATTGTATTCCCACTGCAGCACTAAAATTTGTCTAGTTTTCAACAACCAAAAAGAGTGACACAGTTTGCATTTTATAGAAAGACAGTGTACTCAGCAAAATTAATTTCAAGACAAGGTCAAAAATTTCTGCTTGATACAATGCATCTGAAATGGCGCTCAAAATAGTCAATGCAGCAAAGAGACAAAGAGGAATGAGCAGGTGAACTCGGGATCTGCACCGCCGCTCAAGGACTTTCATCTTCAATCGGGTGGTTGACCTGTCCTTTCCATCATCCATCCTCTGCAAATCTGCCATCAATGCTTCATCCACCCGCAGGGCCCTTTGAAATGTAGCAGCGGATGCATTTGCTATTTTCCCACTTAAAAAATGTGGCCACATACAAAGAAAACCTTCGCTGAAGGTTCAAAACCTGGCCGCTTGATCAAAAACCCATCACTGTGATCAACGGTCTCAAAACATGCATGAAGAGTCGCCAGCCAATAATATCGTGCCACGTAGGCACCTTGACCTTCTATCGCTGACCCTTTTTCCTTTCATTTTGCCTTTATCGCTTTTGTATATGCAAAAATGAATGCATATACAATCTTCATTGTTCATTCTTCAATAGTCCCTTGTATATGCAAAATGCATATACATACAACAGCTTAATATACAAGGCGGACCCCATGCCAGTTTAGAACAAATTGAAAAAACTACTCGGGTCCAACTTGTATCCCTTTCAATGCACATTGGCTTGTATATCGGCATATACAAGTGCCTTATACAACCCACGGACCTCAATTTACCATTCACTGTATTTGACTCCTCCTTCACGTCTGGGTTGTATATCTTTGTTTTGTATATTGGGTTGTATGCTGCATATACAAACCCAATATACATGTTACAGACCCCAAACTTGTATGAAGCATCTTGGAATTCTACTCGGGTCCAGAATGTATCTTTTCACTTGTATGTTTTTTAATGTATGTCGGCACACATACAACTGCCATTGTATGCAACTGGTGGGCCCAACCCATTATCTCTCTCCTTTGCACATTTCATTGCACATTGCACATACAAATACAAGGTACAAGCCGGACCTCGCCACAATTAGAAAAGCACATTTGAAATACTTTGGAATCCCGCTTGTACATTTGCGAATGCACATCTTCTTTGTATATCGACCATATACAAACTCACTTGTACATACTCGTGGGCCTCACCAATTGTATCTCTTCTGCACTGTAGCAAATGTATGTGCCTCAACCTTTGTATATTTTCAATGTACATTTCCTTTGTATCTAACCGTTGTATGTCTGAACATACAAACCAATTATACAAGCAGCCCAATCTACAAATAGGGAATATTCCTGGAATCTTCAATGTATATTTTGCCCTTGTACATTTTCCATTTGGGCCCGATATGCATTTGGGAATGCATACAACTGCAGAATATTCTCAGGAATCTGTGAAAGATTCCCCCTTGTATATGCAAACTCGATATGCATTAAAATGCATATAATTCCTTTTTTCATGATTTTTGGAAGCCGATCGAAATTTCACAAGCCAGCCAACATACATGACCATTTTGAACATACAAAACTTAGCATTTTTCTCAAGGCGACAGGAACAAACCATGAAACACTGTGTGGGGGTAAGTCAACCTATGAAAACCTAAACATGAGGATGAGATTTAACAACCAGAAACCCACCACACAAGGTCAACACCTGAATAGACAAAACAATGCAAGATCCCATGACTCTCAAAATTGAAGGTGCGAATGAGAAAACCTACAAACACCCAAGCTTAAAACCCAAAACATAAATGATTACCAACAGGCTCTGATTGGGGACGTGCAGGTGCAAGATTGCAGCGAAGACCAGATTACTCTGGGGTAGACCAAACAAAACTTGAAACTCAAAACATGATCGACTATACAAGGCATGTACAAATTATTTACAACTAATTTACAATGTGCACATAAGGTACTTTGTTTATGAGAAAAAAGGTTTTAAGGAATTTACCGTGCACTGGCAATTCCAGTAGTTCACCATTTAGGGCTTGGAGAAAGTAAGAATCATTCTCATAGATATTGCTAATTTGATATGGGTTGGTCCATAAGGGCTCAAATTTACCATGTTTGCCCTTATCCTGGCCTCTTGCATTCCACATAAGCACTAAGTCACTTATCTGAAACCTTTTTTCTGTTGCCCTTTTATCAAACATATATTTCACTTTTTGTTGTTTCTTGATGTTTGTTTTCCGTGCTTCCTGTCTGATTTCATCTAGTGCAACCAGCTGATTTATTCTCTCAGTCATTGGGTCCTCAATCTCCTCATCATTGCCTTGGATGAGCTTATAAATTGGCAGGAGGTTGTTCACAGGCAATTTAGCTACTGCACCATACACTAATTCAAAAGGTGACCTTCCAACTGATCTTTTGACTGTCACTTTGTCAGCCCATAATGCCAACTTTAGCTTTGAATCCCAAGACTTCTTATTTTTATCTATCATCCTTCTGATGATTTTCATGAGACTTTTGTTGCTTGACTCTGCTTGACCATTCCCTTGTGGATGGTATGGTGATGTATGAAACAAATCAATTCCATAATTGTTGTAAAAATTAATAAATTCACCAAATCTGAAACACATAGCATTGTCTGTGACCAATTTGACTGGCACTCCGAATCTGGTAATAATATTCTCTAGAATAAAATCCATCACCACCTTGCTTGTAGCTCTTCTAGTCGGAATAGCCTCAATCCATTTAGTGAAGTAATCAGTAGCCACTAAGATCCAACTATGTCCTCCACTTGATTTTTCTGAGATTTCCCCTATAAAATCAATTCCACATTATTGAAATGGAGCTTCTATAGTTATAGTCCTAAGGGGCAATGCACCTTCATATTTTAGCTTTCCTGAGAACCTTTGGCAAGACTCACATTTTCTTACCATTTTATGTGTATCTGAGAAGAGAGTTGGCCACTAGTAGCCAGCTCTGAGAATTTTGTGGGTTGTCGTATAGGCAACATAGTGTCCACCACACACTCCATTGTGCATGTCACTTAGAATATCCTTAGCCTGATTTTCATCCACACACTTGAGTAATACACCATCAGGATTTTTCCAATACAGCTCTCCTTGAACAATGATGTATTTAATAGCCTGCAGCTTCAAGGTTCTCTTCTGATCATCACTGAGATGAGAAGGACAATTTAGATTCTGCAAGTAGTATACTATGTCCTTATACCATTCAGAATCTGACATGTTTACAACTTCATTATGCACCACATTCACTTGGCATGCCTCTAGATTTGACTGTGTCATCAGTTTTGCCAAACCTTTTCCTCTTACCAACTTAGTGATCTATATTTCAATGTTGAATTCCTGTAATTTGTTTATCCATCTGCATCTCCTTCCAGTTACCTCCTGCCGAGTGAAGATATCCTTGACTGCTGCATGAGGCACATACGCAATTACTTGAGAGCTGACCAAATAGGGCCTGAAACTCTTGATTGCTCTAACCAATGCATATGCCTGCTTCTCCATAATGTCATTTTAATTCAGCAGCCTGTAATGACATACTAAAGAAAGCAATAGGTTGTTCAAACCCTTCATTTTTTTGCAATAGGCATGCAGCAATAGTGTGGAAAGAAGCAAATGAAAATAATTGAAATGGCTTAGGAAAATCAGGAGATTTTAAAATAGGAGCCATCTTTATAGCTTCTTTTATGTTTTGAAACGATTTGGTTGCTTCATCTTCCCATTTGACAGTTGCATTCTTTTTCAACATTTTAGAGATATCTTTGGTGGTCTCTGCAAAGTTAGGCACAAATCTTCTGACAAAATTAATTTGTCCAAAGAAGGACTGAACACCCTTCACTATTTTAGGCATCTGAATTTTGTCAATTGCAGCCACTCTTTCAGGATCGATCCTGACTCCATCCTTGGAAACAATGTGTCCCAGTAGTTTTCCTTCCACTACCCCAAAAGCACACTTCTTTGGGTTAAGTGAGATGCCATACTCTAATGCTCTAATAAAAATTTGCTCCAAATGCATACAGTGCTGCTCTTCCTTTTTTGAATAAGCTGTCAAGTCATCTTGATACACAACCAAGATTGAATCAATCAATCCTACAAAAGCAACATCCATTGCCCTCTGAAATGTGGCACCTACATTTATCAGTCCAAATGGCATCCTCACATATACATATGTTCCCCACGGAGTAGTGAAAGTAGTCTTGAATTGCTCTGATTCCTTTACTTTCACTTGATTGTACCCTGAAAATCCATCCATCATAGACAGAAGCTCACAGCCAGTCACCTTCTGCATCATGGCTTCCATGTTTGGCAACAGATAATTGCCCTTCAAAGAAGACATATTTAAGTTTCTAAAGTCAACACAAAGTCTTATGTCACCATTCTTTTTTCTAACTGGGACAAGGTTAGACACCCAAGTTGAATGTCTGATAGGCATAATTATTCCAGCCTCCCTAAGTTTCATAAGTTCTTGCATTTTTGGAGCTAAGGTCGGGATGATAGGCCTTTGTTTTTGTCTAAATGGTTTAGCTCCAGGCTTCACAGGGATTTCATGCTACAATAAATCCTCTCTATAAGCTTTGAGGTCCTCATAAGACCAGACAAAGACATGCTTATATTTTCTTAGTAATGCAATTAGCATAGTTCTGATATGTGGCTTGAGCTGTTTGCCAATGTATACCTTTTTGGGGGCATGAGATGTCCCCAAATTTACCTCCTCCAAATCATTCTTGTTTGTTGGAGATGCCTTCGTAACAAATTGGTCCCTATTGTCAAAAGCTCTCTCTAAAACTACCAGCCCTCTAGGGATTTTATTTGTCTTGAGTTGAATTACCTCCTTCCCTAGGAGAGTTTCTTTCCCATCTACAACTTCTACAAAGTTCTAAAAATCTATTTCTTGGTTCTCATATTCATCAATACAATGTAGAAACCTCAGTAAATCTTTATCATGATCAAATACCTGCCAGCTACATACATTATCTGGCACTACAGGTCTAAGTTTGACCTCAACATTTGTAACATCTGATAGAGTAACATCATCTGGCCTTCTAGCTACATTAGCTAGAAAATCTGCTCTGACATTTTTGATCTCTCTATCTAGTTTATTGAGAATGCATCAAACAATTCAATTTTATCCCAAACAACATGCTTATATTGTTTCAACCTCTTATTTTTTGATGCATACTTGTCTCTAACTTGGGAAACAATTAACTCTGAATCACCGAATACTTTGAGCATCTTGATTCCATGCTTCAGGGCAATATTCAATCCTAACAATAGAGCTTCATACTCTGTAATATTATTTGTACAGGCAAACTTCAGCAAGAATAAAAATTTTAGAAGCTTACCAGCTGGAGACAGAAAAATAATCCCAGCACCAGAACCTTCCTTCGAGCAAGCTCCATCAAAATACATGGTCCAAAGACCCTGCTGGTCAAGCTCTTAAATGCACATATCTCTCTCTTTACCTCCTTTAACATCTGAGACAATTCTAAAATTTTCACAGTCAATGTTCACAAAATAAATATGCTCCTCTAATTCTTGATCCTCGACTGTGTCTAGAGACCTTTCTTCTCTGATCAGTTTGACATCCTTGCCATTCATTGGGATTATGGCATATGACAAGTCCAGTTGCATACTTCCACCAACGAGTGCTGCCCACCTTCTTGACAACAACATGCCATACTGTGGCTTGATGTCAACAATTGTTACGTTCATTTTGTAAGTTTTTTCTGGATATGCTGCCAATCTGAAATCCACATCTTTCATGATTCCAATGATAGGTACTTCTCTTGCATCCATGGCATAGCATTTCCCACATGCTTTGACTATTTTCAACCCAGCTTGCTGCATGATAGCCAAAGGCATGATATTTGTTGATGCTCTTGAATCAAGCATACAATTCTTAATTAATTTTTTGTTTATGACAAGGGAGACATAAAATGGTTCCGCTTGTGAAGGGCATTTTGTCATGGTCATCCCCAGATATACTTCAGGAACTTCATCTTCATCAATGTACAGGGCCTATTTCTTAGCCTGAGGTTCATCACTCAACTTGGCTTGACATGGTACTCCTGAAATTAAGGATACTGCTTTATTTTTGAATTCTTCCACTTTCATCAGTTCCATCAGTGGAATAGAGACTTTTATCTACGACAAGACTTGAGTCATGTCAAATGGAGCATAATTTTGAATAACAGTTGTAACTTGCTCCACCGTTTTACCTTTATCCTGGGATGATCCAGCCTTAGTTTTTATGGCTGCTTGACTGTCATTCTTGCCCCGAGAATTTTTGTTTTGATTCTCAGCCTGAGGAATCATGCTTTCTGGTCCTTTAGGATCATGACCTGATTTCTGCTTAAAACCTTGCTTATTATTGTTCCATTGTTTCTTATATGTTTTAGTCCCCTTATAATTTTGTACTGGCTGGCCTGCAAAAGTATTCTCTGGTTGGTGTGAGTTGCTTACCTGAGCTTTACCTCTTAGGTTATAATTGCTTTTAACTTGAGCTACTACTGCAGCTATGAAGGCTCGAATTTCTTCATCAGAAGGCCTCTTCAAGTTATTCAGAAAATTGTGTGAGTCCTGAGCATATGCATAGCTATCTTCCTAATCTTCATCATAGGGAAATTGCTGCTAGACCTGAATCTCATCATTTGCACTTACATCAGCATCGTGAGAAGAGTATTCTTTGTTTGTAGACAACATATTGACATCCTCGTCTTCCATGCAATGCGGCTCATTGTACTCATCACAGGCAACAACATTATTGTAGAAAGACTGAGCAATCATGCATTGTGACTGTGAATGAGGCATTTGACATATGATACACCATGGGGTGTCATTAACAATATTTACAGCCTTCTTCAAAGGATCAGGAGTTTCCTTTGCATTTTGAATCCTTTGACCTGTGTTGCTATTTGGAAGAATGGGTTTACCATTATGCCAATTAGTATTATATGGCATATCATGTAATGATGGTCTTCTTTCTTACCTTTGGTAAACTGGTCTGTCAGGACCTATCCCTTTTCATTTTTAGCCATTCTATAGCTCAGGTCCTTGACAATAGTTGTCAATTTTTCTAATTTATCCTCAGAAGTAGATGCATTGCCCTGAACACTCTGAGATTTAGTATTTGGATTTTGCAGAATTTTTACATCATCTCTTCTAGTTGTCTCACCAGATGCTTTTCTATTATTTTTAATGTTTGTTGCAATCTTGAAAGCATCTCTGAGGCTATGAGGACTCTTGTCTCTCAATCCATAAGTTGTTTTGGCATCAAAAGCATTTATGTACAACACTATGCACATAGGTTCATTAGGTCTCAAGTCCTGTGGCAATTTGTTCAATACCTTCGTGAATCTAGCATTGAAATCAATAACCTGTTCATTTGATCCTTTGGTGATGCCAGTGAATTCATTAATGAAAAAACTAGGATCAGTCTTGTCACCATACTATTCTTTGAAAATTCTTCTGAAGTCATCCCATGATGAAATGCTTCTGTCAGGCAGACCTTTGTACCATTCCTTGGCTTCATCAACTAAGGATTGCATAAATGATTTCATGAAAACATCCTCATGCTCAACCTCAAAGTTGTCTATGATATTCTGAAAAGCTTTTAAATGGTCTTCGCCTGACACAGTATTATTTCCTGAAAACTTAGGCACTTGCAGCCTCACATGTTTGTTAATAGGATTTGGATAACCAAGAATGCCATCAAACACAAGCTATCTAAATCTATCTAGCTGCATCAGCTGTCTACCAAATTGATTAGCATTGACATTTTTATTTGCATTCTGATTTCTTACATTATTTAATGGTATTCTGGCATCATTTGCATTCTGTCTTTGATCATTGTGTTGATCCTGAACTTCATTCCTGTGTTGATTTCTTTGCATATTCGCATTGCCAAGGGTAGGAACTGAATCATTCTGAGCAACTCTTAGAGCTTGCACTTTCTGTCTCATGTCATCCCTGATCCTTACTACTTGCAGATATTCTAATTTTGCCCTTAAGCTCTTAATTTCATCGGCTAGTTCCTCCTCTCTGGGCATAGAAGAGGATGGTTTTATCACATTCTAATCATCATTATCATCATCCCTTAGGGATTCGGATTCTTCAAATCTGTCAGGGGAATCAACAAAAGGGCGTTCTTGAAACACCTCTGACCTCATTTTCAATCCACCACTTTGCTGTCTCTCATATACATTCTGGATTTCAGCCTCAGTGTTTGTAAAATAAGGCATTGTTTTCTCTGAGGATCTTGGATTGTCCTGAATAAAATCATTTTTCCTAGGGCTAGGAGAACCATCTTGACTGGCTCGAACACTCCCTTTTTTCTTATACATCATTTTTATGGGTAACTCTTCAAATGAAGGGTTACATTGGGATCTTCTCCCTTGCATACAAATTTTTACTTTACCGATTGGGAGATTGGTTCGGAGTCGCCACCTATTACTAGGAATTGTTTTCTTTTTAATCAAGGTTCTTTCACTTCACATCCCCAGTAGAGTCGCCAAAATCTGTTGGTTATTTTCCCAGACTGGATGCTTATTCCTAGTAATCCCTACAAAATAGCCACCAGTGATCAACAGGATCCCCGAGCCAGGGGCCAACAGTATAGGAGATAGACTCTATAAATATCTCCTCTTCTTCTTTAGGCTCTGCAGAACCAAGGGGGGTATTCCCTACTCAACATCTATGAAATGCATCTATGTATTTGCTGGGATGTTGACACAAAGCAGATAAATCCTCTCTTATGCAGACCAAAACTGTAAGATAAGTGCAAAGGGGCTAGCTTTGAGCCTATATTCAGTTGTAGACAGAGGATTTCAGTCCTAAAACTACTTCTAATATCCTAAAGGTTTGTATATGAAGTTTGAGTTTGATTTTATGTTTGGATGCAAAACTAGGACTTTGGGTTACAACAGAGATACCAGACCAGATCAGTGCCTATCCAGGGCTCAGAGTCAGTAGTCATATATACGTGAATGTTTACCATAGACCTAAGACAGTAATCAAATTTCAAGGGGTTTCTAAAATGTCTGCCTTACAGACAATACCCAAGAGAGAGTATTTAGTTATTTCTGCTTATGAACATCCTTACTGCAATGTATTCTTCTCAACACTTAATCCAAAATGTTCAATCTACTCCTTGAGAACAAGTAAGAGACTAAGTATTCAATATAGAAAACCTATATTCTAGAATCTATAACACCCCTTAGATGTTCAGAGTCAGAAGAAAAACACATTCAGTCTAGAGACAAATAACAAAACACACACAATGAAGCATTACTCATTTAAATCAACATGAAATTGATAATTCTGTGCATAATGCATACAACATACAATTCATAAACTCGCAAGACACCTGAAACAGAGTCACCAAAAGATTGTATTCCTATTGCAACACTAAAATTTGTCCAGTTTTCAACAACCAAAAAGAGTGACACAGTTTGCATTTTATAGCAAGACAATGTACTCAGCAAAATTAATTACAAGGCAAGGTGAAAAATTTCTGCCTGATACAATGCATCTGAAATGGCACTCAAAACAGTCAATGCAGCAGAGAGATAAAGAGGAATGAGTAGGTGAACTTGGGATCTACACCGCTGCTCAAGGACTTTCATCTTCAATCAGGTGGTTGACCTGTCCTTTCCGTCATCCATCCTTTGCAAATCTACCATCAATGCTTCATCCACTCGCAGGGCCCTTTGAAATGTAGCAGCGGATGCATCTGCTATTTTTCTACTAAAAAAATGCGGCCACATACAAAGAAAACCTTCGCTGAAGGTTCAAAACCCAGCCGCTTGATAAAAAACCCATCACTGTGATCAACGGTCTCAAAACATGCATGAAGAGTCTCCAGTCAATAATATTGTGCCACGTAGGCACCTTGACCTTCTATCGCTGACCCTTTTTCCTTTCATTTCGCCTTTATCGCTTTTGTATATGCAAAAATGAATGCATATACAATCGTCACTGTTCATTCTTCAATAGTCCCTTGTATATGCAAAATGCATATACATACAACATCTTAATATACAAGGCGGACCCCATGCCAGTTTAGAACAAATTAAAAAACTACTCGGGTCTGGCTTGTATCCCTTTTAATGCACATCGGCTTGTATATCGGCATATACAAGTGCCTTATACAACCCACGGACCTCAATTTACCATTCGCTATATTTGACTCCTCCTTCATGTCCGGGTTGTATATCTTTATTTTGTATATCGGGTTGTATGCTGCATATACAAACCCAATATACATGCTGCGGACCCCAAACTCGTATGAAGCATCTTGGAATTCTACTTAGGACCGGAATGTATCTTTTCACTTGTATGTTTTTTAATGTATGTCGGCACACATACAACTGCCATTGTATGCAACTGGTGGGCCTGACCCATTATCTCTCTCCTTTGCACATTTCATTGCACATCACACATACAAATACAAGGTACAAGCTGGACCTTGCCACGATTAGAAAAGCACATCTGAAATACTTTGGAATCCCGCTTGTAGATTTGCGAATGCACATCTTCTTTGTATATCGACCATATACAAACTCACTTGTACATACCAGCGGGCCTCACCAATTGTATCTCTTCTGCACTGTAGCAAATGTATGTGCGTCAGCCTTTGTATATTTTCAATGTACATTTCCTTTATATCTAACCGTTGTATGTCTGAACATACAAACCAATTATACAAGCAACCCAATATACAAACAGGAAATATTCCTAGAATCTTCAATGTATATTCTGCCCTTGTACATTTTCCATTTGGGCCCAATATGCATTTGGGAATGCATACAACTGTAGAATATTCTCAGGAATCTGTGAAAAATTCTCCCTTGTATATGCAAACTCGATATGCATTAAAATGCATATAATTCCTTTTTTCATGATTTTTGGAAGCCGATCGAAATTTCACAAGCCAGCCAACATACATGACCATTTTGAACATACAAAACTTAGCATTTTTCTCAAGGCGACATGAACAAACCATGAAACACTGTGTGGGGGTAAGTCAACCTATGAAAACCTAAACATGAGGATGAGATTTAACAACCAGAAACCTACCACACAAGGCCAACACCTGAATAGACAAAACAATGCAAGATCCCATGACTCTCAAAATTGAAGGTGCGAATGAGAAAACCTGCAAACACCCAAGCTTAAAACCCAAAACATAAATGATTACCAACATGTTGAACTATCCTCTTGTGACCATTTCCTTATACCGTTTGTTGTCCACTGCAGGGTTTGGCACATAAGCTTAGATACTATTGTTAGTCCTTGTTCTAACTAACACTACATCACAATCATCTATGGTTTCTTTGTGTCTTCATAGTTTTAAGTTCATAAATGATTATTTATATAGTTTATAGGATGACTGCCTTTTAAGAGTCTTTGATGACTATTTTACAACTTTTTGAAAACCTTAAAATAGTCTTGACTATCCCAAATCACTGTCCTTCTATCACTTCACTGTGGTTGCAGTCATCCATTGACTGCTCTCTTCCACTCAAACCCTAGAACTCTTGACAAATACTAGAATGTATATGCAGATTCCTTGAAAACCTTATAATGCTTTGGGTGAACCTTCCAAAACCCATATTGATTTCTTCTCTGGTGACTGAATGGGCTTCTTGAACCTACCTTTCACTAATTACTTTCAACTGCTCCTTCTAGGTTTCATAGTTTTTTTACAACTCCACAAGTCCTTAAACTATTTAGACAACTTGACCAACACTTGAGATAGATACCTCATGGCATACAAACTTATAGAGACCACAAAACAATGATGAAGCTTAAGATGAGGGAATATACACCTTGACTATATGTGCATACCTTCCTCAAACCTTTGTGTACAAGTCTCCATAGTGTTGTAAACTGCTGTTGTATACTAAAAGACTGCTCTTCTATCTTAGATGTTGTTCCTTTATCTAATGTCACTGCTCTTTTTAGTCTTTGTATGCATTCTAATGTAGGCCTTTTTATGCATTGTTATGACTGTAAGAACCTTTGATGATGGATTGCTTATTTGTGTTTGGACTTACTGCCATGATCTTCATGGACAATCTTTGTGACTAAAGCATTCATTTATACCTATTTATCTCATATGAATCACCTTTTGAATGGATTGTCTTTAGTCCTCTCTATCTGGCACACCCACTATCATTGTTGACATGATTGTCCCTCCACATTGTTGACTGCTCCTCAAGGGCAATGATGACCATTTCATTGGTTAGAACTGTAAGATCAGAATGTGACTACTCCCTGAATAGTCCTTGTGACTATTTCTATTTATAGAACCACTGCTTCTTTACTCATTGTAGTTCCATTGAGCATATGTTTGTCATTCAAGACAGTGATCCACCAACTCACTCTCATGAGTGATGAATATCTACACAATTGATAACAAGTATGGTGCTTTTACACTCTTATCACTCTTAAAACACAAAAGGGCAACATGCTGGGCTCGACCCTTGTGAGAGCCCATTTTACTCCACATGCTATGATATTTGAACAATGTGATCCAGCAATGAAACTTTCACCTACACCTGCACAATGAACAAACATGTTAGATAAAATAATGAATCCAAAAGCTTCCAATGATGCTCATGATGATTGATGGTACTCTACTTTTCCTGATATCTGTGAGGTTGCAAAACTATTTCAATGCCATATGAGAATAAACTATATATTTGTTGATATAGTATATGCAAGGAATATGGATCCTGAGATCTAACACAATTTTTCTCATCCCTTGCAGGCATTTCAAGCAGCAACAGGTCAACTTCTGGAGCAACCAAGTGAGAGGGATTGAAACAAGGATGCAACAGTTCAACATGGGGTTTGTCATTCAGGCAATGACAGATCCCTACTTTTTCCACATGCTTTTCCTTTTCTGCTTTCTTCGAATGTATAGTTTATTCTTATATTGCATTGAAATAGTTATTCCCACGGCTTGTGTGGGACACCATACATTTATGATTATCAATAAAAGACAATAGTTATGCAAAATCTATGTAATCTCTCTCTTGTATACATTTGCAAACTAAACTGTAATTTATTTGATAATACTTTTGTACATATGGATGAAACTTTAGCAGAAAATAATGTGTACCTTTTCATTCTTTTTTCAAACAAACTATCTCAGCTCTACCTAATTGAGCTGGAAGCTAAATTAGGTAACATTTTTGGTGACATCTGCTATATGTTTGCCTACTAAACATCTTAACCAGTTGCCTGAACTTATCCATTGGGCACAGAGTCAAAAGGAACTCAACAAGACTTTGAGAAAACATCTTGCACTACTGTTGTAACTCATCAAAACAGTGTATAGCACCTTCAAAACTTATTCCACCTACCAAAACTCAGAGTAAACTAACTAATTGTGAAAAACTGCACTTAGAGGAAAGGAAAAACTAACCTACTCTACCCTCACTACCCAAACCTAAAGCAAGCTAAATAAAACCATTGACTGGTAGGGAAAAAGAGCTACCTCTTCTCAACATTTTTATGTATTTGTCCTGTATGGTAGCAACAAGAAAGTGCAAGAAGCAAAACATAGGTATACTCATATTGATAGGTTCCTCTTCTCTCTTGAAAAATAGCTCACATACCTCCTCTTGAACCTCCATTGATGTGTGATCATGGCGAATAAATGAAAGAAAATGCATTGGTTGGTACCCTTGAGTTTGGAACTCCACTTTGGCAAGCTCTCTAATGGGGCAGCCTCTTGAAAATATGAACTTTGATGTGTCCTTGACGATTTCATGCTTATTGGCTACTTTAACATGATTTTTCTAATTTGTGAAGACCACCTCCTATGACTGATTTGGTGGAGACATGAAGATTTCTGCCTTTTGTATGTGCTTCTCATGCTGATTTTCCTCTTCTATAGGTGTTGGCTTAACATCTAGATTTGAACAAAATGTTTACAAATCATCCCAAAATATGTCCTCTTCAACCTCCTCCTTACTTTTCTATATAGCAGGACTGATTTTGACTTCATACTCAGTTTGATCAGCAACCTTGTGTGAAACAACTTCTTCTATATTTTGTAAAACAAAGCTATTTTCATGTGCCTCTTCATAAACTGACATCTTCTCATGCTCATGCTCATCCTCTACTTGCTCCAAAACCTGTGATGATATTACAACTTGCATACTCTTTTCATCTTCATCAACAAAACAAGGAAGTTCATTGAATAAATCAGTCATTATTTCACCATTTTGTAGCAAAATTTCTTGTTTATCCTCACTTTGTTCAACAAAACTAGGAAATTCATCCAAAGAATTTGTTAGCATCTCATGTTCAACACTTATCTTCGACTTAATACCCTACTGTCCTAACTAATTTTTCTCATAATTAATTTGCAACAGGCTTTATTTTTCATTTTCCTTATCATGTGCAAGTGAAGTAATAGCAAAAAATGTTAGGAACCCATGTTTAACCCTTCTCTTTACTTTGTTAGTATATTGTTGTTGGATGCATATGCTTTGTAAGTCATCCCATGAGTATATTGTATTATCCCACATTCATGGGAAGTAATATTTGTTTAGATTAGACGTAGTATATAAGTACGTGTTGAGGCCAATGAAGGCATCCACAAATTTATTGTATTGAGCTTGCTCAAAGGAGGTTGCCCCCTCGAAGTGGCCTGCGATCAATAAATTTCTTTTGTGTTTCTGCTATTTATATATTTCTATTATTTTGTGCAATTTTCATTATATTATTGCAGGAGGTTCCTCTCATCTGGTATCAGAGCACTTTCTTGGGCTCGCTAGGTGGAATTTTTGTCAAATTTATTTTTCTATAGTGGCCTCCAGGTGATGTGATTATTGTAGTAGTTCTTTCTTTTTCGCATCTATATTGTTTATTTCAATTATAGGTTCGGATCAGGGAATAATCCCTATCCGCTTAATTGTGGGAAGTGCCTGGGCATAGCCCTAAAACTCGTTGTGAGGAGTACCACAAGAACCCCGAAGTAGCTGGCCCATTGAGAGGACCTGCCAGCAAAAAGGGCAATGACCCCTACCTAATTGACTAGTTCCCATCCGTGAGGTAAACCAAGAGCTGTCGTTTGTGGCAAAGCGGTTATCAGTTTTACCTGAGCCGTGGAGTGAGGGGTACTGCTCCAATACGCAAGCCATTAGACATCATTGGTAGCTGAGTGAATCCCTTGAACCTTTAGGAAGATGAACATACCTGGGGCCCATATCTCTTGACAGCTGGTAAATCGTAGATTGAATCTGTCTAGAGCCATTTGAAGATTATTTCCAGAAAAAGAAAAAAAAGTAAAAAAATTTCTATTTTTTCACCATATCTTCCTTGCTTTAGCTCCATTTCCTCTCAAAATTCACTAGAAACCCTGGAATTTCATTCTGCATATTTCCTTCCTTGAGGACCCTATCCCAAATTCTACTTATTGAAGCCAGAAATCTCACATTTGTCTATTTTTAGGTTTTGCCATAACTTCTTTGATTTTCACCCTATAGCCTTCAAATTTTGTCATAGTGTTCATTTCCTATTTTTGCCCCTTTGTCCCTCTTGGACAAATTTTCCCATTCTTTCACCCCACTTCTAAAATACCCATTTTCTGCTTCCTTGTCCCTCAGAAAGTGTCCAAAACCTAGTCAAACCCCAATTACCCATCAGAGTTTTTCCCAAATCCAAATTTTCCTTTACTAAAAAGTTTTCATTTTTGTTTTTCTACCCATTCCCAAAAAAAAAACTTCTCCTAGCTACGGTTGTCACCCGCATAGGAGCAAAAATATGGAGGATGAACTTGCAGCCCTCAAGACCAAACTCCAAGATTTGGATGAAAAACTTCTTGGCCTCAATCTTTAGCATTCAACCATGAACAATAGACGGCAACCAGAGTCTTCTACAAACACTAGGTTCTCTTCTTCCAACAATTTTTGTGGGTTGAAGCTTGATTTTACTCGCTTCAATGGTGATGATCCAACTTGATGGATATACCGGGCAGAACAATATTTCAGTCTACATAATACTTTTGATGTCAACAAAGTCCCACTTGCATCCTTTCATTTGGAACATGAATCCCTTCAATGGTTCTGTTGGTACATCAAGGCTCATGAAGAGCCAAAATGAACAGATATTTGCAAACTCATTTTGCAACGATTTGGCCCTAGTGCTTTTGATGACTTCACAGGAGCACTCACTAAACTTTGCCAAACAAGCACTGTGAGAGAATATCAGACAGAATTTGAAAAATTGGCCAATCACACAGAGGGATTGTCTGATGAATTCTTTAGGAGTTGTTTTGTCAATGGTCTAAAGGATGCAATCTGATTTGAGGTTAAAATGTTCCATCCCAACACAATGATGGAAGCCCTAGGGTTGGCTAAGTTGGTGGAGGACAAGATCACAACTCAACAGCACTCCAAATCTAATTTTGTTCCATTCAGAAATATGGTTTCCCAAAGACCTCCAATCATGCCAAAAGCATTTGACTGAAGCAGAGATGCTGACACGTAGAGAAAAAGGGCTTTGTTATAATTGTGATGAGAAATTCACTCAAGGACATAGATGTGTTGAGAGAAAAATCTCTATCTCTTGGATGTGGATTCTCCACCTACAACAAAAGTTTATGAAGATGCTTAGGATACAGTAGATGATCAGGTCAAAACTCAACAACCGCCTGTTGACCCTACTTCTCAAGAAGACCACCCAAAGATCTCTCTCCATGCTTTAGCAAGAGTCACCACCCCACAAACTATGCGGGTCAAGGGTTACTTCAAGAAGCTCCCTCTTACAATACTCATTGATTCTGGTAGCACTCATAACTTCATTGACCCTCAGATCGCCAAACAGGATGATTTTTTTGTCCATCCTTGCTCGAACTTTGAAGTCATGATTGCCAATGGGGGCACATTACCTTGCAAAGGGAAGTGTCGCAATGTGTGTATCTCCATTGGAGATTATAACCTACACTCTGACATGTTTACCTTGCCCTTAGGCGGATGTGATGTGGTTTTGGGTGCTCAATGGTTACGTACACTTGGACCCATCTTATGGAATTTTGTTGAACTTTGGATGCAATTTTCAGACAATGGACAAAAACACACATTGAAGGGCTTACAACCAGGGTCTCTTAGCATAATAAGTTCACATCTCATGGAAAAGATTCTTAAGAAGAATTCACATGGTGTCATCGCTCAACTCCATTCCATTCAGATGCAACCATTGGCGGTCTCCACTACTCCTTCAGATCTACAACAAATTTTGGATAGGTATGCATGTGTCTTTGTCGAACTAGTGGGATTGCCACCTTTTTCAACCAGAGGACCACCGTATTCAGCTCCTTCCTAGAAGCATTCCTCCCAACATCAGGCCCTACCGCTACCCATTTCACCAAAAGATAGTGATTGAGATGCTTGATCAAGACTTACTGAAGCAAGGTATTATTCGCCCTAGTACCAGTTCTTTTTCTTCACCAGTTCTTCTTGTCTAGAAAAAGGATGGGTCATGGCTCCTCTGCATTGACTTCCGATTACTTAATCACATCACAATCAAGGATAAGTTTCCAATTCCTGTTGTTGATGAGCTTCTTGATGAGCTTCATGGTGCTCATTTTTTCTCCAAGTTGGATCTTCGTTCTGGGTATCACCAAATTTAGGTTCATGAGGATGATATCCCTAAAATGGCTTTCTACATGCATGATGGCCACTATGAGTTTTTGGTCATGCCCTTTGGCCTCACTAATGCTCCTTCGACATTCCAAGCATTGATGATTAAAATATTTCGGCCCTACCTGCGGAAATTCATTCTCGTCTTCTTCGATGATATCCTCATCTATAGTAAAACATGGGCTGAACATCTGTAACATCTGGATCTCGTACTGAAACTTCTCTCTAATCATCATCTCTGTGCAAAATAGTCTAATTGTGTTTTTGGCTAGGAAGAAGTGGAGTATCTCGGGCATATTGTTTCAGTGCAAGGGGTTCGAGTGGATCCTACAAAAATAGATGCCATGAAAAATTGGATGCATCCTCAGACACTCAAGAGCCTCCATGTTTTTTTGGGACTGACTAACTACTATCGCAAGTTGGTCAAGGATTACGGGAAGATTGTAGCTCCATTAATAGCTATGTTGAAAAAGGATGCTTTTACATGGACACATGCTGCTGAGTGTGCATTTGAAAAACTAAAACAAGCTATGTGTACTACACCTGTTCTAGCTATGCCAGATTTTTCCAAGACCTTCACTATTGAGAGTGATGCTTCCAGCAATAGACTTGGGGCTGTTCTCCTTCAAGATGAACATTCCATTGCATTCACCAGCAAAGCCCTTTCTGGTAAGAATTTAATACTCTCTACATATGAGAAGGAAATGATGGCTATTTTGCATGCAGTACAGAAGTGGCGGCCATACCTACTAGGGAATCATTTTTGCATCAAGACTAATCACTAGAGTCTAAAATATTTCCTGGAACAACGGGTCTCCTCCCCAACACAACAGAAATGGGTTAGCAAACTCATGGGTTATGACTATGAGATCAATTACAAGAAGGGTAAGGACAATATTGTGGAAGATGCTCTTTCTCGCACATTTGATGACCAAGCTTCTCTTTCAGCTATTTCTATGCCTGTTCTAAATTGGTTGGAATCTGTCCAGCAGGGCTATGTCAATGACTCTTCATTATCTCAAATCATCCAACAATTGGCCAATAACCCTTTTGCTATACCGCATTACTCTTGGGATGGTGCTTCTCTGAGATACAAGGGTCATCTGGTGCTTCCCCAAAGAATAGATCTTCAACAAGTTATCTTCTATGAACTCCATGCTTCTCCATCGGTAGGGCACTTTGGGTTCCTCAAAACTTATGAGCGGGCATGACATAACTTCTTTTGGAAGGGAATGAAAGGGAAATTCAATAGATGGTGGTTGAATGTGATACCTGCCAATGCAACAAGGGTAAAATGACACTCCTTCCTGGATTTCTTGAACCCTTGCCCATCCCTACATGGATTTGGATAGATATTTCTATGGATTTCATTGAGGGGTTCCCTAAATCTGGAGGGATGATAGTGATCTTGGTTGTGGTTGATCACCTCTCCAAATATAGTTATTTTTGTGTCCTCAGCCATCCCTATACTGCCTCCTCAGTCGCACAAATTTTCATGGACTAGATCTTCCATCTTCATGGCATCCCTTCTTCCATTGTCTCAAATCGTGATGCAACTTTCACTAGTCATTTTTGGATAGAACTATTTCAACACACTGGCACCAAACTGAAGATGAGTTTGGGCTATCACCCACAAATAGTCAACATATGTTTGGAAACTTATCTTCGTTGCTTCACCTCATAATAATAGCATCAGTGGGCAAAGTGGCTCCCTCTCGTTGAATGGTGGTACAATACCTCCTACCACACTACATCTAAAATGACTCCATATGAAGTAGTCTATGGTCAGGCACCACCAATGCTCCTTCCATACACCCCCAGTAGTTCACCAATTTAGGTAGTCAACACGGTTCTTTGAACCTGGCATTAGATTCTTCGCATCTTACAGGACAATCTTCACATGGCAAGAAATTGAATGAAACAACAAGCCGATCAGCACCGTTCTGAGCACACTTTTCAAGTAGGTGATATGGTTTTTCTCTATCTACAGTCGTATAAGCAATCATCCCTAAAACTCAAAGGGCATCATAAGTGAGCTCCAAAGTTCTATGGGCCATATAAGGTTCTTCAGAAGATTGGGTCAGTTGATTATAAATTGGAGCTTCCTCCTTCTTCCCACATTCATCCAGTATTTCATGTCTCTTGTCTAAAGAAAGTTCTTGGCACCAACATCAGAGCACAAACTGTTTTACCAGAACTGGATAATGAAGGAACCATCATTTTGGAGCCAGAGGCAATCCTCTACAGGTGCACTCGTCAACTTCGCTCTTGATCCATCACAGAGGTATTAATTCAGTGGCACAGAATGCAACCAGAGGATGCTACATGGGAACCACTCCTTTAGATTCAACAACAATTTCCACATCTTAAGCTTTGAGGACAAAACTTTTCTAAGAGGGAGGGGATGTTAGGAACCCGTGTTTAACCCTTCTCTTTACTTTGTTACTATATTGTTGTTGGACGCATATGCTTTGTAAGTCATCCTGTGAGTATATTGTATTATACCACATTCATGGGAAGTAATAGTTGTTTAGATTAGACTTAGTATATAAGTACGTGTTGAGGCCAATGAAGGCATCCACAAATTTATTGTATTCAGATTGCTCAAAGGAGGTTGCCCCCTTGAAGTGGCTTGCGATCAATAAATTCCTTTTGTGTTTCTGCTATTTATATATTTCTGTTATTTCATGCAATTTTCATTATATTGTTGCAGGAGGTTCCTCTCAAAACTCTTTCTTATTCTACCTCAGAAAACTCATTCGTTTGCTCATTAGGCCAACTCTCTTGGTAAACAATAGGTCCACCTAGATAAAGACAAATAGTAAAAGGACAGGAAGGCTGATTTGACAAGGAAACTTGAGGAATTGGATTGGTCTTTTGAAGACATATAGGCTGTTCTTGTTCAATTATAGATTATTTCAATGGATGAGGCCCTCTAAAACTTGGAATATTCAATTTAGGATACTTAGGAGACTCACCTTGCTTGAAGCTTAGTACTTTGAACTTGAAAACTTCAAAAAATGGATTTGGAAAAGAAATAGCTGAGTGAGTTTCCAACCTTTGAAGTGGAGCCAACAAAAGCCTTTTTTGCTCCTCTTTTGCAAGATCTTCTTGTGCAAGCTTCTCCTCATATTGATTTTTTTGCATTTCCAACTCTTGTTGATGCTAGATAGCCTAGTAAGCCAACTCCTTCTGCTGCAACTCAAACTGTTGTTGCCACTTGATCTCACCCAGTTGCCAAGTCCAGTCCAACAATATGTTTTTGATATCACCAATCTCCAAATTGTCCAAATTTTGAGATTGACTATGGTGATAAGCATGTTGGTTTGGTATAAAGTTATTTTCTTGAGGGTGATTTTGAGCATACGCGGACTGAAATGAAGTCTGAGCAAGGGTGGGTGGGTGGTAAGCATGTTGAATCTGCTGGTTACTTGCAATTATAGGACTATTTTGGATAAAACCAGCAATATGGTTACTTTGATATGGCTGATAAGAAGAAGTATGAACAACATTCTCATGAAATGGAGGGTGATAAGGCATATTCCCATGAAACATAGATATGCCTATTCATTCAAAAAGTTGGAAAATCAAAATAAAGTACATTTTCTTGATGAAAAACTTGAATCATACTAGCACTTGAACTGCTGAAACCAATAGATAATCTCTCCAGAGTCGCTAGGTGTGTTGTTTTCTTGCCTCCAAAGGTAGAAATCACTGATATACACAGCAAATATTAGCAATGTATGGAAATGTTACAGACTAAAATAGTCCAAACAGTCCCACCGGGCGTCCCAAAAACTGTTATTTCCTAATAGTGCACCCTTGCTGAGTGAACTCAGCCTATTGGTGAAACATGAGAACTTTTCAAAGGGTTTGGGTCACCTAGAATAGAAAAGAACCTCCAGAGTAAGCTGGCTCTTATGGTGTTCACCTAAACTACTGCTTTTCTAGGGAAAAGGTAAGAAAGACTGCATAAAATAAAACCTATGACTAAGGGTGATGCACCAAGTTTGATATCTAAAACTTGCATAGCTGCTTTGCACATAGATTCAATCAATAATAAAGCTTGACATACAACTCAATGCTCATATGCTTCTACATAAATATTTCATAAGAAGGCTTTAACGTTTACAATCCTAGAAGGAAAATATATTTTCACAACTTGAATTATTTGCATTCAAACACAACTTACAACCTGTAAAATTACATATACTTTTTTGCACAAAGGTGCTACTAATGAGACACAAAGACAAGGAATGCGATAACTTCACAAGTAATTGCATCAATCATTCAAATGCACACAATAGAATAGAAATTTTGAGAAGGCAAAATGTTTATCTTCATTGAGCTTCAAAGGTGTAACTGCTATATGTGTCTGTAAAATGAGTTACAAATGCCTTCTTCTATTGAAAGAACTCCAAAAAAAAATGAGTTACAATGAAGCATGAGAAAGAAAAGAACTAACTCCAAAAATGATAATTGAAGTTACTATAAACCTCTCCCAATAGTTGCACAAAAGTAGGGATTACAAACATCCTTGGTCGTGCATAACCAAAAAGCCTAAAATCTAGCCCCTAAACCCACTCCAAAAAGGCTCAAAGGCGAAGAAAAAGTCAAGGCTTGACCTCTCCTGCCATAAAGATACCTAAAAATGCTCCTAGATGGTTTCCAAGGCTTCCATAACTCAGTCAAAATAGGTCCTATATTCTCTCCACTTGTTTGTCAATTTCTCCAACCTCCCCTACATGCTTGGCATTTGCACATAAATTCTCAACTATATCTTCTTTGACCATATCTTCAAAGCAAATGCATCCTCATCTTGCATTATAGATAACATTAAATAAAGTGATTTATAACTACATCACTTTAATCAATGTTTTTTTTACATTTCAAATTAGATGCCAAAATAAGGCATTCAACTCAGCCTTGACTTGGGAAACAATGTAGAAAATAAAGTCATTAAGGGGACACCCCTAGTCACTTGACATACATATAATGCAAAGGCATTAATTCATGAAGGAAATATTTTAAAACAAAGGCAAAAATGCCATTTGTCTTGTCAGCCAAACTTGGGGTAAAAGAAAACCCTAAAATAGCCTGCAACCACACACTTATCTCATTACATTTGCAAATTTTCATTTCACTGTGCTTTTGAGCACTGCCATGGTTGAGCTATTGAAGGTTTTATCTGGAGCTTTCATGAAGATTCTATGATAATTCTGCGCTGAAGCCGAGTTGGGTAAGCTCTGTGTCAGTGTAAACTTAGCATTTCTTTTTCATTCTCTATGCTTGGAAAACTTGTTTTGAGTTCTATGAGCAAAAGTGATGACGTTATCTTGCTTTCTCTGTGCTTTTCTCATGCTTGATGATTCTCTGCAGTTGTTGACTATGTGATTGTCTTCTGCCTTGGGTCACCTTGCAGAGTCTTCATGGCTGCTCCATGCAGGTTTTGACTTGTATTCACCTTTTCCCTATATTTTCAATCCTCTTTTGGGAGAACTCTCCATATGTTGTAGATTGAGACAATGGAAACAAAACCTCTTGTAGGTTTGTATGATCAAAATGTCACAAGGTAGTGGGAAACTATCAAAGCTCTGATAGCTCTTCCTAATTTACTACACTTGTTACTCTTTTCAAGTGTACAAACTCCGCTCATTATATGCAAAACAACATCTTGAAATCACCATAAGCATTCCTCCACATTAGTTCCTTCTTCAAACCATTGCAAGAGCTAACTGACATGGATCTTTTTGTCTTCAATGTTGGTCTGTAATTCTGTTGCTCCTTATTCAAAAGGTCTTCTATTCCACTACTGACAGTCAAGGATGACTGCTCCCTGATAGTGGCAGCACTAGTTTTATCTCTTCATCACTGATCTCAATAACTTCATGACTTTAATACAGACCCTAATAATCTTGAGATATCTATGTCTGGTCTTCAAGGTCATTACATCTACAACCTCTGATGAAACTCTATCTTCCATAATGCTTTGATGAAGGTTCACGCCATGATAGTCACTACCTTCAACTAGGTTTTCACGATATGATCCTTTAAGGCTTATCACTATTCTTTATGCTTTGCTGCCACAGTCAACCTTAACTATCACCTCTGTGTAGGACTATCCAATACAGTCCATATATGACTGCTCCAGACCCTTTTTACATGATTTGTTGTCAAAATAATTGTTCCATGGTGATTGTTGCTGGCTCGTGATGAAATGACTGTTGTTCGTTGGACTATCCTCTTGTGACCATTTCCTTATACTGTTTGATATCCACTACAAGGTTTGGCACATGATCTTAGATACTATTGTTAGTCCTTGTTCTAACTAACACTACATCATAATCATCTATGGTTTCTTTGTGTCTTCATAGTTTTAAGTTCATAAATGATTATTTATACACTTTATAGGATGACTGTAGGATAACTGCCTTTTAAGAGTCTTTGATGACTGTTTTGCAACTTTTTGAAAACCTTAAAATAGTCTTGACTGTCCCAAATCACTGTCCCTCTATCGCTTCACTGTGGCTACAGTCATCCATTGACTGCTCTCTTCCACTCAAACCCTAGAACTCTTGACAAAGACTAGAATGTATACTCAGATTCCTTGAAAACCTTATAATGCTTTAGGTGAACCTTCCAAAACCTATATTGATTTCTCCACTGGTGACTGCATGGGCTTCTTGAACCTGCCTTTTATTGATCACTTTCAACTGCTCCTTCTAGGTTTCATAGGTTTTTTACAACTCCACGAGTTCTTAAACTATTTAGACAACTTGACCAACACTTGAGATAGATACCTCATGGCATAGAAACTTATAGAGACCACAAAATAATGATGAAGCTTAAGATGAGGGAACATACACCTTGAATATATGTGCATACCTTCCTCAATCCTTTATGTACAGGTCTCCATAGTGTTGTAAATTGCTCTTGTATACTAAAAGACTGCTCCTCTTTCTTAGATGTTGTTCCTTTATCTGCTGTCATTGCTCTTTTTAGTCTTTGTATGCATTCTAATGTAGGCTTTTTATGCATTGTTATGATTGTAACAACCTTTGATGATGGAGTGCTTCTTTGTGTTTGGACTTACTATCATGATCTTCATGGACAATCTTTGTGACTGAAGCATTCATTTATACCTACTTATCTCATATGAATCACCTTTTGAATAGATTGTCTTTAGTCCTCTCTATCTGGCACACCCACTGTCATTATTGACATGACTGTCCCTCCACATTGTTGACTGCTCCTCGAGGGCAATGATGGCCATTTCATTGGTTAGCACTGTCATAATAGAATGTGATTGCCCCCTGAATAGTCCTTGTGACTGTTTCTATGCATAGAACCACTACTTCTTTACTCATTGTAGTTCCATTGAGTGGATGCTTGTCATTCAGGATAGTAATCCACCAACTCACTTTCATGACTGATGAATATCTGCACAATTGATGACAAGTATGGTTCTTTTACACTCTTATCCCTCTTAAAACACGAAAGGGCAGCATGTTGGGCTCAACCCTTGTGGGAGCCCATTTTACTCCACATGCTATGATATTTGAACAATGTGATCCAGCAATGAAACTTTCACCAACACGTGCACAGTGAACAAACATGTTAGATAAAATAATGAAGCCAAAAGTTACCAATGATGCTCATGATGATTGATGATACTCCTATGCTTTTCCTGATATCTATGAGGTTGCATAACTATTTTAATGCCTTAGGAGAATAAACTATACATTTGTTGATATAGTATATGCAAGGAATATGGATCCCAAGCTCTAACACAACTTTTCTCATCCCTTGCAGGTATTTCAAGCAACAACAGGTCAAGTTTTGGAGCAACCAAGTGAGAGGGACTGAAACAAGGATGCAACAATTCAACTTGGGGTTCATCATTCAGGCAATGACAGATCCCTACTCTTTCCATATGCTTTTCCTTTTTTGTTTTCTTCAAATATATAGTTTATTCTTATATTGCATTGAAATATTTATTCCCACAGCTTGTGTGGGACACCATACATTTATGATCATCAATAAAAGACAACAGTTATACAAAATCCATGTAATCTCTCTCTTGTATACATTTGCAAACTGAACTGTAATTTATTTGATAATACTTCTATGCATATGGATGAAACTTTAGCAAAAAATAATGTGTACCTTTTCATTCTTTTTTTAAACAAACTATCTCAGCTCTACCTGATTGAGCTGGAAGCTAAATTAGGTAACAATAACATTTAACATTGGCCTATCAAAGAAAATCCTTTCACCTCCTCAAAAGGGAGGTGAATAAATTTCCAACTATTTTTCTTTTCCTTAACCAACTTGGATGAATAATAGTAATATATTCTTAAGTCTTCTGAATATAAGAAAAATATAAAAAATATACCTATGCCCAAATTAGTATTAAAACCAAATCGCCTGAAACGGGAAAAATTTAACTTCTTGACTGGAAAGAGATTTGTACTTGGAGATTGACTTTTTAGGAGAGACAACTTCATGAACCCTCATTTCTACTTGATCTGATTCTTCATATTTGAAAAGCCTCGCGATAATTGTTAAAACTATGAAATAGTCTAAAGATGATTATGTTTAACAACAACCAAAGTTTAAAATTTGCCGGGATTCAAAATTGTGGGTAACACACAGTTAGACAAATGTTTTTAGGAAAAATTTGGGAGCACAACTTGTTTTTTGGTAAACATATATCCTTTAAAGGCTCTTGATTCTACTCCTTACGAAGTGTGGATAGGTAAGAAACCTTCTGTTTCACATAAAATAAGGGTTTTTGGCTATGAGGATTTTGTTCTTGTGCCTTAGAAAAAGCATTTTAAGTTGGATCCAAAAGAACATAAATTCATCTTCATTGGTTATGGTGAGGATGCTAAAGGTTATAAACTTTGGAATCCTCTAACCAAGAAAATATTCCATTCTAAATATGTGACTTTCAAGGAACTTTGAGCTATTTCTGATCATGTACATCCAAAAGAGAAAGAAAGGAAAAAGATAATGCATTTTGATTTACAACAAGAAGATGCACATTAGGAAGAACAAAATGATGGATAAGAAGAAGAAGAAAGTTCTGATAAGGAAGACTCTATGATTATAGAAGAAGTTGAGCATACAAAAGAACAAGAGGTAGAATCTCTTACTCCACACTTGAGAAGATCCACAAGACAATAGAATCCAGTTGATCTAGGTATAGCTCACTAGACTTTTATTGTGTATTTACTTTATTGAGTACTAACAATGAGCCTAAATCCTACAAGGAAGATATTCTTGCAAATAATAGTGAGTTTTGGCAACTAGCCATGTAGGAGGAGATGATGGATTTAGACTCTTTTGATACTTGGGATCTTGTTCATTTCCCAAAGGAAGGAAGGCCATTGTTTTCAAGTGGGTCTACAAAAATATGTTTGGAGCAGACGATTCATTGGAGAAGTACAAAGATAGACTAGTAACCAAGGGCTACTCCTAGAGAGAGGGAGTTGATTGCAGTGAAATTTTCTCTCTTGTTGCTAAATTATCTTCTATTAGATTTCTTTTATCCATAGTTGTTGGTTATAATTTTGAAATTGAGCAAATGGATCTTAAGACTAATTTTTTGCATGGAGATTTGGAAGAAGAAATTTATATGCAATAGCCAAAAAATTTTGAGGTAAAAGGAGAACACTTGGTTTGCAAATTTAAATAGTCTCTTTATGGTTTTAAAGAGTCCTCTCGGATGTGGTATCAAAAATAAGATTCTTTTATGATGAAATTGGTCTTTGTAAGAAGTGAAGATCATTATTTTTACATTCAATGTATTGATAATCGTATAGTAATTGTTGCCTTGTATGTGGATGACATGTTTTTCAGTAACATCAAGGATACAATTAGTGAGCTAAAATCTCAACTTTTAGGTGCATTTGAGATGAAGGATGTGGGGGCAGCAAGATACATAATGGGTATGGAAATCAGGAGAGATCAAGGTAACAATAAGCTTTGGTTATCTCAAACTAAGTATGCGAATACTATTTTGCACAAATTTAATATGTAGGACTATAAGCTAGTTAGAATTCCTTTACTAGTTGGCACTAAGCTTGCATTAGATGTTTTCCAAGTGTGAAGATGATTTTGAGGATATGTCTAATGTGCCATATGCTAGTGATGTAGGAAGTTTAATGTATAAAATGGTATGCACTAGGCCAAATATTGCCCAAGTGGTGGGAGTTTTGAGTAGGTTTATGTCTAACCCTAGTAGAGAGCATTGGAATTATGCAAAGAGGGTGTTAAGATATTTGTGTGGCACTTTTGTTTAGTTTATTTTGGTACTAACAATGTGGATAAAACATTGGACATACATGGGTTTGTTGATGCAGATTGCGTAGGTGACTTGGATAGTTGTGTTAGGTCTCAAAAACGTAGGTTGTAAACCTTAAGAGGATGCCAAGCTCTCTTAACACTTTTGGCTAACTAAATAGGGTTGATATAATTGAAAACCCCCTTCTCTTTGGGCTCTACCAGACCTAGGCGGGTGTACCTTGATAGCTGATGTAGATTTAAAAGTTGAACTTAGGGATCTATCCATAGTGACATGTAATTGTGAGATATATATAAGCATTAATAACTACTCCTACTCCTAATGTGTGAGATTTTGAATATGTGAATAAGGTTTTGAAATGTTATTTTGTAATGACTAGTGCTTTATCTATTATGGGCAATGAAGTTAGGATGTGTCTGATAGATGTGTCCTCCTTCTTAGCTTAACTTGAATTATTTGGCACTTTTCAAATGTTTATACCTTGTATAAATGTGCAAAAATATTGGTTATGAGGCTCTTCTTATCGATCCCAATGATATTTTCCTAGGTTACTATGATCAATTGAAAGGAATTTTAATTCTGGTGTGAAGGAAACCAATTAAGATAATCAACTCAAAAAGGACTTTAATTCCAGGTAGAAACATATTCAAACTTGATTCCTTAAAAGGATTTAATTCTCTACTCATAGAAACCAATCAAGGGAGTCACATAAGTGCAACAAATGTGCCCTAATGGGAGGCGATTTAAATCATACAGAACTGACTCAATTTGATAAGCTGAAGGAGAATAAGGAGCTCTGGGAGATTCTGCTAAGAGAGGACTTCACCCCTTATATTGAAGCCATGAATGGCTATGATACCATTTTGTCGAGTGAGTTTGCTCGCTCTTGGAAAGCCGAAACAGTTTATGTTAGAGGGTTAACTTTCAGGGTCTCTGAAGATTTAATTTCTAAAGCCATGGGCTTAAAGATGGATGGTAACCATACTCCTAGGAAATTTAAAGGAAACTATGAGAATGATATGCTGAAGTTCTTCCAAGAAGGAGAGGAGGTTACCAGACTACAGAATGGTTTCAACCAGGAAGATTTACCTGGCATCTGGAGTGAAGTGGCAGAAGTCATCATGAGGTACATTACTCTGGAAGGTAGGCTCAAAAGATTCCATGGATATCTTTTTCCCCTTCTGAATCATTTTCGTCACAACATTAGAATTAATCTTCCCTCCTAGTTGTATTCCTCTCTTGAGGACTCTGTTCAAAAAGTTTTTCTTGGCAAAAAACTCCTCCCGTTACATTAGAGTCTTATTTACACCCTCTTTAAGTTTGAATTGGCTCAAACCCCTACTCTAGGGTTTTGCCCTAGGATCTATAACCCTCAACTCATCAAGAACTTCCTTCTGAGTGAGAACAAAGAGGAGGGTTCCATAGACATTGGAAAGGATTCATAGAGGGCTGAGAATTCTTGGGGGGAGAGTTCTAAAGGCAAGGTTACTTCTGACAAGGGCTTACAGGCCAGGATTCAGATGGGTAGGGGAAGAGTAAAGCGAAAGAGATAGTCGCTACCCCTCCTTTGGATTCTGATTAGATCACTACCAATAGAGATTACAACAAGGCTCCCTCTCAGACTGTGACTATGAAAATGGGCCAAATGGTTCTCCGCAGTATGAGCATTCCCCATAATGCCCAAGCCCGCCAGAAGAAAGAGAAAGCTAGGAACCCTAATCCTAAGGGTTATGTTAGGACTTCTGGGAACAAGGGAGTGAACAAAGCTCAGAGGTCTAGGTCCAGAAGGAAGTTGAGCTCTGACGAGGATGACAGTTTCGATGAGGAAGTGTTAATTCTTGATTCTGACTCTAAAAATGATACCGAGGAGGACATTGAAAATGATATGGCTATGGAGGAGGAAGAGGACTTCAACAAAGATAGTGGAGAATACCTGGATCATAAGGATAAGGGAAAAATTCTCAAGGGCACCAAAAGGCCCAACCAGACCACTTCAGAGGACTCCCCTAGAAAGAAGACTAAGACTAATGAAGATCACACTGAGGAGAAGTAGGATTCTGAGTGTAAACTGTGCACCAAACTTACTGATAAAGTTACCATCCTTTATCAAGCTATGGATCTTCAGAACTAGGTGCTGAAATGGCATCTTACCCAACTTCACCATGCTAGAAAGAAAATTCAGCAGCTTGAGTCTATCACCCAACTGGAAGTAGAGGATTGGCTGATTGAGGCTAATGATGATCTTTGGGGCCAAGTGGAGAAGATGGCCACCAGATTTGAAAAATGGGAGCACATGGAGGAAGAGATAGGTCAAATCAAGATTACTCAGGAAAACTTGGACATGAAAGTGTTTGACCTAGTGGACTATAGTAGGGAAACGATGAAGAATTCAGCCACCACTTTGTATGTGTTGAAGGAGGAGTTAGAGAGAATAAAACTTGCGACTGCGTAGGCAGAGGGAAAAGAGAAACAAATTATCAAGAAACGGGGGATTGCGGTGCAGCTGAAGGAAAACAACAACAATGAGAAGTTAGAGGTCACTCAGAAACAAGGGAATAAGTTGGATGGGAAAGGCAAGCAGAAGATTCAAGAGCGGCTGGAGCAGGAAACTGATGAGACCTCCTTCTTAGAGAAACTGGAGTTCCTGAACAAAGAATGACATGCCATAAGCTGCCTTAAGACTATGGCCAGAAAGTAGCTAGCCGTCTGCTAGTCCTGTCTGTTTTGGATTGGTCGTATGGCTGACCTGCCCTTTTTTTGTTGTTTTTACTCTTTTGGTTTTATGTCTTGTGAAACTCTTCTGTTTCCTGTTGGGCCTCTGTATATGGGTTTGAGCCCTTTCCTAGTTACTTTAATCAAAACAAATGTGCCCTGATAAACTAAACATATCTTTGATATATCAAATTTAAATAACAAAGGAAAACCATTCTGGAGACATCATAGATAACACATATGAATGAACATTAACAAATAATTGAACACCAAAATTTTTGGACACCAGATTATAATATTCCTCTCCATTAAATTACTTCAGAAGATTTTACAATTCATGCTAGAAGTCTTTATTTATTTATTTCTCAATCTACTAATTGCTGCTCGCTCTGATTATTGATTCTTGATTGATTGCTCTTGATGATCTTTGATTTTCATCTCTGATAAATACTTTGTAATTTTAGGGTTATGATCCTTCACATATATCCGATGTGACCTTTTATTTGATTTAACTTTTGTTTTCCCGCTTTCACAAATATTTAATTTAATCTCCCTTTTATTTTTATATCCTGAGAAAATAATTTTTCCAATGTATTTTGCAATAATAACTATTGTCGTCCCCTCTTGTATGCATTTTCACTTAATTCCAAAAAATATAACCTTCAAGTAAGAAATAATTACCCCCTCCATGAGTTTCTTAGTGAAAATGTTTTTTGGCCATTATATGCACTTTCATATGATTGAAATATTCTTTTATGTAAAACAAATATGCACTCCCCTAGTAAAAATATTATTACAACTTCATAATCTTCACTTTGCACATTTACCCCCGCGGCATACAATCTTCATTTCTTCAACGTGAGTAAATTTAATAAAATCTTTCCCCAAAAAATATTTACCAATCTTTAATGGAAATCACTTTGCCCCATGCTCTCATTGTGATTTTATCTTCTACCCTCGTTATATTGCTATATAGCTATATCGAAGGGACTAAAAAATTAGTCACTCCGATATTAATAAGTTCATTTGATAATCCTCAAACCGCTCATATGCTATTTTATCTTTCAGGACATCAAAGAGACTTAAAACCTTATCTTCTCGATATGCTATAGTTTCTTCGATATAGGGTTTCATATGTGTTTTCACCTTTGCCCTAACTATAACCTTGTTCCAAAGCTCCTTTTTTGGCACGGGCATGAGGACACAAGAAAAGGTTGTTGTATTTGGATTTACATCTCCCAATTGTATTTGCTTAAAAATCCTCAATGCTTTTTCAACAAAAGCATCTTGTGCATAGTCTTGAATCATCATATCTCATGACATAGTACTTCGTAGAGGAATCATCTCAAAGAGCTTTAGGGATTTCTCAATCAATTTATTCTATAGAATTCTTGTAATCATTGTATTCCATGAAACTTCATCTCATTCTAGGATTTTGTCAAACAATTCATGTGTAGTTTGTATGCTTCCACGTTTTGCATACATTTAGATCAGGGTATTGGCAACTATAACATCTACAAAAATCTTTATTTTGTTATGCTTTTATGGATGTCCATTTCTTGTTCCGAAGCATCCAATTCACCAACTTTCATGCTTGTCATGCTTATTATGGAGAGTTGTATGTATTACAAATGCAATCGCCTGATGAAAGGATGGACGTTTTCCTTATCGAAGTACTTTCCTGAGAATACGGTTAATAATTGAAGGTATACAGAGTAATCTTTAGGGGAGTTGTGTATGTGCAATGCCTTTTTCAACTGGCCCTCTCTACTCTACAGTCCAGATCAAATACATTTCAGTGGGCAATGAGATACTACTTGATACACTTTACACAACAAATCTCTTTCATGCCATGCAAAATATCTATATTGCACTCTAATCCTTGAATCTACAGAATGACATCAAGGTCTCTATAACTTAACAATTCTTATCCTCCCTCTACAGGAACCTTCAGTCCTAATCTCATTCCAATTATGCAGTCCATCCTGAACTTCCTTTCACAGACAAAATCCCCATTTACAATAGATGTATACCCCTATTTTGCCTATATCTCTGATCCCAAAGACATTTCTCTGGCTTATGCATTGTTCCAAATGTAGACCCCCAACGAATTGGAGTACAAGAAATTGCTTGATGCAAGTGTAGATGCTCTCATTTATGCCATGAAAAAGTTGGGCCATTCAAACATTCCCATGGTAATTGCTGAAAGTGGGTGGCCTTCTGATGGGAATGCTAATGGCTGTGCAAATATAACCATACGCATATTTACAATAATAACTTTATCAAGCATATTTTGTCTAGGAAGGGGACTCCCAAGAATCCTAACTAGGCCATGGAGGCTTTTGTGTTTTCCATTTTTAATGAAGATTTGAAGCCTGGAGACATTACTGAGCAATATTTTGGACTCTTTCAACCTACTTGAAGCACAAGTTTGCCCCGTGAACTTCACTAGTTAAAATGTAGGCAGTGGATTGCATATTGCCCCACATACATTTTATAAGGTTTGTAACATGTGAGTATGGTCATGGTTTCAAAATTTACTCCCAAACAATAGTCAAATTCAATTTTTCCCCAATGCCACATTATTGCCTTCTCATGGGAAAATGAAAGTAAGCATCACATTTGGATTTGCACTGTGAATAAAAAGGATGGGTCATATTTATCACAAATTTGCTAGAGGAAATGGTGGAAATATTCTACATACTCAATGTCAAAGCAACAAGGGGTTAGATGAATGCCAACACCAACCCAACCAGGGCCTCCATCTATCTCAAAATATTGTACATTTGCTTGAAATGTTGGGCCATAAGAATTTTGGGAGTGAAAAATAAGAGAAAATGACCTAGCAAAATAATGACTACCAGCTTCAATCTATCCCAGACCACTTATAGCCTTAGTCCTTGATTCTGAAAGTTGACCATGCGCTATTGAGACATTATAACAGGCAAAGTCACTCTTTGTGCTTCCCTGAATATTTACCCTTTTATGCTAACTATAGTCCTTATAACTCATGGACTAAAATAACATATTTCTCTATTCTTGCTGAGAGAATCAACTACAAGTAATCCTAACAATCCAACTTCAACCCAATTGAATCTGTGTGCAACATGATATGGCATTTCCTAGAGTTTTCAATCTACTCTTCGATTTGAATTGCCAACTCCCAATAATAATAATTGTATGACACGTGTTGTGTCCTATTATGGGCTTGACTAAAACAATTCATTTTGAAACAAATTTTTGTCCTGAATTGACCCAAGGCTGCATTTGTATGCTCTTGGGGTGGAAAAATGAAGTGGGTAGTCACTAGAATCTGCTTTCTAACATCTTTGCATAGTGACCAAAATGAGTCAGGTGGCCTCCAAAATCACCCTGGAAAACTGGTCAAACAATCTCCTTGAGTCATGAAAATGCACAGGTATGTAGACATTTGAACCAAGAATTCAGTGCACTAAACAGATTAGCAAGATCCATCCTGATGTGCAAAATATTTAACGCCAAAGTAGATCACTCAACTTTTTCTGGAACTGTATCTGTCAGAAACCAATTAAGGCTCACCAAGTCACCATTTTGAAAAAAATACCAAATCACCTCCTGGGAAGTTGCCACTGGAAACACTAGATCATTTAGCTCAATTGAGTATGTGTGCAAAGGGTTTTCTTTCCAATCCACTTCTTTCATGAAATATTAAAAGCCCAAGTTGACCCCCTGAAACTTTTTTTGGAAATGCAATCATCAAAATAGTGAAAATTCAATTTGCTTTTGATTTTGAAAAATAGCAAATGAGGTACTGGGGCCTTGAAAATGGACATGGGAGTAGATTATCATAGGGAAAATTTGGGACACCAATTAGTTTTCCATGAAAATCATCCAGTTTCTAGATATTGGCTTCCAAAGTTGACCTCTTGGGCAGATTTAATACTGTGCAGAAAACAAACCTTTTTAGAACCCTCCAACTTGATGCTTGAAAATCCATTCAAATATGATCATGGGAGGCTAAAATTGGATATACACATTCACATATGACAGATGAGTATGGCTACCAAGTGGTTTGGCATGAAAGTGAACATGCTTCAAAATATGACTCTCCAAAGTAGGTCATTGGGGGAGATTTTTCAGGTACATTTCTGAGTGTTGTGATCAAATTTTTCATAATGGGAACCTAAAATTTTGCCAAAAATTGTAGGAACTTTTAGGTCCCAACAGTGGCTCTTGCTTGGGGATGTATGCCCCTTGCGGGCATAGCAAGATTCCAGATCTCTGGGGGAGCAAACCGAGTGCCTTATCTATTGGGCAATAGAGTCCAAATGTTATTTCTGCCCTTGAACTGGTACGGTTTGAAGAACCACACCATAGTTGATGGCTCAAGGCCACCATAAAAAGAAAAACCTATATTTTCCTCTATCATATATCTTATTTTGATCTAATTTTATCAGATTCCTCTTGAAAATACTCATGCAATCTATACTGTTATATCCACTGCCATTGGAAACTTTTGAAATAGCACTACCCCAACATTGCCCATATTTCCTCTATCATTTTCACCATTCTATAATTCATAATTAGACACAATCTGAAACTTTTCATCATCATGTGGTAGGCCAGACCCAATCTCTATGTGACATTTTATTTCGTTAAACTTTCTATCATCCACCAAATGATTGCTCTCTAACTGAACTGGAAAACAAAGCAACTCATACTACAGTTGACTTTTATTATCTTCAATGTTGGCAAATGATACAACATCAAATCCAGCAATATCAATACTATTTTCAACATCACATATAGCTTGCCCACATGGTTGCGATCTTGAAACTCTATCACCAAAATCACTAGTTTGTGGATTTAATATGTTTGAGTCATCAACACCTCCAGTTTCAAAAGTGTGCATTTTTGGAGTGTTGCTGCAATGAAATCCATGACCACTAGCTCTCTCTATCTTATCAGAATGTAACGCTAGACATAATTTTTCATACTCATCATGAAGTTTATCATCCTGGTGACACAAAGTATATTCACTGTAAAAGTACATGCATGTTGGGCATGAAATTTCAGCATCATTTTTGTGTGTACATTTTTGATATTCAATGGTCAATAAGTCTAGAACTTGCTCAGTGCTAAGGGAACATAATTCCTCTTTCGTATCTTCCATTGTCTCTTCCTCATAACCTCTGTAAGCACCAGTTAGTTGCAAGTAAAAGTCCATAGGGTTGTCATAAAAGACATTTTCACTTACATACCCATCCTCTATAGATTGATTGCAATCATTACCCCCTTCATTGTTGCAAGGCACACAGTCCCTTTGTGTTTCAACTTCAAACTTATTATTACCAATGCTATAATAATGCATAAATGGCTCCACCTCCATTGTTTGATCATGAAATGCACTCAAATTATTATGTATACCATAATTAGGTGTGCATATTTCTTCTTCATCGGGTGTTTGACCTCTTTCTTGAATATGCAAATACTCACCCTCTTCTTCCTCACACTGCTGATTTAGGCATTGAGGTGGGTGGGCTGGGACAATAGGAATATGTTGTGTGGTTACACAACATGCCCCATTTTGACTTGACAAAACAGGGACCCAACTTTTTTCTTGGCTTGGCTTGTGTTTTTTTGCTTTCTGGCAGTTTGGTAAAAGTAAGTCATGCAGATGTCTTGCATAGGAAGCCGAGGTAAGTCATCATCATGAGGTTAGTTTGTCAAAATTTTTATTTCATATCACTAACCTCATGGTTGGAAAGAGCATTAAATTTCATGAAGGTTTGCCTTTCACATCATCCTGATATTCCTTAGAAATGAGAGTTATGGTGAGTCAAAGTCCTGGTCAAACCTGATATTCTGATGGGAGGATCATATTTCTTAATATCAGTCATATTATAAAAGATCACCCCGATCTAAAATTATCACCCGATAAAATCATTTGCTCTGAACATCCGGACGTCAACTTTATGTGATAGCGATATCTACCCGACAAACAACATCATATATTTTGCGAAGATCATATTCTTGAACATCACCTAACATTTAAATATCTCCCTGATATTTGAATATCAGACTGTTGCGAAATATCACCCCGAACCAATATCATGCTGACGTCATCCAAACCTGGTAAATGAAGAAATAAACATGACGATGACGTCACCATCCTTTTTACCTCGTGGAGGTATATTTCCAAACATGACCCTTCATACATAACATGATGATGACGTCATAAAGCCATGATGCTGAACCAAGTCATTATCCTGATGACATCATCCTGATGATGTCATCCTGATGACGTCATCCTGATATTTCGATGAGAGGTCATTTGCTCCAAGGGATCACATTTGAACATCACCCCGATATCCAAATATCACCTGATATTTGAATATCATCCTATCCTGTAGAAATCACCCCGCTCTTTTGCTGCCTTTGACATTAAATGCACGCAGATATGGTAGGTGGTTCCTGCTGACTACGAACTTGATACATACACCTGGCAAGATCTGGAAGTCTCGTACAGAAAATCAGCTGTATCAATTAAATTTGCCCTAATTTTACTCTAAGTGACCCGATGCATAGGTTTATAATGAATTTACCAAGTCATTTTACATTTACCTTGAGATAAATGAGTTTTAACAGAGAACTAAGGTTCTAAACCCTCTGACGAACAACATTCAGACGCACATAGTTTACAACAGAATGAAGCGAAGCGAAAGTCATTAGTATCAAGATCACTTTCAGACAATCATTAGCATAATCAAGAGGATAAGTGCATCAGGCACTCATGGCGGACAAGCGGTTAGGTAAGTCAGAAGCAGAATTCCTAAAATCGATGTTTGCTCATCTTGAGGGTGTCCAATTCAAATACAGAGCCATTACAGATACACACCAGGGAAATGCCGATCTGGCTGCATGGTCGGCTAAGATGAGCGACGAGAAGAGTAACAGCACCCTGTTGGATGCAGTTTGTGTATCTGGGATGTGGAATGCAGCTAGTTTCCCTTACTCCATGGAAACCCTTGAGCTGGTTATTGAATGTGCGAGAAACTATAACCTAAAAACCAGGAGGGTAGAAAAGCATGGCAGAGTGTATGCTGATCTCTCTATCAAGGGTCTTGCTGCCACATTCAGTTTGCCGTTGGGCAGGAAAGTTGCCAACATAGATTTGAAGAAATCAGAAGTAGAATATGAGAATAACAAAAAGTCTGTTAGGAAGAATATGTATGAACGGAGGGCGAAGAATAGTCCTTATCCTGCAGCAGCTAAACTTCCTGTACATTTATATAAATTCAACTTTGATGATGAGTACTAGTACATGATAGCACTGCTAAGCAGAGTGACAGGCCAGCCTGATGCTGGAAGTTTTAAGGACTGGATGTATGCAGTCATCCTTATGTGCCTTTATACGGATAACAAGCCAATGTGGGCCAAGATGATAAGTGATGCTTTGGATGAGCAGTTGATGAACCTAGGAGGTCCAGATTGTTCCTTCTATATGACCTCATATATAGTTTATTCATGTGCCTATAAGGGTACATTTGATGCATTGACTACAGTTGGGAGAATTGGTGGCACAACCAATGATGCACACATATGGGATCATCATCCCCAGCTACAAAGAGTGAATTACCTTCAAGATTACAAACTAGTAAATGATGCATTCTCTATGCACCTGGTGAGAACAATGGAAGAGGATAGAACTAAGAGACTGAGCATGGAGGCTTAGGAAGTTATATATAGGCATGGAGCCTGGTTTATCCAATTTGCCACTTTCTCCTATATCAGGATTGAAGGTTTTTAGGAGAAGCCTCTCATGCTCCCAAGATATCCCACTGATGCAATAGTTTTAATGGAGTTTCTAAGACAAATCTCTACAATACTGAATGCCTATAAGGCAAACAACAAGTTTCCACTAGTATTGTTTCCAGTTACAATGGGTTGGTATATGTGCCCAGATTATGAGAATATAAAGAAAGCCATAGCTGGTCTAGCGATGATGAATTTCCAGCCTTTTCCATTGATAAGATCATATGATCCATATGGGAAGATGCAGAAGATCATGGGGAAACCCATCCACCGAAGGCATCTAGAATACTTCTGAGCAGATTGTGAAGATGAAGCTAAAGCCCGAAGAAGAAGGTATCAAAGGTTAACACTTAACCAAATCAGGACCTTTGATTGCATCTCCATCCCAGCACAACTGAAGAAAGATGATGGAATGATAATGGTTGATGAATATGAAGAGAAAAAGATATATAATGATACCATCTCTACGTTGGATCTCACTATACAAGAGGATATCTCATTAGATCCATTCACAAGCAGGATATTACAGCTAACCCAAGCTTGGGTGGATGAGCAGATAAATGTACTAAAGAAAAAAGGTGTTGCCATCACGGTGGACAATAAGAAGAAAAGACAAGAAATTGCTGAAGATGAATATGATCACTTCTTAATTGAGAAGAGAAAGACTAAAGGAGAAAGAGTACCACCTCTTGAGAAAAGCAAAAGACCTCCAAGAGGTAAGAAAATTGATACTGAACCCAAAGGGGTTATAATTGAAAGAGTGATAGTGCCAGCTGAAGATGCACCAGAATCAGAACAAGCATTAGCATCATCAGCACAACCTCCTCAGGATAAACAAAAAGCTAAAAAGATCCAGAGGCCAGCTGCACAACCTACTATAGCATATGAGGAGGGTCAAGCCTCACATAAGGAAGTAGAAGAGGATATCCCTCTAGAAGAGGAGCCTGAGGAAGAGGAAGGCCCTATATCATTCACTAGAAAAAGAAAAGCACCTCAGGTGGTAGCCACTACACCTAAGAAACCAAGGACTTCTATGAGAGGTGAAATAAAACAAACTCCCATAATGTTAAGGGGAGTAGGTGGAGAAGTATTTAAGAAGGAATTGCAGCATAACATTCCACTTCCCACCATTGTAAAGTTTAAAACTGAACTTGTAGGAGAATAAGTGAAAGAAACCTCTAAAATACTTCAAAGTGGTCTAATCTCATTAGATGAGACAATTGACCTATCTGATGATGAGGTGGTGAAGGATGTAGCTTCACAAAGAATGGAAACTCTTACTGCTGGCACTCGGATAACTCCTCATGGAACTCCATCAGTACAAACGGTGTTAGAGGAGATGAAGCAAGTGGAATTAGGAAAATAAAAGAGCCCAAATAAAATTGCACAGCAAATGGGACTAGGTGCATTAATTGATCAGGTAACAGGTCCTGCAACAATAGATTTGACATATGAAGAGGATGTAAATCCTAAGGATATGGCAGATGCACTTGATAAAATAGAAAGTATTGAAGAGCTAAAATAGAAAGAAGTGGAGAGCAAAGCTCCAGATATGGGTCAGCAACAACATGATACATCAACTGAACCCAAAATAGAAGAAATAAAAGATAAAGGAGAAGAAAAAGATGCATCTGTTGATCCTCCTCCCAAAGTTCAAGAGACATCCACCTCAGGTGCAAAGCAAGATGTGATGCAGGGCCAAGTAGAAACACCGAAGAAGGATTCTGCAATATCCACGGATACTAACATACCTCAAGATGAGGAAAATGCTAAAATGGATGAGATATCCACGGAGGAAGTAAAAGATCAGGATCATGATAAAGATGCAGATGATCAACAGGATCACCTTCCAGAAAAAGAAGTTCCTCAACAGGAGGATATACCCAAAGATCGCCCCCATGAAGAGCATAATGAGGAGGAGAAAAGAAAATCACCCTCCCCATCAAACATGATGGTGGATACAGAAGATCAGGGTGATCATCATGATGATGATGGAGACTGTTGGTTTTTCTTCTGAATCAGCATTAGGGTTTGCCAGTTCTAATGCACAGGCAGATTCAGCCAACTGAATACAGGAGGTTGCGTGAGCTCCTCCCCTTCACTTCTGGTTCTGCCGCACCAAGGGGGGTGTCCCTATTTGATAAAAGCATGACCTTGACTAGCTCAATGACAGAAAGATATAACTTGACAGCAGCAGGCAGAATACTCTCATGTAAGGACCAAGATTTGTGTAACAAATCACAAGGTTGGCAACATTCTTGGACATGATGTCTGGTTGGGTATGAGAGCATGCAGAGGTTCCTAATCCTAATCCTACAACTAACAGATGGAAGAATGAGGTGGTTTGATTTGATGTTTGGATGCAAACCTAGACCTGGTGTATAACCTCAACACAGAGCTAGATTGGTGCCTATCCAGGGCTTGGAGTCAGTAGACATACACCTGTGAATGATCAGCATGAACAACTAAAACTGGATTTCAGGGGGATACACATGATACCTGCCTTACAAACATCTCCCAATACAGAGTGTTAAGCTGTCGATACTTATGGCATCCCTATTGCAGTATACCCTTCCCAATATTCAATCTGAAAACAATTTAATCTACTCCTTGAGCAGAAGTTAAAAGATTAAACATTCAACACAGGAATTCTATGTTCTAGAATCTCAGACATTCCTTGAATACCTGGACTCAGAAGAAAGATACATGCAAAACTGGAGACAGAGTCAGCATAACACATGCAAATATAGCATTGTTCATATAAGATTAACCATGAAATCAGTGGATTCATGCAAAAACGTACAACAGGAGATACATAAACTCACAAGTTTGCTGCACAGAGCAACCAAAACTAGTTGTATCTTATTACAGAGCCAAAATGTCCAGTTTTCAACAACCTAAACAATGGTAACACAGTCTGCTTATAACAGACAGAGAGTGTACCACAGCCATTAATTACATGACTCTAACAAAATTCGCCAGATACAGATCCTTCAAAGGAATGGCGCTCAAAATTTATTACAGCAACAGACAAAGAACCTTGAGCCCTGCGCCGCCATCTGGGAGTCTTTATGTCAAAAATCTGGTACCTGACTGTGCAACAACTCGCCCATGCCCCAGCACAGTCACCAATAAGGGTCTCAACCACCCATGTCTTCTCCTGCACAACACATACGAAAATTTCCCACTCAAAACGTGCCTGAAGCCACAAAGGAAACTCATATTCTAACTTTAAAACATGGCCGTCGATCCTTCCATCGCTTGAAAATCAATGGCACCAAATCCATGTTGAAAAGTCACTATCCTGCAAAAATGTGCCACGTAGGCACCCTGAAAATGCACGTTTTTCCTTGCATATCATGCCATCGGCGTGACCAAGACCATCGGGAAGACCTTCACATCTGCATAAATCAATATCCCACATTCGTCCTGCAGAGACCATTCTATTACTTTAAAAACGGGGCCGCATGTATAATAGGTGTCGAGCGTTTTGTCGCGCTTGACACATGACCCTTCGTCCACAGCCCATCGGCCAAACATATACTATCGGCCTTCCTCAAAAAACTCCCGCCGACTCCAGTTGTCTCGCCGACGCCCAGAAGCCAAATACCACCTATCGGCCAGACCACCAACTGTCGGCCCAACAAAAAACACGTCTGCCGATGAACAAAGTCACCCCGATGATCATACCTTTCGGCATGATACCACTTCGTCGACGCGCCCAAAAATTCTCCTACCGATACGCTGATCATACCGATGACCACCTCGCATCTCCCGTCGGCCAGACATTGACCATCGGAGCAAATGAAAACTCCTCCGCCGACATCAAAAGTTACGCCGATACAGCTCCATCGGCCAGAGTACCCCTGTCGGCCCAACCTTCCACACTTCATCCGATGCACCAAGTCACGCCGACAACATACCACATCCGGGTCTTCGATGAGACACACGCCGATGACAACTCATCGGCCAAACCTACGCCATCGGCACAACTTAGAAATCCTTCGTCGATCACACATGTTACGCCGATGAACACAATGGCTAAATCATCATCGGCCAGACCTAGACTGTCGGAACAACACCTGCCCGCTCACCCAATATACAAAGTCGTGTCGATGGCACATCAGAACCCTCGCTCCCATCGGCCAGACACATATCGTCGGAGCAACAGAAAGAACCCTGGCTGATAGCACTAGTCACAGCGATGACCAACAAGCCTCACCCTGCCCCCTTGTCGGCTAGACATATGCCCATCGGGAAACTAGAAAGAAGATACGCTGATGACAGAAGTCATCCCGATGGCACATCACCACCACATCGGTGGAACCAAAAAAAAAAATACTCCAGCTGATAGGACAAAGTCTTGGCGATAAACAAAGAACACCCCATGCTATTGATATGATCGCCAAGACGCATGAAAACTCATGCCGATGGGCAGAACATGATGACCCCTTCCATCAAGAAAGGTGATGTGGATGCTGCAAAACACTGAAGGGGTGCCAACACTTAAATTTTTTTTTGGATTTTAGGGAAGGTGCCTGCATGAAAAATGCTTAAGAACTGACAGTGAATTCAGGCACCAACAGTGGCTCTGATTAGGGACGTGCAGGTGCAAGACTGCAGCGAGAACCCCAGATCTCTGGGATGCAGACCAGTGCCTTATCCATTGGGCATAGAGTCAAACTTGCACCAATCTACATCATCAAACACATTATTTCAAAATAAACATGGTGGCCCAGGGCCACCAAAAAGGGAAAACCAGACTTTTCCTTTGTCAAACACCTGATTTTCTTTTGATTTCTTCAAATGAAGCCTAAAAGCATTTAACTGTCTACAGCAAGCCCCTTGGCAATTATTTGTGCTGCTGCTCATTTCTTTTTCTTCAACAAATCTACAACTAGCTTCATCAGCATATATAATTATCAGTTGTAGAATGTCATCATCATATGAGTCACTGATGTTGCTTGGAAAAATAATAGACTCAGATGAAACAAATGAATCCATATTAGAATTTCGCCCTTCCTCAAAAAATAAGAGCTCCTCTGCATCAAACATGCAATATTCAGGCACAAGCAACATCTCATAATCAAAATTATCTTGATGAACATAGAGATATCTATCATCATCATGCACGACAGTTTTGTCATTAATGTCCACCTGAAATGTCTCAAGAGAAGGCAGAAATAACTCAGAATGCAGCCCTATAATGAAAGCTTCATAGTCACCCCTGCAATCAACACTATTCCCAATTGTATGAGCACACACATCTACAATTTTCCCATTCATCTCTGAATAGTGACCTTGTTTTTTATCTTCACCAGTGCCCTGATAATCAAAAACCAAGTTTTCAACCTCTGCACTATGAAGGTGGCCAAAATCTTCAAGGAAACATTCATAATCAGCATCCAAATATATTTCATCATCTGAAAGGCTCACATATGCATCTGAATGCTGGCAATCACTAGCATATTCACTGCCATCCCTTGAATCAATATTTTCTATATTTAGAGTGAAGCTCTGCATATCCACTTCATATAAATAATCAGGCATAACTGGGATATGCACACTGCTGCAAGACACAACTTCATGTATGTCTCTCATTTGATCAATTGGAGGGCACCTTGTGTCTGCAGGCTTGTCTTCTAAAGGCTGATAACAATCTTTGTTTTCATTATTACAAGATGTGCTTACATTTTCTACAACATTTTCTTCACGCATCACATCATGGCTGCACACATTATTCTGAAATATATTTCCCTCTATACACTCATCTCTCAATGCACATGCTGGGAGAGCTGAAATATATTCATTTTGATAACTGCTTTGACAAGTTGCAGCCATGAAACCTACTGGCATTCCATATTTCTCATTGTTTTCTATGTCCATAGCAAATTGGAAAGCCTGGTGAAGTGTGGTTGGTTCCTTATCTCTCAACAGATAACTCATTTCTTCATCAAATGCAGCCAAATAAATTGTCAAGCACAATGCATTATTAGGTCTCATATATTCAGGGATTTGCCTGAGCAATTTAATAAACCTAAGATTAAAGACCGGAACCAGTTCCTCATCATCCCTTTGGATATTCATAAAATGTATGATCAATGAGGCCACATCAAACCTTTCACCAAACTGCCCTAGGAATGCAACTTCTAAATCCATCCATGAAGAAACTGAACAAACAGGCAGGTCTGAAAACCATATCCTAGCATCATCTTCCAATGACTGAACAAAGAGTCTCATTACTACATCTTCATCCTCTATCTCATAATCTTCTATCAAGTTACAAAATTTTTGCAGATGTTTGTTTGCCGATTCAGAATCTGATCCACTATATTTTGGCAAACATCTTCTAATTTTATTGGGAATAATATTTGGGTAACCATATATCCCTGTGAAATTTAGGGCTTTATATCTTTCAATAAAGAATGGTCTTCTCTGAGAGCACGACCAGGCTTGCTGTTCTGAACTCAACATTTTGAATTAAAGATGAATACCTGGATATATGTTGCAGCACTAATATGTTCTTTCAACAGAGTCGCCACCTCTCAGAGAGAGGACAGAATGTCAGCAAGGCACTTTTGTTTTTTTGGATTCATCACCCTAGCAGAGCACCACATGGTTCCTTTTTGCTGCAACAACTTCACTGGAAACTAGATTTTCTAGCCCTCAGGTTACTTGACTCTCTCTGTCCCCAGCGGAGTCGCCATTTTGTTGGTTTTTCTTCTGAATCAACATTAGGGTTTGCCAGTTCTAATGCACAGGCAGATTCAGCCAACTGAATACAGGAGGTTGCGTGAGCTCCTCCCCTTCACTTCTGGTTCTGCCGCACCAAGGGGGGTGTCCCTATTTGATAAAAGTATGACCTTGACTAGCTCAATGACAGAAAGATATAACTTGACAGCAGCAGGCAGAATACTCTCATGTAAGGACCAAGATTTGTGTAACAAATCACAAGGTTGGCAACATTCTTGGACATGATGTCTGGTTGGGTATGAGAGCATGCAGAGGTTCCTAATCCTAATCCTACAACTAACAGATGGAAGAATGAGGTGGTTTGATTTGATGTTTGGATGCAAACCTGGACCTGGTGTATAACCTCAACACAGAGCTAGATTGGTGCCTATCCAGGGCTTGGAGTCAGTAGACATACACCTGTGAATGATCAGCATGAACAGCTAAAACTGGATTTCAGGGGGATACACATGATACTTGCCTTATAGACATCTCCCAATACAGAGTGTTAAGCTGTCGATACTTATGGCATCCCTATTGCAGTATAACCTTCCCAATATTCAATCTGAAAACAATTTAATCTACTCCTTGAGCAGAAGTTAAAAGATTAAACATTCAACACAGGAATTCTATGTTCTAGAATCTCAGACATTCCTTGAATACCTGGACTCAGAAGAAAGATACATGCAAAATTGGAGACAGAGTCAGCATAACACATGCAAATATAGCATTGTTCATATAAGATTAACCATGAAATCAGTGGATTCATGCAAAAACGTACAACAGGAGATACATAAACTCACAAGTTTGCTGCACAGAGCAACCAAAACTAGTTGTATCTTATTACAGAGCCAAAATGTCTAGTTTTCAACAACCTAAACAATGGTAACACAGTCTGCTTATAACAGACAGAGAGTGTACCACAGCCATTAATTACATGACTCTTACAAAATTTGCCAGATACAGATCCTTCAAAGGAATGGCGCTCAAAATTTATTACAGCAACAGACAGAAGAACCTTGAGCCCTGCGCCGCCATCTGGGAGTCTTTATGTCAAAAATCTAGTACCTGACTGTGCAACAACTCGCCCATGCCCCAGCACAGTCGCCAATAAGGGTCTCAACCACCCATGTCTTCTCCTGCACAACACATACGGAAATTTCCCGCTCAAAACGTGCCTGAAGCCACAAAGGAAACTCATATTCCAACTTTAAAACATGGCCGTCGATCCTTCCATCGCTTGAAAATTGATGGCACCAAATCCATGTTGAAAAGTCACTATCCTGCAAAAATGTGCCACGTAGGCACCCTGAAAATGCACGTTTTGCCTTGCATATCATGCCATCGGCGTGACCAAGACCATCGGGACGACCTTCACATCTGCATAAATCAATATCCCACATTCGTCCTGCAGAGACCATTCTATTACTTTAAAAATGGGGCCGCATGTATAATAGGTGTCGAGCGTTTTGTTGCGCTCGACACATGACCCTTCGTCCACAGCCCATCGGCCAAACATATACTATCGGCCTTCCTCAAAAAACTCCCACCGACTCCAGTTGTCTCGCCGACGCCCAGAAGCCAAATACCACCTATCGGCCAGACCACCAACTGTCGGCCCAACAAAAAACACGTCTGCCGATGAACAAAGTCACCCCGATGATCATACCTTTCTGCATGATACCACTTCGTCGGCGCGCCCAAAAATTCTCCTACCGATACGCTGATCATACCGATGACCACCTCGCATCTCCCGTCGGCCAGACATTGACCATCGGAGCAAATGAAAACTCCTTCGCCGACATCAAAAGTTACGCCGATACAGCTCCATCGGCCAGAGTACCCCTGTCGGCCCAACCTTCCACACTTCATCCGATGCACCAAGTCACGCCGACAACATACCACATCTGGGTCTTCGATGAGACACACGCCGATGACAACTCATCGGCCAAACCTACGCCGTCGGCACAACTTAGAAATCCTTCGTCGATCACACATGTTACGCCAATGAACACAATGGCTAAATCATCATCGGCCAGACCTAGACTGTCGGAACAACACCTGCCTGCTCACCTGATATACAAAGTTGTGCCGATGGCACATCAGAACCCTCGCTCCCATCGGCCAGACACATATCGTCGGAGCAACAAAAAGAACCCTGGCCGATAGCACTAGTCACAGCGATGACCAACAAGCCTCACCCTGCCCCCTTGTCGGCTAGACATATGCCCATCGGGAAACTAGAAAGAAGATACGCCGATGACAGAAGTCATCCCGATGGCACATCACCACCACATCAGTGGAACCAAAAAAAAATACTCCAGCCGATAGGACAAAGTCTTGGCGATAAACAAAGAACACCCCATGCTATTGATATGATCGCCAAGACGCATGAAAACTCCTGCCGATGGGCAGAACATGATGACCCCTTCCATCAAGAAAGGTGATGTGGATGCTGCAAAACACTGAAGGGGTGCCAACACTTAAATTTTTTTTTGGATTTTAGGGAAGGTGCCTGCATGAAAAATGCTTAAGAACTGACAGTGAATTCAGGCACCAACAGAGACCAACAGTCAAAGGATCCAATTCCTTGATGGCTCGAGAAAGAAATTGGCGCAGAGTTAGGCATAGAGGTACATGAATTTGATGTAGCCACATTATTTTCAAAAACCCTGATAAAGCCAAAAAGGAATGCTAGAATAACTTCTGCAATAAGAAGAGATCCTATAACTGGTAGAAGAACAACTCAAGTAGCACTTCCTACTGTAGATAAGGAGAAAGATAAAATCACTCTGGAAGAATTCCGGATTAGCACAGTTGATCTGGGGTTTGCTAATGAAGATCAAGAGGGCCAGGAAGGCAAAGATATAATTGATTCATTAACCTAGAGGGTGAAAAGAGAGAAAGAGAAGAATAAGCAGCATAAAGAGCACATTGCTCAGCTACATGCATATATAAAAGGGTTAATTAACCCTGATGATACATCAAGTGACAAAGCAGTCCCATTGACTGCAATTTCTCAGGAGGTCAACAAGTTGAACCTCATGAAGCATGAATCAGTAATAATGTTGAAATGGATGTCATCCGCGCTCGATGGAGCTGAGGGAGTGGTAAAGAACTCTTTGAAGAGGTGGAATTCTTTATGTACCTCCAGGAAAAAAGTAGATAAACTGCAAATGGAGATTGGCAGGAGGTCATTTCAATTAGAAAAGGCCATGAGCATTTTGGATGAAATGAAGAGGATTGATCCTCAGATTTTAATAAAGAATCAAGTACTGAATAATAATACAGCCATATTGATTGATATCTGGAATAAAGGTATCAGGTTTGAATGTGATGTGCTTAAAAGATGCAACAGTAAACTAAGAAACATCAGCATGAAGCTACATGATATGATGTCTCATGAGGCTGAAATTTTGGAAGCATTAGAAGGAAAGATAGAAAATTAGGATGAAGAGTTTGCCATTAAAGCTTTACATAGTAATTTCCATCTAGTAACTGAAGACCCTCTCAACCACTTGATAGAAGAAGTACTGGATAAAGTCATGAGGATCAAGGTCAGAGTGGAGAATTACAACGAAACATCTAGTAGCAGGAGAAGTAAGTTAGAAAATTTTTGAGGCAGATATCAAATACACAAGCACGCCATCATCAAAGCAAAAAATCAAGATGGCAGGGAGATAGAGAAAATAGTACAGTCATATGAGAATATCAGGACATCTATGTAGGTCTATATACAAGGAGATAATCATCAGGATGATGAAGATATAGGAAGTGATGCACATGATGATGATGATGAAGAACCCGATGAAGATGCACCATAAAGGGAATACCTGCATCAGGTACTTAGGAAAATATGAGTTACCTAGATGGTTTCCAGCTGGCAACTTGTGCCACATGATAATGTTGACAAAGTCAAAGAGAAATGTGAACCGTAGATCTTAGATGGATAAATCCTGATCATAGATCAATTATAACCGCTCCCCCACCTTGTTCTATAAAAGGCGCAGGGATGCCTCATTTTAAAACATTCGAAACTTAATTGAAATCTGTTTGCTAAAGTATTCAGGACTCATTTCAAAGCTATTGTATATGTACATGTCTTTTGCATACTTAATGAAAGAGAAGAGCATTTTGATTACAAATCTTCGTAAATCTTGAGTAATCTGCATCTGAATTCTAGGTATGTGCTTTGATTTGCTGCGTCCCTTAGAGTGCTCATCATTTTGCATGTATTATTTTCATTCACCATCCTCTAAAGTTTGCATCAACTATATCTAGCTGTGGAACCTCCTGGTGAACATATGGTTTGATTTCTTCTCCTAATGACAGTATCAATTGTGTATGTGGATCAATAACTGAAGGTTCAACATTAATTTGAAGTATTTCTTTCAATTTCTTTCAATTTCAGAGCATTTCATCATCATAATTGTAAATAATTGACAATCTTATGCAAATAATAACAAATATGCAGACATCTCGTAGATAACTGAACATATTTAGCATGTTTGAGGGTAAAGCATGTCAAAATGATAAATGTCATGCAAAGATTTAAAGATAGACACACTATTTGAAGCATATCTTGTATGAAATAACTATCTGTGTAGCATCATTACAAGAAACATTATCTTACAGATGAGATATACGTAAGGCCCCAAAATGGAAACAACAACACACATCAACCTTTGAGTAACGGCAGAAGATTAAGACCTAATCATCGGAGACTTGGGATCATGAATTCTATGAATTTATTGTATCTTTCAAGATGAATAAAGGTTAATATGTACTTTTATTCTATGTTTGTTTATGACTAACATCATGATCAACACAAATTGGCGCTAGAAGGAGGGCCCGAAGCTAAAGGATCATCATTCGTACTTCATGTGATGATAAAGATTGTAAGGTAACGCTTAGACACAGCTAAATTTCCAAGTTAGACGCAAATATTTGTTGTTCTAAGCTTATTCATGTTAATCCTGTGTAAATTTTTCAAGATTGATCATAAATATTGCAAGCTTTACGGCCAATCATGATGAATTTGTAGACATAGGCCTTGTCTCGTGTAAATTTGCCCAAATCTTTGAGGTAAATAGATTGAAAACGTGATATCCTGTTACAAGTATCACCATACCCTGATATCACCTCATATTTGTACTGTTCTTGCAAATATTTCATAAATATCCAAACAGATTAGCTATTTGATCATAAATACCTTGCTGGTGAATTCCAACCGATCTTTGCAATAATCCAGCCAATTTTCCCCAAAATTGAGAAATCCTGGCTCACATGATAAATACCAGGTCTAGATCCACTGGAATTTTTGACAAACTACCTGTTAGAGGGTTCAGACCTAGAACTGTAGATATCCATCATACTCCAGAGTCTAGTGCATTAGGAGCTTCACCTGAACGTTCTCCTGTGACTCCTTTTGGTCTACAGACACCTACAGGATCACCTGCACAACCCTTGGTCCAACCTCAACCTGTTATCCCTCAAGCTCAACCTCCTTCGGTTGCAATGTCATTCTTTGCAGCATAATCACCTTTGACTTTTACTGCATATCACGATTTACCAAAGAATCCAGACAAACTTTGTCTAAAATATCATCTGTATCAAGATGTAGATGATCATATCAGAACCTTCAAAGAAGCCTGCTGTCGAGCCAGAATAGCACATCAGGACATTGTATGTAGATTATTTCCCTTTTCCTTAGGGGAAGAAGCCTACAATTGGTATATTAGTCTTGGTCGATCCTCAATCAGATCATGGGATGTCCTAGAAAGGCATTTCTGGATAGGTTCAAAGTACCTATTGATCCTTCAATGAACTATCACCTGTTTGCCATAATTAAGCAGTTTGAGGGAGAACCTATTGCCAATTTTAATGCTAGGTTCCAGAAAATGTTATCCAAGTTAGTCACTCCTTATGTTGTAGCTGATGCATCTGCCAGGAGTATGTACTACTTAGCTCTGGATCCTTTAACCTCTATGTTCATTAGGAGGGCTCATCCTGAAATCACAACGTTAACAGGAGCTTTTCAGGAGGCCATCAAAGTCAACCAGCAGCTGGTACCTGCTCCTACACCAAACATAGCCTTTCCTACACTTCCTAGTTATCCAGGATATCCTCCCCAGCCACAGTATAATGGAGTCATGATGCCTCCAGCCACAATGCCTCCGGTTGTGATACTGACACCTCTGCAGATACCTCCATTGAGTATAATGCCACCTTCTAATGGAAATGGCCAAATGATGCAGTATCCTGGACAAGTCCAAGCACCTTAGGTTATAGACCAGAATAATCAGAACAATAATGGATCCTCATTTTTCAAGCCTTCAACAGAAAATGTGGTAGCTAAAGCTTAGGAAGAAAAGAAAGAGATCAAAGAAATATCAGCTCAGCTAAGGAAGCTTACAACTGAGATCACTCATTTGAGAAGCCAAAATTTCTACTCTCAGCCTAACCAGAACAGAGGCTATAACAATGATAGACCAAATTATCCTGACAGGGGATATAACAACAACAATTACAATAATAACAGTGGTAATAACAATCCCCCCTAGGTAGCCCAGAGTATGGAACTCCATACCAAATAATGGTTCCTTACCATCACCTTTAGATAATCAACCTCCTGGAGAATGTAAATAGACTACTAGAGTCAATCTTGCTAAAGCAGCCCTCACTAATTGGTGTAGGATACACAATACAAATGCTCATGCAGAGCTAGACTATCCCCAATTTCAAATTGCTACAAGTATTTTCCAAATTGAGGTATCCAATATTGCAGGAAATCCACATCAGGTGGAAGGGAATGAACTTGTTCCCTGTGGATATGATTTAGCTTTAGTATTGGAAAGCTATACTGATCAGCCTTATTAGCAGACTGTGTCACCTCATCAGCATTATACCCAGACATGTGAAGAATCAGCCTTGACTTTTGAGTCAAATTATGTTTTCCTCTTTGAGGATGACAATGAGCCATCAAATGAGCCTGAGGAGGTACATGCCTACCAACAACAGTACCAAGGGAAGCACAACTATAACTTGAGAAATAATGCCAACAGACCTACTGGTCCATTGACCTCTTCTTTACTCCCGAATAATTTTAATACCCCTCCTGATCCCAAAGCTAGCAATAATCTGAGATTTCCTAAGGTCAATACTCAGTATTTATCACCATCAAACATAGCATCAAAAGCCTTGAGCATGCCTCATGAGTCCGACAAGTTAGTCACTTATCTGGCTGACGAGATGAAGAAAATCAAAATTAGCCTATCTTTGTCAGAATTGCTGAAAACTCCAGCCATTAAAAAAGCATTTATGAAATCGCTAGATGATCCTGCTCCTAAGGAGGATATTCATCCATCAGGTTAGTCTGGAGGTAAGGATCATGTTGTCAGAGATAATAATGTTAAACCTAAAGTCCCAACTACTATTCAAGCTGCGGATACTTCTCACATGACCTTGTACATAGATAAAAGTGAATCACCTCCATTCCTCCTAACCATATGAATGTTCAGTAAAAACCTGCACAACTATCTAGTGGATTCAGGAGCATCCACGAATGTCATGCCTTTAGCCATATGTAATGCTCTAGGGTTACATCTTGCTAAATCTTTGAAGAAGGTAACCCAACTAGACAAAATAGAGGTGAATGTAATAGGAGAGTTAACTCACATTCACATGCAGTTGGCATTGGACCCTAGGATCCAATACTATATTGATATTCAGGTAGTTGACATACCTGATACATACGGTATGTTACTCAGTAGAGATTGGTCCAAGACCCTCAATGGATATATGTCTACCGACTTCAGTCATATGTGGTTACCTTGGAAAGGTATACCAAACTAGATAAGGGTAGATGATGAACCAAGAATGAAACACATGATCACCGAGTACAACAAAACAAATGAGATCATGTACGTGAATGTTGAACCCGGAGTGTACTCCATTAGCCCTCAGACTGTCAAAATAGAGGAGGTCCTGATGTATGACTTTCATGATGATCATGATCCTGATGATCATCCTCATGACGATAATGCTGTAGTCTTAAGGCCTGATCATGATCAGGGAGATGAAACAGAAGTAGATCATTTCAAAAGTTTTGAAATATACTTGTCTAAATAGGTACAATGCTGTAGATTATTAGATATACCTGTTCATGATATTTTGATTGATGGTTGGTGCAGATTACACGATGAAGCACATTCTGAGAAAACTTGTGAAGCATGCATTGACATGATGGAGCTTGAGCAAACATGTGGAGAAATGTCATCATCATCATCAGAGGTAAGCTCCATATGTAGTGATGATGATCATACTGATTTTTGTTCGTCTGCTGCAGGAACAGAAGAAGATGTGAGTCAGAATGAGGATTTTATCCAAACGACAAAAGAAATTCTGGTTTGCAATGATGAAAAGAAGGATAACAGAAAGAATAAGATCGCCCCTGGGAGTGATTGTTTGATGGAGTCAGATTATGAATTATCCGATGATGACAGAAGCAGTAATTTGACCAGATTTGAGAAGTTTTTATCAGAAGAAATCAAAAAGATGATAGAACAGTAGAAACTTCCATAAGATGCACTGACTGAAGGATGGTGTAGATTGCATGAGGCACCTCACTCAGAGATTGCTTGTTCTTTATGCTTGCATGTTTTAAAGAAGCATGTATTGCCTAATTCAAAAGATCATCCTACTGATGATGAAGAGAAAGAAGAGTCATCAGCCTCACAAAAGAAAGGAAAAATGAAATCTGAGAAGGCATAAATTCCTAAGTTAAAATGGATATCAGCTGGTGCAGCTGCTAGAGCTGCAAAGAAGAAAGAAGGCTCTCATAAGCCTCCTGCTGAAGATAAACCGTGGATCTTGAGATTTGATGGATCCAAATCCAAACAAGGTGTTGGTGTAGGAATTGATCTCATAGATCCATCAGGAAAGTCCTATCTAGCAGTTTATAGATTGCAATTTCCCTATACTAATAACATAACAGAATATGAGGCTCTAATACACGGGATATTGTTTGCTCATAAGAAGAAAGTAAAAATTCTACATGTCTACAGAGACTCAGAATTAGTGGTGAGACAGGTGAGAGGAATTTACTCCTGTAATTATAGGAAACTGTCTAATTACAGACATAGGGTGTGGGACCTGATTGAAGATTTTGACGCATTTAATATCACCCACGTACCCAGAGAACAGAACCATAGAGCAGATGCTCTAGCCCAGGCTGCTAGCACCTTAGAGCCTTTGTCTATTTTAGGTTTGAAAAGGTTTTTAGTAGAACTGATATCAGTGCCCTCAGTACCTGATAATGTTACTAATCTCCAGGTATTCGACGATGATCAGCATATCCTAGATTTCATCTCCAACAGAGATGTATTTGATGCTCAGATTATAGACGAGAACAATGTGGAAGATCATGTTTGGGAAGAAGAGGAAATATTAGAGCTACCTAGCAACAGGATTCCCAAAGGTATGATTGAATTAGAAAGAGCCTTTGACTTGGATAATATGCTGAAGCAGAAGGATCTTCCCAAGGCTGATGGAGGGCAATATTCACAAGTGAATATTGGACAAAACGATGACAAAAGAAATGCCCTGATTGGTAAGGTTTGCATAGAAAAAGAATTAGAAGGAATAACTCAGGCACTCAAAGACTACATCCATGTCATTGCATGGACTTATGATGAGCTAAAAACATATGACACATCAGTCATAACTCATACTATACCTCTCAAGCCAGATGCTAAACCTTTCAGATAGAAGCAAAGGCCTGTCAATGCCTTGCTAGAACCTATCATTTTTGAAGTAGTCAAAAAGCTGCTGAGTGCCAGGATCATATTTCCTGTGAGACACTCCACTTGGGTAGCTAATCTAGTCCCAGTGAGAAAGAAGAATGGAGACATCAGGCTATGTGTAGACTTTAGGAACTTGAACAGAGCATCAGAGAAGGACAATTATCCTTTACCTTGCTTAGATGAAGTTCTGCAGATTGTCAATGGAGCAAAAATGATGTCATTCCTGGATGGTTTTTCTGGTTATAATCAGGTAATGGTTGACAAAATTGATAGACTAAAAATTGCCTTCACCACAAAGTGGGGTATCTTTGCTTATAGACACATGCCATTTGGGCTGATAAATGCTGGAGCAACATTCCAGTGAGTAATGGACATAGCCTTCAGAGGCTTAATAGGAAAGTGTATAGTCATATACATGGATGACTTAACAGTATTTTCCAAAAATAGAGAAAACCATGTGACAAATCTCAGAAATGTATTAAAAAAATGTGAAGAATATGGGATATCCTTGAACCCCAAGAAATGCATATTCGGGGTGACAACAGGAAAATTATTGGGCCACCTAATAACTGAGAACGGAATTATCATTGATCCTGACAGGGTGGAGTCAATTATGAAATTACAGCTTCCAGGAAGCAAGAAAGAGCTTAAATCTTACTTTGGTAAGATAAATTTTGTCAGGAAGTTCATTACCGGCTTTGCTGAGATAGTGAGACCTTTAAATGCTATGCTAAAGAAGGATGCAAAGATTGAGTGGACATCATAGGCTAGAGCAACTTTTGAAGACATAAAGAAAGCTATATCTGAAGCTCCAGTGCTGATTAGTCCAAACTACACCAAGGACTTCTATATTTATTCATTTGCTTCAGAGCATACCTCTGCAGCAGTGCTGACACAAAGGAATGAAGAAAAAGAAGAAAAACCTATAGCATTCATGAGCTATCCATTCAGAGATGCAGAACTCAGGTATATGGATGTAGAAAGGCAAGTTCTTGGTTTGGTAAGAGCAGTGAAGAAATTCAGGCACTATATCCTGAGAAGCAAAGTGATTAATGTGGTGCCTGATGCAGTAGTGAAGATGCTGTTAATGCAGAGTGAGCCTGGTGAAAAGAGGGCGAAGTGGATCACAGTCCTACAAGAATATGACATGGAAATCACACCCATGAAACTGGTAAGAGGACAAGGTCTAAGCCAAATGATATCAGAAGTTGATCCAAATATCACAAGTTAGCAGTATGTTATTAATGAGAAGGACAGTGGAGAGTGGTACTCAGATATCAGGCATATCCTGATTACTGGAAGATGTCCTCCAAGACTACAGGCTTCACAAAGAAGAGCCCTGAAAATCAAATCCCAGAAGTACATGATGAAAGCAGGAGTACTTTTCAATAAAAATTATGAAGGAATATACTTGAGATGCTTAGAAAAGCCAGAAGCCAACAAAGTTTTATCAGAACTACATGATAAGTTTGGGACAACCCATGGTTCGTCCTTGGCAACAACACATGCAATCCTCAGAGCAGGATATTATTGGCCCACAATTTTCAAAGATACTACTGAACATATTAAATGTTGTCATGTATGTTAGGGTGCTGCTAATAGAGAGAGGTATGCTTCTCAACCTTTGCAGCCAGTGATGGAAGCGTGCCCATTTGCACAATGGGGCATGGATTTCATAGGACTGATTAATCCTCCATCATCATTAGGCCACTGGTATGTTTTAACCATTACTGACTACTATACTAGATGGACCGAAGCCACTAGCAGCAAAACCTACAGCGTAGAAGATGTCATCAGATTTCTGGAAAGCAATATTGTCACCAGGTATGGGGTTCCCTATGCTCTGGTAAGTGATAATGGCTTCGCTTTCGCTTCAACTAAATTGTCAAGTTGGGCCTTTGATTATGGAATCATATTGAAGTTCTCATCTAACTATTATCCCCAAGGGAATGGATTGACATAATCCAGTAACAAAAATTTGCTGAATATCATAAAGAAGTTAGTAGACAGGAACCCTAGGGAATGGAATACACTTCTAAAATATGCCTTATGGGTAGACAGAACCAGAAACAAAGCTGCATTGGGAAACTTGCCTTATCATTTAGTCTATGGGGTGGATCCCATCCTCCCTGTTAACCTAAAGATTCCTACCCTGCAGTTTTCCCAAGAATACCTAGGCATAAACAATAACCAAGAAGTCAGGTTGCTTCAGCTAATGCACCTAGAAGAGAAAAGAAGTCAGGCAATTGATCAATTTGCCAAGCATCAGGCTGTTGTCAAACACTGGTTTGACAAGAGAGCCAAAGTTAAAGCCTTTAGGATTTCAGATTTAGTCCTGATGTGGGATAAAGCCCATGAGAGGAAAGGTGACCATGGTAAGTTTGATAAATTATGGACAGGCCCTTTCCAAATTTCTAAGATATTAGGAGACAACACTTTCAGGCTTAAGAACTTGACAGGTGAGGATGTTCCACTACCAGTTAATGGACAGTTCCTCAAACATTATTTCCAAGCCTAAATAACTTCATGTCAGTCATGTGTATCATAGTGTATAGTTGTATAATTGTTTGTACAATTTTGTTTTGTTTGCTTGTTGAGTTTTTTGTTTGGGATAGTCAAGATGATGCAGCTCATCATCATAGAAAATAATTGAATTGTTGGGATTCAAGTGATGAGATCACATTTATAAATAGGTTATGACCCACTTTGAGAAAGTACTTATGATCAGGTCTGTGATATCTTTTCATCGGGGTATCCTTTCTTAACCAAAGTGATTCAATCACAATGAAACACCTAACAGCCTTGGGTTTGTTGAACACACAAGTATAGGTGTTAAGTGAAAAATCCAAAGGGACTCCCTTGCTACCAATACAATCTCCAACCTAAATCAGCAAGTGACCATACCTTGCATGCTGTGCTTACATGATGACACCAGATCTATTAAGTATATAAAAAAATCCAAAAACATAGTAAAGTTAGGCCATCTAAGTAACTCTACCAGGGATATAGACGCCTGCTGGTAGTGGGGCTCTACTTAGGGGGATTGTATAGATAACCTTGTCAGGGCTATAGACGCTTGCTGGCAGTAAGGCTCTATCCAGGTTGGCTATGAGGGATGATCTCCAACTATGTAGCTTAACATCAGTTACTCATGTTTTCAACTTGCTTTCAAGATGAGGATAATTAAATCATTTGCACACACCTGATCCTTTGTTAGTATTGTTACCATAAGGACATTTTATCATTTAGAAAGATTATGATGCTTGTGCTTGAAGAGAGTTAGAATGCTATATATAGATGTGATCACATCACTTGAACCATTAGAATTTTTGTGTTTTCTTTGGTGGCAAGTTGTTGTGTGGTTACACAACATGCCCCATTTTGACTTGACAAAACAGGGACCCAACTTTTTGCTTGGCTTGGCTTGTATTTTTCTGCTTTCTGGCGGTTTGGTAAAAGTAAGTCATGCAGATGTCTTGCATACGAAGCTGGGGTAAGTCATCATCATGAGGTTAGTTTGTTAAAATTTTTATTTCATATCAGTAACCTCATGGTTGGAAAGAGCATTAAATTTCATGAAGGTTTGCCTTTCACATCATCCTGATATTCCTTAGAAAATGAGAGTTATGGTGAGTCAAAGTCTCGGTCAAACCTAATATTTTGAGGGGAGGATCATATTTCTTAACATCAATCATATTATAAAAGATCACCCCGATCTAAAATTATCACCCGATAAAATCATTTGCTCCGAACATCTGGACGTCAACTTTATGTGATAGCGATATCTACCCGACAAACAACATCATATATTTTGCGAAGATCATATTCCTGAAGATCACCTGACATTTAAATATCACCCCGATATTTGAATATCATCCTGTCGCGAAATATCACCCCGAACCAATATCATGCTGACATCATCCAAACCCAGTAAATGAAGAAATAAACATGATGATGACGTCACCATCCTTTTTACCTCGCAGAGGTATATTTCCAAACATGACCCTTCATACATAACATGATGATGATGTCATAAAGCCACGACGCTGAACCAAGTCATTATCCTGATGATGTCATCCTGATATTTCGATGAGAGGTCATTTGCTCCAAGGGATCACATTTGAAAATCACCCCGATATCCAAATATCACCCAATATTTGAATATCATCCTATCCTGCAGAGATCACCCCGCTCTTTTGCCACCTTTGACATTAAATGCACACAGATATGGTAGGTGGTTCCCGTCGACTACGAACCCGATACATACACTTGGCAAGATCCGGAAGTCTTGTACAGAAAATTAGCTATTTCAATTAAATTTGCCCTAATTTTACTCTAAGTGACCTGATGCATAGGTTTAGAATGAATTTACCAAGTCATTTTACATTTACCTTGAGATAAACGAGTTTTAACAGAGAACTAAGCTTCTAAACCCTCTGATGAACATTTGGATGCACACAGTTTACAGCAGAACAAAGTGAAGCAAAAGTCATCAGTATCAAGATCACTTTTAGACAATCATTAGCATAATCAAGAGGATAAGCGCATCAGGCACTCATGGCGGACAAGCGGTTAGCTAAGTCAGAAGCAGAATTCCTAAAACTGATGTTTGCTCATCCTAAGGGTGTCCAATTCAAATACGGAGCCATTACAGATACACACCAGGAAAATGTTGATTTGGCTGCATGGTTGGCTAAGATGAGCGATGAGAAGAGTAACAACACCCTGCTGGATGCAGTTTTTGTAACTGGGATGTGGAATGCAGCTGGTTTCCCTTACTCCATGGAAACCCCTGAGCTGGTTATTGAATGTGCGAGAAACTATAACCCAGAAACTAGGAGGGTAGAAAAGCATGGCAGAGTGTATGCTGATCTCTCTATCAAGGGTCTTGCTGCCACATTCAGTTTGTCGTTGGGCAGGAAAGTTGCCAACATAGATTTGAAGAAATCAGAAGTAGAATATGAGAATAACAAGAAGTTTGCTAGGAAGAAAATGTATCAATGGAGGGCGAAGAATAGTCCTTATCCTGCAGCAGCTAAACTTCTTGTACATTTATATAAATTCAACTTTGATGATGAGTACCAGTACATGATAGCACTGCTAAGCAGAGTGACAGGCCAGCCTGATACTAGAAGTTTTAAGGACTGGATGCATGCAGTCATCCTGATGTGCCTTTATACGGATAACAAGCCAATGTGGGCCAAAATGATAAGTGATGCTCTGGATGAGCACCTGATGAACCTAGGAGGTCTAGATTGTTCCTTCTATATGACCTCATATATAGTTTATTCATGTGCCTATAAGGGTACATTTGATGCATTGACTACAGTTGGGAGAATTGGTGGCACAACCAATGATGCACACATATGGGATCATCATCCCCAGCTGCAAAGAGTGAATTACACCTAAGAAACCAAAAGAAAAGCACCTCAGGTGGTAGCCACTACACCTAAGAAACCAAGGACTTCTATGAGAGGTGAAATAAAACAAACTCCCCTAATGTTGAGGGGAGTAGGTAGAGAAGTATTTAAGAAGGAATTGCGCATAACGTTCCACTTCCCACCATTGTAAAGTTTAAAACAGAACTTGCAGGAGAACAAGTGAAAGAAACCTCTAAAATACTTCAAAGTGGTCTAATCTCATTAGATGAGACAATTGACCTATCTGATGATGAGGTGGTGAAGGATGTAGCTTCATAAAGAATGGAAACCCTTGCTGCTGGCACTCGGATAACTCCTCATGGAACTTCATCAATACAAACGGTGTTAGAGGAGATGAAGCAAGTGGAATTAGGAAAAGAAAAGAGCCCAGAGAAAATTGCACAGCAAATGGGACTAGATGCATTAATTGATCAGGTAACAAGTCTTGCAAAAATAGATTTGACATATGAAGAGGATGTAAATCCTAAGGATATGGCAGATGCACCTAATAAAACATAAAGTATTGAAGAGCTAAAACAGAAAGAAGTGGAGAGCAAAGCTCTAGATATGGGTCAGCAATAACATGATACATCAACTGAACCCAAAATAGAAGAAATAAAAGATAAAGGAGAAGAAAACGATGCATCCATTGATCCTCCTCCCAAAGTTCAAGAGACATCCACCTCAGGTGCGAAGCAAGATGTGATGCAGGACCAAGTAGAAACATCAAAGAAGGATTCTGCAATATCCATGGATACTAACATACCTCAAGATGAGGAAAATTCTAAAATGGATGAGATATCCACAGAGGAAGTAAAAGATCAGGATCATGATAAAGATGCAGATGATCAACAGGATCACCTTCCAGAAAAAGAAGTTCCTCAACAGAAGGATATACCCAAAGATCGCCCCCATGAAGAGCATCATGAGGAGGAGAAAAGAAAATCACCCTCCCCATCAAACATGATGGTGGATACAGAAGATCAGGGTGATCATCATGATGATGATGGAGACCAATAGTCAAAGGATCCAATTCCTCGATGGCTCGAGAAAGAAATTGGCATAGAGTCAGGCATAGAGGTACATGAATTTGATGTATCCACATTATTTTCAGAAACCCTGATAAAGCCAAAGAGGAAGGCTAGAATAACTTTTGCAATAAGAAGAGATCCTATAATTGGTAGAAGAACAACTCAAGTAGCACTTCCTGCTGTAGATAAGGAGAAAGGTAAAATTACTCTGGAAGAATTTCAGATTAGCACAGTTGATCTGGGGTTTGCTAATGAAGATCAAGAGGGCTAGGAAGGCAAAGATATAATTGATTCATTAACCTAGAGGGTGAAAAGAGAGAAAGAGAAGAATAAGCAGCATAAAGAGCACATTGCTCAGCTACATGCATATATAAAAGGGTTAATTAACCCTGATGATACATCAAGTGACAAAGCAGTCCCATTGACTACAATTTCTCAGGAGGAGGTCAACAAGTTGAACCTCATGAGGCATGAATCAATAATAATGTTAAAATGGATGTCATCTGCGCTCGATGGAGCTGAGGGAGTGGTAAAGACCTCTTTGAAGAGGTGGAATTCTTTATGTACCTCCAGGAAAAAAGTAGATAAACTGTAAATGGAGATTGGCAGGAGGTCATTTCAATTAGAAAAGGCCATGAGCATTTTGGATGAAATGAAGAGGATTGATCCTCAGATTTTAATAAAGAATCAAGTACTGAATAATAATACAGCCATATTGATTGATATCTGGAATAAAGACATCAAGTTTGAATGTGATGTGCTTAAAAGATGCAACAGTAAACTAAGAAACATCAGCATGAAGCTACATGATATGATGTCTCATGAGGCTGAAATTTTGGAAGCATTAGAAGGAAAGATAGAAAATCAGGATGAAAAGTTTGCCATTAAAGCTTTACATAGTAATTTCCAGCTAGTAACTGACGACCCTCTCAACCACCTGACAGAAGAAGTACTAGATAAAGTCATGAGGATCAAGGTCAGAGTGGAGAATTACAACGAAACATCTAGTAGCAGGAGAAGTAAGTTAGAAAATCTCTGAGGCAAATATCAAATACATAAGCACGCCATCATCAAAGCAAAAACTCAAGATGGCGGGGAGATAGAGAAAATAGTACAGTCATATGAGAATATCAGGACATCTATGCAGGTCTATATACAAGGAGATAATCATCAGGATGATGAAGATATAGGAAGTGATGCACATGATGATGATGATGAAGAACCCAATGAAGATGCACCATAAAGGGAATACCTGCATCAGGTACTTAGGAAAATATGAGTTACCTAGATGGTTGCCAGCTGGCAACTTGTGCCACATGATAATGTTGACAAAGTCAAAGAGAAATGTGAATCGTAGATCTTAGATGGATAAATCCTAATCATAGATCAATTGTAACCGCTCCCTCACCTTGTTCTATAAAAGGTGTAGGGATGCCTCATTTTAAAACATTCAAAACTTAATTGAAATTTGTTTGCTGAAGTATTCAGGACTCATTTCAAATCTATTGTATATGTACATGTCTTTTGCATACTTAATGAAAGAGAAGAGCATTTTGATTACAAATCTTCATAAATCTTGAGTAATCTGCGTCTGAATTTTGGGTATGTGCTTTGATTTGCTGCGTCCCTTGGAGTGCTCATCATTTTGCATGTAATGTTTTCATTCACCATCCTCTAAAGTTTGCATCAACTATATCTAGCTGTGGAACCTCCTGGTGAACATATGGTTTGATTTCTTCTCCTAATGACAGTATCCAGTGTGTATGTGGATCAATAACTGAAGGTTCAACATTAATTTGAAGTATTTCTTTCAATTTCTTTCAATTTCAGAGCATTTCATCATCATAATTGCAAATAATTGACAATCTTATGCAAATAATAACAAATATGCAGACATTTCATAGATAACTGAACATATTCAACATGTTTGAGGGTAAAGCATGTCAAAATGATAAATGTCATGCAAAGATTTAAAGATAGACACACTATTTGAAGCATATCTTGTATGAAATAACTATCTGTGCAACATCATTACAGGAAACATTATCTTACAGATGAGATCTACGTAAGGCCCCAAAATGGAAACAACAACACACATCAACCTCTGAGTAACGTCAGAAGATTAAGACCTAATCACTGGAGACTTGGGATCATGAATTCATTGTATCTTTCAAGATGAATAAAGGTTAATGTGTACTTTTATTCTATGTTTGTTTATGACTAACATCATGATCAACAGAACGTCCACACTTTGAAGACTGCTCTCATCTTTTAATGTATCATATGTCATTTCATTGTTTGTTGGAATATGCTGAGGCCCCAAGTCTTGTGTAAAATCTTCATAATTGTCATCAAACTGACTTAGAAATAGCCTCTTGAAATCTTCCCATGAAGATACACTTTGCATGGGTAAGCTAATACACCATTCTCTTGAATAATCTCTCAATGATCTTGCAAAACATTTCATAATGACATCTTCTACATAAATCTCAAAGTCCTCAATAAACTCCCAAAACAGTTGTACATGGCTATGAGTCAATTCGTGTACCCCTCCATAAAATTTATGTATATGATTTCTAAGCTCAACTGGATAATGATTTGGGTAGCCTTGGATGCTATTGAAGTTCATTGGTTTATCAATGTCTGAGACATACAATTTTTGTGGAATTTGCTGACTATTTTGATGAAGGACTTGATATTGATATTTCCCGGCATATTGATTGTATTCATAATCTTGGTAGGTTGCTAATCTTTGACTAGGAGAGGTAAGGTAATCATTTATTTGATTTGAGGCATGTGGTATAAAAATTTCCTGTTGTGTATGATATGCACTATATCCATTGCTAGGATCATGAGACACATGTGGGGTCAAAGAGTCATTCGCATTCACATACCCATCCTCATTAGATGCTGATATATATTGTGATGAATTTGAAGCACGTTTGGCTCTTAATTGCTACAATTCTTGAATCAAAATTTTCTCTTCCCTTAATAACTCAAGCAGTCTCTCTTGTTCTGACATATTTATTTTGATTGTAAATAATATTGTTACAAGATATCTCTAAATTTGTCATCAAGTTCTGTTTCAGAGTCACCACCTTTTTTCACAAGAGGAATAAATTTTATCTTTTCAGGTCCTTCTTGCCAGTAGAGTCACCAATCTGTGTTTGAATTCAAAAGTTCACTGACTCTATAATGAGATGGTCTTTAACCAAGATTGTGAATTACTCCCCAGCGGAGTCGCCAATTCTGTTAGGTCTCAAAAATGCAGGTTGTAAACCTTAAGAGGATGCCAAGCTCTCTTAACACTTTTGGCTAACTAAACAGGGTTGATATAATTGAAAACCCCCTTCTCTTTAGGCTCTGCCAGACCTAGGTGGGTGTACCTTGATAGTTGATGTAGATTTAAAAGTTGAACTTAGGGATCTATCCATAGTGGCATGTAAGTGTTATAAAGATATAAGATTTAATAACTACTCCTACTCCTAATGTGTGAGATTTTGAATATGTGAATAAGGTTTTGAAATGTTATTTTGTAATGACCAGTTCTTTATCTATTATGGGCAACAGAGTCAGGATGTGTATGATAGATGTGTCCTTCTTGGCTTAGCTTGAATTATTTGGCACTTTTCAAATGTTTATACCTTGTATAAACATGCAAGAATATTGGTTATGAAGCTCTTCTTATCGATCCCAATGATATTTTCCCAGGTTACTGTGATCAATTGAAATGACTTTTAATTTTGGTGTGAAGGAAACCAATTAAGATAATCAACTCAGAAAGGACATTAATTCTGGGAAAAAACCTATTCAAACTTGATTCCTTAAAAGGATTTAATTCTCTCCTCATAGAAACCAATCAAGGAAGTCACACAAGTGCAACAAATGTGCCCTGATAAATTAAACATATCTTTGATATATCCAATTTAAATAACAAAGGAAAACCATTCTAGAGACAACACAAATAACACATATGAATGAACATTAACAAATAATTGAACACCAAAATTTTTGGACACCAGATTATAATATTCATCTCCATTAAATTGCTTTAGAAGATATTACAATTCATGCTGGAAGTCTTTATTTATTTATTTCCTAATCTACTAATAGCTGCTTGCTCTGATTATTGATTCTTGCTTGATTGCTCCTAATGATCTTTGATTTTCATCTCTGATAAATACTTTGTAATTTTAGGGTTATGACCCTTCACATATATCCAGTGTGAACTTTTATTTGATTTAACTTTTATTTTCCCACTTTCACAAATATTTAATTTAATCTCCCTTTTGTTTTCATATCTCGATAAAATAATTTTTCCAATGTATTTTGCAATAATAACTATTGTCATCCCCTCTTGTATGAATTTTCACTTAATTCCAAAAAATATAACCTTCAAGTAAGAAATAATTACCCCCTCCATGAGTTTCTCGGTGAAAATGTCTTCTAGCCATTATATGTACTTTCATATGATTGAAATATTCTTTTAGGTAAAACAAATACGCACTCCCCTAGTAAAAATATTTCACATCTTGATGAAAATACATTACAACTTCATAATCTTCACTTTGCACATTTATCCCCACGGCATACAATCTTCATTTCTTCAACGTGAGTAAATTTAATAAAATCTTTCCCTGAAAAGTATTTATCAATCTCTAATGGAAATCACTTTTCCCCATGCTCTCATTGTGATTTTGTCTTCCGCCCTCGTTATATTGCTATATCGCTATATCGAAGGGACTAAAAAATCATTCACTCTGATATTAATAAGTTCATTCGATAATTCTCAAACTACTCATATGCTATTTTATCTTTTGGGACATTGAAGAGACTTAAAACCTTGTCTTCCTGATATGCTATAGTTTCTTCGATATAGGGTTTCATATGTGTTTTCACCTTTACCCTAACTGCAACCTCATTCCAAAGCTTCTTTTTCGGCATAGGCATGAGGACACAGGCAAAGGTTGCTGCATTTGGCTTTACATCTCCCAATTGCATTTACTTAAAAATCCTCAATGCTTTTTTAGCAAACCCATCTTGTGCATAGTCTTAAATCATTGTATCTCATGACGCAATACTTCGTAGAGGAATCATCTCAAAGAGCTTTAGGATTTCTTAATTAGTTTATTCTATAGAATTCCTGTAATCATTGTTTTCCATGAAACTTCATCTCATTCCAAGATTTTGTCAAACAATTCATGTGCAGTTTGTATGCTTCCACATTTTGCATACATGTCGATTAGGGAATTGGGAACTATAACATCTAAAAAAATATTTATTCCATTATGCTTTTATGGATGTCCATTTCTCGTTTTAAAGCATCCAATTCACCAACTTCCATGCTTGTCATGCTTATTATGGAGAGTTGTATGTATTACAAATGCAAAATGCCTGATGAAAGGATGGACATTTTTCTTATCGAAGTACTTTCCTGAGAATACGGTTAATAATTGAAGGTATACAGAGTAATCTTTAGGGGAGTTGTGTATGTGCATTGCCTTTTTCAATTGTCCCTCTCTACTCTACAGTCTAGATCAAACATATTTCAGTAGGCAACGAGATACTACCTGAAACACTTTACACAACAAATCTCTTTCATGCCATGCAAAATATCTACATTGCACTCCAATCCTTGAATCTACAAAATGACATCAAGGTCTCTACAACTTAACAATTCTTATCCTCCCTTTGCAGGAACCTTCAACCCTAATCTCATTCCAATTATACAGTCCATCTTGAACTTCCTTTCACAGACAAAATCCCCATTTATGGCATATGTATGCCCCTGTTTTGCCTATATCTTTGATCCCAAAGACATTTCTCTGGCTTATGCATTGTTCCAAATGCAGACCCCCAACGAAGTGGAGTACAAGAACTTGTTTGATACAAGTGTAGATGGTCTCATTTATGCCATGAAAAAGTTGGGCCATCCAGACATTCCCATGGTTATTGTTGAAAGTGGGCGACCTTCTGATGGGAATGCTAATGGCGGTGCAAATATAACCAATGCACAGATTTACAATAATAACTTTATCAAGCATATTTTTTTTGGGCAAGGGGCTCCCAAGAAGCTTAACTAGGCCATGAAGGCTTTTGTGTTTTCCATGTTTAATGATGATTTGAAGCTTGGAGATATTACTGAGCAACATTTTGGACTCTTTCAACCTACTTGAAGCACAAGTTTACCTTGTGAACTTCACTAGTTAAAATGTAGGCAGTGGATTGCATATTGCCCCACATACATTTTATAAGGTCTGTAACATGTGAGTATGGTCATGGTTTCAAAATTTACTCCCAAACAATAATCAAATTCAATGTTCCCCCAATGCCGTGGTATTGCCTTCTCACGGGAATATGAAAGTAAGCATCACATTTAGATTTGCACTGTGAATAAAAAGGATGGGTCATATTTATCACAAATTTGTGAGAGGAAATGGTGGAAGTATTCTGCATCCTCAATATCAAGGTAACAAGGGGTTAGATGAATGCCACCACCAACCCAACCAGGGACTACATCTATCTCAAAATATTGTACATATACTTGAAATGTTGGGCCATAAGATTTTTTGGAGTGAAAAACAAGAGAAAATGCCCTAGCAAAATAATGACTACCAGCTTCAATATATCCCAGACCACTCATAGACTTAGTCCTTGCTTCTGAAAGTTGACCATGAGCTATTGAGACATTTACAACTCACTTTTTCCGACAGATTGCCATTTCCTGTTATATCTCCCAGAATATCTTCAAAAGTCTAAGAACCATTTAGTTTCCCCTTCACTTCTGAGTTAGTGCTCATAACAGGCAAAGTCACTCTCCGTGCTTCCTTGAAGATTTACCCTTTAATGCTAACTATAGTCCTTATAACTCATGGACTAAAATAACATATTTCTATATTCTTGCTGAGAGAATCAACTACAAGTGATCCTAACAATCCAACTTCAACCCAATATAATCTATTTGGAACATGATATGCCATTTCTTAGAGTTTTCAATCTGCTCTGCGATTTGAATTGCCAACTCCCAACAATAATAATTGTATGACACATGTTGGGTCCTATTATGGGCCTGGTGAATTTCTTTTTGTTTTGAAATAAATTTTTGTCCTGAATTAACTTGAGGCTGCATTTGTATGCTCTTGGGGTGAAAAATTGAAGTGGGTTGTCACTAGAATATGCTTTCTAACATCTTTGCACAATGACCAAAACGAGTCAGGTGGCCTCCAAAATCACCCTAGAAAATTGGCCAAACAATCTCCTTGAGTCATGAAAATGCACAGGCATGTAGACATTTGAACCAAGAATTCAATGAAACAAATAGCTTAGCAAGATCCATCCCAATGTGCAAAATATTTAATGCCAAAGTAGCTCACTCAACATTTTCTGGAACTGTATCTGACAGAAACCAATTAGGGCTCACCAAGTCACCATTTAAAAAAAATACCAAATCACCTCCTGGGAAGCTACCACTGGTAACACTAGATCATTTAGGTCCATTGAGCAAGTGTGCAAAGGGTTTTCTTTCCAATCCACTTCTTTCATGAAATATTAAAAGACCAAGTTGACCCCTTGAAAGTTTTTCTGGAAATGTAGTCATCAAAATAGTGAAAATTCAATTTGCTTTTGATTTTGAAAAAATAGCAAATGAGGCGCTGGGGCCTTGAAAATAGACATGGGAGTAGATTATCATAGGGAAAATTTAGGACATCAATTAGTTTTCCATGAAAATCATCCAGTTTCTAGATATTGGCTTCCAAAGTTGACCTCCTGGGTAGATTTAATACTGTGCAGACAACAAACCTTTTCAGAACCCTCCAACTTGATGCTTGAAAACCCAGTCAAATCTAATCATGGGAGGCTGAAATCAGATATGCACACTCACATATGATAGATGAGTATGCCTACCAAGTGGTTTGACATGAAAGTGAACATGATTCAAAATATGATTCTCCAAAGTAGGTCATTGGGAGAAAAATTTTAGATACATTTCTGAGTGCAACGATCAAATTTTTCATAATGGGAACCTAAAATTTTGCCAAAAATTGTAGGAAATTTTAGGTCCCAACAAGTTGAAGGTCCACTAGTGGCTATGTGTTTACTTTGTTTGGAGGAGCTATGAGTTGGATGAGTAAAAGGTGACCCACAATTGCTTTATCTACCATAGAAGTAGAGTAGATGGTTGCTACACATGTCTCCAAGGAGTTAGTATGGTTATAGAGATTGTGTACATGTATTGCTTTTGATTGTAGGACTATTTAGATTGGATATGATAGCCATAGTAAAATTTGTTTTGCCAAGAATCCTATGTATCATGCTTAGACTAAGCATGTGGATGTTCAGTATCACTTGTTTAGGAAATGGTTGCAAATGGACATATTAAGTTGAATAAAATCAACACTCAGTTGAATGTTGCAAATTATATTACCAAACTTTTGAGCACATAAAAGTTCACTCGGTGCAGGGAGGCCATGGGCCTTGTTATTTGTACTTAGTTGATTTATGTTTTCCTATGGATGTATTGACAATGTATGATGTCAAGTGAGAGAATGTTAGGGTTAAGGTGCCATCAACCTTGTAAATCCTATGTATTTAATTACTCCTAATATTCTTTGTAAATCAATCATAAGGGATGAGGTATTCCCATCGACAGTAAATATTTTCTTACTGGTATAGTAATTAATTATTTACTAGCAATAGTAATTAATTAATTATTGGCAGGTAGTTACCAGGTTATATTTATTGTTCAAAGCATCTTAGTAATAGTAAATGAGGTGAGTTGGAGAATCTAGGCGTCCATATTTGGGAGAGCTATTTTGGTGTGTTATGATAAATGCCATAAGTTGTAATAACATCTATGATAGCTTACAACTATCATAAGGTGTAAGGGAATCAATGATAGCATATGACGACAATTATTATCATGTAAGTGACTATTATTGGTCCTAGGTGCCCATATTGGGAAGATGCCAATGACAGTTGTAAGAGAGTCTGTAAGGGACCTATTTTGAGCATGTAGGTGAGATTCCCAAGATGAGGGCATTATATTTTACCCAACTTAGGCACCACTTTTGGTAGCTTCTTCATGAAGCTTCTGTTATTCTATAAAATAAGCCATAGAGAAGTGCAAAAGTATGAATTGATGAGTTTGCTTTGCAGGTAAATAGGTGTTGCCAGATTGGATGCATGATTGAGGAAACTTGATGTATTGTAGTCTTCTTTCAAGATAATACAATGGTTTTCCCTCTTTTCCTTGTGGAGTGTTTTACTTGAAAGGGTTTTATCCACGTAAATATGTGTATTATGTGTAAGGGTCTTGAGTATTGTTGTTATCTTTGATGCTTGGTTCATATCTCCATTGATATTCTACAATCTTTTTTTCAGATTTTCATATTGTAGTGGTTGCCTTCATTTCTAACAATTAGCTCCCATCAAGCCCAAGTGAAAGGCAAAGTTGAAGTTAAGGCCATTGTTAGTTCTTATGCAGTAGTGATATGGTAAGTAAAGAAAAGATGTGCATCTCAAAAGGCATCATATATTATATGCATGAGATGGTAAGAAGAATAAAAGTAGTAGAAATGCCCTTATTAGAAATGGGAGAAGATTAAATAATGGAGATAAAACATTATAAGGAGATAGCCCTAATAGGGAGGTTCGATTATACATGACCTAATCTCTCCAATTTGTACAAATGGGTTAAGTAGATGTGGAAACTATTTTTGGTAGCTACTATGGTCCTTTACTTCCATGTACAAGGGTCTTTTGTTATGGTAAGTGATTCAGAAGATGATTATAATAAGATACTTAAGAAGGCCCTTGGAGTTGGTATACAACCACCTTTTTTTGAAACCCTGGTTTCTTGAGTTAGCCCCATTAACAAATTTTTTTTGGTTTTCATCTATTTGGGTAGCAATGTCAAATCTTCCTTTAGCTTTTTGGCTATGTTTGACATTGAGAAATATAGGGAACTTGTTAGGTAAATTTACAATGTTATCACAAGAAACACATAGGCATGTGCTAACCTCCAAAACAATAATCTTGGTTTAAATGGACTTATCTCAAGGTATTACCATTAGAAATAGGTCTAAAAATGGGAAGTAAGATTTGGAAACAAATATTAGACTGTGAAAATCTAGATTTATGCTACTAGAACTATTTTGAGGTTGGTCATATAGTTGTGGAATGTGGATATTAGGTCACTCCTCATGGTGGAAGGATGTATTACCAAATCATATGCTTGTGGTTTGTACATTTGATTCACCTATGAATAGTCTAGTGAAGAAGGAAATGGAGATATTGAAGATCCCAAAAGAAGGTACTGTGGAACACATGCAAGAAAATGAAGGGTTTGTAAAAAGAAAATAATCACCAAGGATAAAGAGGGTTAAGGAGATGGTTTTAGTGTAGTAAGTATTAGGATAGTGTGATATTTAATTGCAATCCTAATGTATTCTTTTTTATGCATCTCCAACCATCTTGGAATAGGTACTTGGACATCTATATTGTTGAGAGATATTATTATTTTATTATTATTCTCCTTGTTGACTTGGAATATTAGTTGTAATGACATTCATGAAGGAATTAGAATTGGTAGTGGTGGTTATGAAGATATTTTTGCATATATCTCAACTTGGGCATGAGAATCGAGTAGTAGGGCATCTTGAATATTATTGATGCGTCCCATATGAATTAGGTGATGGTTTTGGATGCCTGGATTGGGATATGAGCCATTATAAAGGATTTAGAAGTCCAATATGATGTCTATTATTAGTATGTAGGTTATTTTTTCTATTCATGGCTCATTGGGGGTTACATTTACTATTCTTGGAAGAGCCTCTTCATTTTGGATGTGGGATTTTTTGCATTTTACCATGGTTCGATGGTATATTGTTTTGGGAAATCATTTGTGGTATTCCTCTCCCATTTATTTATAAATTGGAGGCATGAGATAGTAGTTTCATTATGTTATTTCATAGGTATACCGGTGCTATCGAAATGTTGTAAAATTGAAGGGAGTTAGAGTATTGCATATGATGCCAAATCTTCCTTTAGCTTTTTGACTATGTTTGACATTGAGAAATATAGGGAACTTGTTAGGTAAATTTATAATGTTATCATAAGAAACACATAGGCATGTGCTAACCTCCAAAACAATAATCTTGGTTTAAATGGACTTATCTCAAGGTCTTACAATTAGAAATAGGTCTAAAAATGAGAAATAGTATCTAGAAACAAATATTAGACTGTGAAAATCTAGATTTATGATACTAGAACTATTTTAAGGTTGGCCATATAGTTGTGGAATGTGGATATTAGGCCACTCCTCATGGTGGAAGGATGTATTTCCAAATCATATGCTTGTGGGTTTTACATTTGATTCACCTATGAATAGTCTAGTGAAGAAGGAAATGGAGATATTGAAGACCCCAAAAGAAGGTAATGTTGAACAAATGCAAGAAAATGAGGGGTTTACAAAAAGAAAATAATCACCAGGGGTAAAGAGGGTCAAGGATATGGTTTTAGTGTATTAAGTATTAGGATAGTGTGATATTTAGTTGCAATGCTAATGTATTATTTTTTATGCATCTCCAACAATCTTGGAATGGGTACTTGGATACCTATGTTGTTGAGAGATTATTATTTTATTATTATTCTCCTTGTTGACTTGGAATATTAGTTGTAATGACATTCATGAAGGAAGTTGAATTGACAGTGGTGGTTATGAAGATATTTTTGCATATATCTCAACTTGGGCATAAGAATCAAGTAGTAGGGCATCTTGCATGTTATTGATGGGCCCCAATGAATTGGGTGATGGTTTTGGATGCCTGGCTTGGGATATGAGCCATTATGGAGGATTTAGAAGTCAAATATGATGTCTATTATTAGTAAGTAGGTTATTTTTTCTATTCATGGCTCATTGGGAGTTACATTTACTATTCTTGGAAGAGCCTCTTCATTTTAGATGTGGGATTTTTTGCATTTTACCATGGTTCGATATATATTGTTTTGGGAAATAATTTGTGGTATTCCTCTCCCATTTATTTATAAATTGGAGGCATGAGATAGTAGTTTCATTATGTTATTTCATAGGTATACAGGTGCTACCAAAATGTTGTAAAATTGAAGGGAGTTAGAGTGTTGCGGATGTATTCTATTCTTGAAGATTAATACATTCTTGATCCTCTCTTTGATGGTGGAGTTTTTTCCTGAAAGAATTTCTCCATATACATATGGTGTCATGGGTTGCAACTTTATGGTGTTTTAATTTTCTTATTATTGATTTTAAACACTCACATAATCTTTTATGGGTAATCCATGTTGTTGAAAAAATTAAAAAAATATATTTGTATATATATTTTTAAGTTTTCATTGTAAGCTTTATTCACTGGTATAACAACAGGAAGACTCTAAAAGAGTAGAACATGATAGGAATATGGAAGAGGATATAAAATAATTAGAAGAGGATTCATGTGATTCTAGGACAAAAGATTAAGGAAAGGAATATATGAGTAAAGAGGAAATTTAAAACTTCCAGAAATGACACATGATAACTTAGAAGATTATTCACATATGCACAAACTCTTAAACTCATTTGTAGAAGATTTTACATCAAAAGTTGGGAACAAAAGTGAGAATGGATTGGATGAAGGAAAGTCTCTATGCTCCTAATAATCAAGAATGGACTACAACTAACAAAAAGAAATCCAAAAATAAAAGGAATTATCATAAAAAATGGTGCTAATGGTGCACTTAAAATGGGAAAAAATGAATGTGTGCTAGATTGAGGGTGTAGTAAATTAGTTTGGTATCCTTGAAGGGTCTTCTAATTGTTAGTTTCATATATTTTTGATATAAGTATTAATTGTTAAAGAAGGTTGTATTATGATTTGATTTCTCTAGGGCATGGTCTCCTATAGACCCCCCACTACTTTATCTAAAAATAAAACTAAACATAGTGATCAACATCACTCCTAACAAAACCAATCTCTAATGCAAAAGCATCAAATTTTTGATACCGCATCTAAGATGACTACTTCAAACCATACAAGGATTGATTTAACTTTCAAACTATATTTTCCTTTCCTTTCACCATAAACGTATTAGGTTGTTTCATATAAATATCCTTTTTGAGATCCCATACAAAAAAGTAATTTTAACATCTATTTGATCTACTTCAAAATCATAAGCAACAACAATAGAAAGTAGGAACCTAATAGGCATAAATTTAGAAATAGAAAAAATCCACCAAAATCCACCCTCTCAACTTGGGAGTAACCTTTTTCCACCAATCTAGCCTTGTATCTTCCAACTTACCATCTACTCCAAACTTTTTCTTAAGCACCCACTTACATCTAATAGGATTCATTCCCTTAAGAACTCAACTAGATCCCAAGTCACACTTATCTAGAGGCACCATTTCATCTTGTATGGAATCCATTCAAGACTTGTACTCTAAATAAAGAGCTTCCTTCACAAATATAGGTTCATAGTTAGTACAAGATAATTCAAATACACAATTTAAATTTTGTAGGATATACCCATCAACTAGTTTTTGTTGCCTTGTGAACCTCCACAAGGGTGTAGTAAAAGGATCATGTTATTATTCTTATAAACTATCTTCCAAACCTTCTCCTTCCTCTACGTACTCGTATCCAACCTATTCTTTCATACATGCATCTTCCTACTTCTTAATTTTACTTTCAAAATGCATTGTCTTCTTTTCTCTTTCCTTTGACTTTTCAAAATAAGAAATAACTCTAAGCTCCCTAAAAATCACATTCTTAGAGAAAACAACTTTCAAGGTTAGAGGATTCTAAATATTATAACCCTTAACATTCTCACCATATCCAATGAAAACACACTTTTTAGCTTTAAAATCTAACTTAGATCATTTTTCTTTAGTTACATGAACATAAGACTCACAACCAAAAAATATGATGCATGAAATAAATGGTTTCTTACCTATCCATACCTCATATGGTGTCTTATTAGCTAGAGTAGAACAAGGAGATCTATTAACCAAATAAAAAACAATACTTATAGGCTCTATCCAAAAACAATGATCTAATTACACAATACTCAACTTGCTTTTGTCTCTATTTATTAATATCCAATTCATTCATTCTACAACCCCATTTTGTCACAATGTGTATGGATTAGTTTTCTATCACACAATACTTGCATATATACATAAATCATCAAATTCCTTAGATCAATATTCATCTCCATTATCCAACATCAAGACCTTTATATTCCTATTTGACTATTTCTTAAGAAGAGTCTTAAAACATTTAAACTTAGAAAAAACATCATATTTATATTTCAAAAGATAAATCTAGATAAATCTCAAGTTGTCATCAATAAATGAAACATAGTAACAAGGCTTACCAATGGAAAAAACATCCACAAGACTAAATACATTGTTGTGATTAACTTCCAAAGCTCTCTTAGCTCTAGTACTTCCAAAAATAAATTTTACTCTACTCTATTTACCAAACACATAGTACTCATAAAAATATGCAGAATAACTCAATAAAAACTCCACCATATTTTTATTGACCAAGGTATTAAGACACTTTTCACCAATGTAGCCCATCCTATGGTGCCACAATATATATGAATCAGAATTCTTTGCTACATTGGCAAAGTTATAAAATGTATATACTTCCAACTCAAACAAGGTGTTAGGTCACAAAAATGTAGGTCATTAACCCTAAGAGGTTGCCAAGCTCTCTTGAGGTTTTTGGCTAACGACACGGGGCAGATATGGCTAAAACCCCCTTCACTTCAAGCTTTTCCAGACCTAGGTGGGTATACCTTGATTATTTATGCAAACTTGTGTTACCTTCACAATGGCAAATGAGTGTGAAGTAGCTAGAAAAAATTGCTTCTATTCTATTTGTATGAGTTCGAAATAGGTAAACAAGGTTATGGAGTAAAAGGATTGTTTATGAAACAATTATAACTAATGATTTATTTATTGGGCAAAGAGTCAAGAGTTAATGGTATATGGATCTATATATTGACTTAACTCAGATTGTTAGGCACTTGTACAAATGTGCAAGAATGTTGAGTTGCAAGGTTCCTCTTATTAGATCCCAATGATATTTCCCCAAATTGCTATGACCAAGAGAAAGGATTTTAATTCTTTCAGGAAGGAAACCAACTAAGATGACTTGTTCAAAGGATTTTAACCCTTGGGTAGAGACCAATAAACATAGACTACTTAGCAGGACTTAAATCAACTTCCCACAGAAACCAATCACACGGATCATACAAAAACAACAAATGTGTATTGATAAATTAACTATATCCTTGATATATTAATTTAACCAACTTAGGAAACCATTTTGGAGATAACCATGCAGCCCATTAATATTAAAATCAACACACCAATGGAACATCAATTCTCTGATCCACCAAATAACTCTGATTCTTTGTATTAATTTAGAAATTCATACTTTACTAGGAAACAAAGACATATATAAATAGATATATTTAAATATTGTTTTTTGTATTGCAAGTATATAATTGAGAAAATTGTTGTTATTCAAAATGGCATTGGTATCCTACTTTATAGGATGCGAACAAGCTTCAGGCCTAAAACATTGTTTCTTTTCATAATTGCAGCTTTTCAAATAACTAATGCGTAATTAGGAAATAGAAAGAGGAATAGAAGCATATGCAGTGGTCAGGTTTTGGGCTCCATTAATCATCATAGAGGGACCTGTGACCCATAGGTCTGGCAAGGTCCTCCTCATCTCCATGATACATATTGACATGTCTGCATTGTTTGTTGTATCAAAAAATTGTATTGCATCCACCTCCTTATAATGCCCTGGCTATGAACAAATTTACCCTGCCAATATGATAAATATAATCCTGATCAACGCATGTATTTGTAGCAATTAAATTGTTCATCGCTGACTCTAGGGTGAATATCTTCCCCAGACACACATAGGTGTTCTCTGTCACCTTTTCCTCATTATGTATATTTTCAAGAAGTAATTGCAATAGTTGACTCAATTCACTTTTCCAAATGTCCTTGTCTTGTAGATTACCTTCAGCATTGAAAAAATTTGGAAGTACGAAATTAGGATGTGGACCAAAGTCATTCAAATCTTCTGTTAATATACTGTTAAATTTTTCATGTTCATCGATTAGGTCATTATATTCCTTGAGCACCTATTCTCCAATGCTAGATTTTGCATTCAATCCCTCTTTTGTTTCCGACATCCTAAGGTGCAGCCTTTTGTGTTCTTGATACATTTGGTGTGTTCTCTTGTGTAGATCCCAAACTTTATCACTGTGTTCCATTATTTTATCAAACCTTCTTTGAACTAATTCAGAAGCCATATTATATTTAACAACTTTTAGTTTAGTTTCAAATTGTTCACTTTTCTTTTGATACTTCTCTGCTTTGAGCTTCCAATAATTGGTATCTTCTTTGGCTTCTACAACCCTCTTGCCAGCCTATAGGTATGATGAATAACTGCTAGATGAAGGCAATTTATCCTTGTATGTGGCAATTTCTTGCATGAGCCTTGCATTTTCTGCCATATAGTCATTGTTCCTCCTTACTAGCTGCTCAATTTGTGCCTTTGTGAATCTTACAACATTCACATTTAAGTTGGCAGTCTCAATAGGGTCTGCATCTTCAACCCTTTGAATCATCAGGTGACCAAAGACTTCATTTAGGTTGCTTATAACCTATGGCTTCTTATGTGGTGGATACAGTGACCATATCAATAATGTTTGCTTATTGGGATCATACCCTGATCCAGATTTAATCTTATCAAGGGCCTCAATGCTAAGTTGCATCTTTTTATCCTATTTTTTTCTTAAAGTATCAAACATAATTGCATAAGTCATATCCCATCCTGGAACTAACATCACTCCTACTTCTTGGAGCAATTCCCTTCCCTTTTCAGGAGTCATATCCTTCATAGCCTTATCAATTTTTGATTGAAGTTCTTACAAAACTTCATCTTAGATCTCAAGAGTAATATTTTCTATTTATTCTCTTGTTTGTTTTGCTTTATATTCATACAAAAAGGACTTGAACTCTAAAGTCTTAATGAATTCATCATCTGTAATAAATTTTTTACTGGCCAAATATCTCACATCTTCTATTAACTCATATGAGGTTTCTATTTTAACCTCTTCTCTTTCTTCAGGAGGTTTATATTCTTCAATGAGGGGCTAGGATGCTTGCAGGTCTTTATTCTCTCCCTCCTCTTCTTCTTCAACATCAAAAGAAATGTCAGGAGTTTGCTGAGGAGACAAATGAGCAATGAGGACTTCATCCTCAAATTGTGTTTCTCTAATAATTCTCCCTTTTCTTTCAAAGACATGAGGAGGAACATTCTCAATCAATTCTAAAGCATTTTCAATCAATGCATCCAAACTTTTGATAGGATGATTAATATTCATAAAAGCACCTACATAATTGAGGTTTTGAGCTACCCTCCAAGCCTCGGCCAACATTATCTTAGGGTACAAACTTCTTCTCTCAATTGCAGTGTGCTCATGCTGGTTTCTAATTAGGTCATCATCCATAAACAATACATGGTGATACTTTTTAAATTTTTTATTGGCTTTGACTATGCATATAAATTTTTTTGGGTCAAAATTCTCTCTGGCATTTCCTGAAGGTAACCTGAAATACTCCAATCTTTTATCAATTAATTGATACCCCTTATCAGGCATAGCTGTGAAGTCTCCAAAGCACAAGGTTCCAAGCATGAAAGATTGCTTATTGGAACTTTTGAAATGCATGAAATCTGAATAAGCAAGCTGGCTCACAATTTCTAAGTAAGCAATTCTGTCCGGACACATTTTTGGCAACAAGAAAGGGGCCTTCAAATCCAAACACCCTTATTTTTGCGCAGTCACTATAAGAGTACCAGTCACCCCAATTGTGACTGAACTTTCCATGCTCGTACTTGCCTTTAGGCCTTAATTTTTTTTGTATTTCTATTGACAAATTATAATCATAAGGGTGGCCTAACAACATATACATAGGTTTCACAAAGTATTCTTCAAAATAGAGGTAGTGAAACCTCTTACAACAGATATCCCATATAATGGTCCACATCTGAATAGGTTTGATATCCCCATTCCTGTCCAAATCTCTAACTCTCAAACACTCATTCCATAGTCCATAATTTTGTCCTTCATATAAAATGAGGTACATCAACAAAGAATAATGACTAAACTTACTGCCCCCTCCTTTCATGGAGACCAACTCATTGTGAAGAGCATTGGCCAGGAATTCAGCATAATCAAAACATAATGCTTGCTAACTTTGCACATCAACAGCCAGAACCATGGGAGCAATTTTCATAAACAAAGAGGCTTCAATGCCAAGCAACCGACACATAGAGTAATAGATGTATTGGAAATATTTTTCAAATAGCTCTACAGAATATGGGGGATCCCTTTGTCACTGAAAACACTCTAAGTTTATTTTCTTTGTCCCAAGGTCTGTGCATGGGTAATCTCCACCTTTTATATTTGTTGCTCACATTGTAATATTCATTGAGCAAATCTCAGATTCTAAATTTCACATCAAAGCTACAATCTAGTTGAAAGAGCATTGATATATAGTCTTTTGTGACAAGGAAAAAACCCATTCCATCCTTCAGTTTGACCAATTGGTTATGAGGATTATAGCTTTTGGCTATGACGTTTAGATATTGAACATTCATGAACACATTTGGCACTATGAGTCTCCTCAAAGTCATTCTCTAGGGGTTTGAAACTAGTGTATGCCTATGCATCCTTTTGTAATGACACAGGAAGAGGTCATACCCTCTCATGGGCGTCCATATATCTCCTACACATTTGTAAGTATCTTCTAACTTCTTTGCGTTAGGATTTAATTAAGTTTTTCTCTTAGACCTCTGACTAGACTTTGGGCATTGGTCTATTAGGTCCTGGTTTAGATGTCTTTCATCTAGTCTTTGTCTTTTGACCCTAGGGTTTTCAGTTATTTCCTCAACACCATGCAAGAGAATTCTACTATTTAAAATGCAATTTGACCTAGTAGCTATAAATTTTGTGCTCAGAATACTTACTTGAGTTCTCTAGTTGTATTTTTTGCAGAGGCCCCCCCTTGCTCCTATGTTTGCATAATGAATTAAATTCTCTTAGGAATATTTTTGATATGCTCAGCTCTGTGTATTAATTGCAGCTTTCACATCATTGGGAGGACATTAAATTCAAAATGGGAAATTTCTTGTCATCTTATCGAAATAATCAATTCTACTTAAGGGGTTTGTGATTCTTTATTATACTCGGGATTTCGTTATGACCCAAATGGGTGTCATGCTGAAATCTTGTTTTGTCAAGCCCCTTCGACATCTATTTTTCCTTTCGATATCCCCTGACTTATCGTTATGCTCGCCTTTTCAAAGGGACAAGTTATTTCCTTTCTTTGACATTCCGTATTCTTTTTCTTGTTTTTTCTTTGTTTGGCATTCTTTGACAGTTTTTTGGCAGGACTAAAATTTGAGTCATTCCGATATTCTGAATCTCTTCTAATTATATTTTAATATTCTACTAGTGGAATGTCAAGTCAATATTCCTTGGTCCCTTTGATATGCCTTTATGTTCGGAGTGTCGAAGAGACTGTAAAAAGGCTCACCCCGATACTCTGACTTTCTTTGTCCCTTCAATTTTTGGCATCAACCTGAAACAACATCAAATGTTTATCTTTAGTTTTTCGAAGAGACTGTAGGATGATTCTCTCTGACAAGGCGATTTCTTCTTGATATGTTTTGTATCATGTTGTCGCTTTATCAGTGTGACAGATTCAAGTGTCACACCAATCTCTTGATGTATCCTTAACTTCTTTCAGAGGATCGAAGAGACCTAAGCGAGTCACTCTGATATGCCACATGTCTTTGATTTTAGGGTTAAGACTTCTATGACATGATTTTTGAATGATATGGGTGTTTTTAATGTGGCCTTTTTGGTTTTAGGATGAAAGCGACTGATCAGGGATGCATTAGGATGAAAGCAATTGATCAAGGATGCATTAGGGCTTAATGGAAATTTTTTTGTTGTAAGAATATCATGATGGTGAGAAATGGGGTTTAAATGAAAATTTAAAGATTTGAAATTTTTGTCCCAACATTGGCTCTATCTAGGGATGAATGGCTGTGAGGTCATTACAAGAATCCAGAATCACTCTCTGGGATGCAGACTAATGGAGGTGGGGTATGGAAATGAAATCCTAGTCTACTGTGCATGGAAAAGATCTTTTAAAAAGAGAGAAGATATTTCAAGAATTGTCCATACACTGGCAATCTCCTGTTATTCTTAAATGTACTATGCATGGAAAGATTTTATGAGAAGAAGTGTTTCAGGAATTGTCCATGCACTTGCAATTCTTGTTCTTTACCACTCATGTTTTGCAAGTAATAAGAATCTTCACCACATTTTCCAGTGATGACAAATGGGCCTATCCATAATGCTTCAAACTTGCCATGCTTTCCTTTATCCCGTCCCCTGGTATTCCACATGAGGACCATATCATCCACCTTGAATTTTCTTTCCTTGGTCATTTTGTCAAAGAGATATTTCATCTACAACTACAATTTTTCATTTTGTTTCTACTCACTTGTGTTCTAATTTCATCAAGCTCAGTCAATTGTTCCAATCTTTCTCCCATAGGCTCAGGGCTATCCAAATCTTCTTAGAGAACAAACTTATATACTGGTATAAGGTTATGCATAGGTAGTCTAGCATGGGCACCATACACCAACTCAAATGGGGATTTTCCTGTGGCCTTTTTTATGGTCACCCTATTTGCCCATAGAGCTAATTTTAACTTTGAGTCCAATGCCTTCTTATTATTTTCCAACATCCTTTTTATTATCTTGATGATACTTTTATTGCTAGATTCTGCCTGTCCATTGGCCTGGGGATGGTATGTGAAGCATATGAAATGGTTATACCATAAGACTCACAAAATGACTTAAATTCTGTTGACTCGAAGCACATGCCATTATCGGTGATGAGTTTCACTGGTACTCCAAATCTAGTGATAATATTCTCAAAAAGAAAGTTTATCACTATCTTGCTAGTAGCTTGTTTTGTTGGAATAGTTTCTATCCATTTGGTGAAGAAGTCAGTGGCTACCAAAATCCACTTATGTCCACCACTAGACCTTTATGTAATTTCTCCTATAAAATCAAGTCTCCATTGGTGAAATGGAGCTTCCACTTGCATTTGTTTGAGTGGTAAGGCTCCTTGATAATTGAGTTTACTAGAAAATCTTTGGCAGGCTTCACATTTCCTTACATAGTTGTGAGCATCTTTAAAAACTTTAGGCCAATAATATCCAGACTTTAATATTTTATGGGCAGTGGTTCTAGCTGAGAAATGTCCTCCACATACACATTTATGCATTTCTTGCAGCATTTTTTCTGCCTGTGCCTTATCCAAGCATAGTAATAAGACACCATCCTAGTTCTTCCAATACAAGTCCCCATCCATAAAAATATATTTCAAGGCATGGAGTTTCAATGTTCTCTTTTGATTATCACTTAGGCTTGGAGGGCATCTCATGTTCTTTAGATAATACATTATGTCAGTATACCAAGAAGTATGTTCAATGCTTGCAATAGCATTGTTTTCTTCACTCATGTTATAAATTTGTGCTACCTCCAAATTTGATTCTACCATTAATTTGGCTAGACCTTTCCCTCTAACAAGTTTGGTTATTTGAATGTCAATATTGAATTCTTGGATTCTATTAATCCATCTGCATCTTCGCCCAGTGACTTCATTTTGAACAAACACATCCTTTACTATAGCATTTTGAACATAGGCTATTACTTGAGCTCCTATCAAATAAGGCCTGAATGATTTAACTGCCTTCACCAGAGCATAAGCTTGTTTTTCTGTTATGTCATATTTTAATTCTACCCCTTGAAGTGATTTGCTGAAAAACGAGATAGGTTGTTCAAAACCTTCCTTATTCTTTTGCAACATTACTGCAGCCACTGTGTGAAATGATGCAAAGCAAAATATTTGAAATGGTTTATCAAATTCTAGAGACTTTAATATAGGAGCTTCTTTAATTGATCTCTTAATAGCTCCAAATGTACCAATGGCTTCTTCAATCCAATCTACCTTTTCTCCTTTCTTCAACATTTTGGAGATAGGTTTTACTATCTCTGCAAAGTTTGGGATGAATCTCCTAACAAAATTGATTTGGCCAAAGAAAGAATGTATGGCTTTTATATTTCTTGGAATAAGGATTCTATCAATAGTTTCTACTCTCTCAGGATCAATTTTTACTCCATCCTTCAAAACTATATGACCAAGTAATTTACCTTCTGTTACACAAAAATGACATTTCTTTGGATTTAATGAGATGCCATATTCTAAAGCTCTGATGAAAATGTTTTCAAGATGTGCACAATGGTCCTTAGCCTTCTTGGAATATGTTGTCAAGTCATCCTGATAGACTACCATGATAACATTTATCATGTCAGCAAAGGCTACATCCATAGCTCTTTGAAATATTGCTCCTGCATTCGTGAGACCAAATGGCATTCTCACATATACATATTGTTGATGACTGTTTTGATGCAATCATAACAATAAGTTAAAATTCACATAAAATGAACTGAAACTATACTTGAAAGATAAGAAGGAATCATTTGGTGATTCAACTAATCCCAAGTCTACAATGGTTCGGTTGGTCAAGTTCAGTTGGTCAATGTGAAGCTGTAATGTTCAAGGGGCCTTACGTAGTTTAGGTTTGTTTTGTGGTTTACTGGACTAAGAATATGCAAAGAGGTCATAGATTTCAACAAGTATTCTGTTCATTTGCATACAAGTGATACCGGGCTGCAAGTTTCAGAGGGTTTTCTTGGATTTTTTGCAGCTTTCTTCTTTATCTATTTATGAAAACTGTCTACTTATAGCTCTGTTATGCATGCTTCTTCAAATTTGAGACAATTTCCTTTAGATTTCTACGTTTTCAGCTAAATATTTCAGATGGGTTGGGAAAAGTTAGAAAGATCTAATCTATACCTCACTTAATCTACAGAAGGATCTAAGTGTTTCTGTTATGCACTATGTAAATACCATGGTAATTTGATCAAATCCACAGTAAAAACCCTAAATGTAAGTTCTGAGCATTTTCACAAACATACATTTAAAATTGCAAGCTCTCAAAGAAGATATTTTGAAACACAAAGAAGAGCAAGAGAACACTCAGAAGATAGATGCAGAACTCCAGATTCTATTGTATTAGAAATGAATAGCCATACATGATTTACAATGTAAGAATGACTCTTAGTTTCATTGATCATACTACAGAGAACTTACAAGCTTTACAGATACAGTAAGGCAGCCAGACATTCCACGCGCACCTTACTGCAGACAAACAGGCGACCTCCTTCTTCTACTCTGAACTATGCCCAGAAAGACTCTACAATTCTGGCAAAATCCTAAAATCCCTGTGTGTAGCCCCTGTTGTAAAGTATTACAGTGTAGAGAGGCACAATATAAAGACATTCTGATTGTCCTCACTACAGCAAAAAACCTAACTGAACCCCTGGTTCAAACCCCTAGTTACAGCAATAAATGCAGGTGAACCAGTTCTCAAAAATATCTCAGAGCAGTGGTCAAATCTGGGCGAAATATTGCCCCTTCTGAGAAGTTCCGGCAGCTGGGTAATAACTTCTGTTTGTCTTTTGTGATAATACCCTCAGCTGCAACCTTCTTCTTTACTTGAATGGCCGTGACTTTTCACGCACTTCATCCTTATCTTCTTGCTCCTGAGATTAGATCTTCTACCTCCATGAGGTCACTGCGCTGACTTTCCAGCTGCTTCCTCAACTGCAAGCCTGGAAGACAAGACAAGCAATAAGTTTCACATTTATCATAAAAACAGCATGAAATTAAAATAACCGTTTAAACCCAGGTGACTGCGCAAGATGGAGAAAATCGGATCCAGAAATCCTCTCAAAACGCGTCAAAAAATGCGTTCAGACTGCTCAAGATTCACGGGTCAACCATCGCTGACCGAAAAATGCCAGAGGCGCCAAAAAAAATGCTTTAAAATTCCACCGCCTCATTTCCCGCCCATCGGCATGACCATCGCTGTCGGTGCGTCAAAAAAACATGTTGGCCGACATACTTCATCATCATGATATTCCACTTTTGCATATTGGAGAAAAGAACAACATCATCATCATCATCATGTTGAAGAAGAATAGGAGGATATGAATATAATCATGCTGCCGAGGAAAGGAAGATGATGGTGACGTCATCATGATATTCGGGCTTCATTGAAATGCTAAGGATGACGTCATCATCATGTTCGGTTAAGATCAGGGGGATATTTGTGATATCGGGTCACCTAAGGAGCATGATCAGGATGATGAAGTGAATATGACCCCTTCGCGGCCAAGGTAACCCTCTTGAAATATCAGGATGATGATGATCATCATCATATTTGCTTTTGTCGAACTTGGAATAAGATGTCATCATCATATTTCGTGAACCTGATCATGTTTTGGAAAATATCCTGTTGAAAGAAAAAATGATGATGCTGATCATCAGGATATTAGCTTCTTCGTTTATCAGATCGGGATGATGTCATCATGATATCCGGGGCCTTTGTTAAACTTAAAACAAGACGTCATCATGATATTTCGCCAACCGGATCATGTTTGGGAAAAAATCCTGCCGAAGGGAAAATGTGATGATGATGATCATCAGGATATGTGCAAAAGGTTGTATTTCATCGGTAGGAGGACTTTGCGAAATATCAGGTGGATAAACAAGATCATGATGATCTTGACTACAGGACAGGATAAAACATATGATGATGATGACCCTCATCGATTTATCATGATGACGTCATCATCATAATTTGTCTTCGGAGCACAAGGATGAGTTAAGGTCATCATGATATTTGCGCTAGGGTGATATTGTGAAATATGATCATGCTGTTGAGAAATGCAATATCGACCCCCTCTGAATAGATAGGGTGATCATCATGATATTCGCTAACCGGAGATCAGGAGGATATGAAGATGATGATCCTCTTAATCGAATTATGATGATGATGCTTCCATCACTTAGCGAATTTCAGCAAATGACTCGTGAAAGATCAAGATGATATGGAGTCGTCATCATCATAATTCGAAGTTCAGCAAATATCATGATGATGACCTTGCGATAGGATTATAACACGCGCACGCAAATATGCCGAAGGTGGATTTTTCTAAGTCTGGGTGATCAGCATGATAATATAAGATCAGGTAATGTTGAATTATCATGATGATGCTTGCGATACAAAAGACCACTTCGACGGGGAACTTACCTTGACTTAAAGCTGATGTCATCATGATATTTGAACCTCAGGATATTGTCGGGGGGGTGCGTTTCAAATATGATGATGATGTCCTCATACAGCAAAACCAAGTTTATAAAATATGACGCTCCTAAGAAAATCATGATGCTGATGATGCGCCTGAGGCCATTTGACGGGTAAAGGGAACTACCACCTAAAATTGACGTCCGGATATTGCGACTGCATGATTTTTAGCGGGTGATAGACCAAGATCATGATGATCCTGTCAACATGACTTAGGATATAAAAATATGATGATCCTCCTGCGAATATCAGGTTTGACCAAGACTTTGACCGTGCATAACTTCCACATATGGACGAATTTTCAAGTGAAGTAAAAGGCAAACCTGCATGGAATTTCAAGCTCTTTTAAAATATGAGGTCACAGAAACAAAATATGAACTTTGACAAACAAACCTCATGATGATGACCTACCTTATCATATATCATGATGATGATGCACCTGACCTTCATTTTTACCAGACCGCCAGGAAGCAGAAAAAAAACACAAGCAGAAGCAAAAAGAAAGACATCAGCAGGGGTCCCCATTTTGCTAAGGAGCATAATGGGGCGTGTTGTGAACATCACAACAACTAGCAACCAAAACAAAACAATTAAATTCAGAGTGTTCAAGGAAACTAGGTGAAATGAACTCATAACTTCCAACTATCTTTCCTGCAAATTACTATTCAGCTTGAGACTCAAAGTGTTCAATAAAGATGCATGAATTTCCATTTTCAGTTTAGTTGTGTGCATGTGATTAATTATCCTCATCTTGAAGATCGGTTGAACAAACCAGTGACTGACATTAGCCTACGTAGGTGAGGATATTCCCTCATAGCCGACCGGATAGAGCCTTGCTCCCAGCGAGCGTCTATAGCCCCGGCAAGGTTATCGTTACAATTCTCCTAAGTAGAGCCCCACTGCCAGCGAGTGTCCATAGCCCCGGTAGAGTTACTTAGATGGCTTAATCTGGATTTTCAGTATAATCAGCTTTATTCATTTATTTATTTATTTATTTGTTTTCTAATTTTGAAAGATTTCATAAGATATAGCAATTTGTAACTTCATGATGCAAGGAGTGGGCACTTGCTGAAATTAAGCTGAGAATTGTAATGGTAGCAAGGGTGACCTCTGATTTTTCACCTAATATCTACACTGGTAGGTTCAACAAACCCAAGGATTTTAGGTGTGTCATCGTGAGAAACCTGCTTCGAATTCTCAATCACATTTATTGAATACGAAACTTCAGAAGATGAACAACTCTCTACATTCATGACAGTGACAGGTTATGTGTAAATTGCAAATGGTTAACCTGAATATCCTAAATTATATACTGTTTTGAAAGGTTGCTAGTTTTGCTCCTTAATACTCTACAGTAAAATAAAGATCCCTGCTGAGGAGACAACAAACAAACCAAACAAACAGGCTGTACAAACAACACAACAACAGAAAAAACTGTACAAACAGACAGAAACAAAAAGCAAAAAAACAAACAGAAAGGAACTATACAAACAACTAACCTAAAAAGAAAACAGCAAAAGAAGAACACAAAAAAACAAAAACAACTACCCTGCCAGACTATATACAAGCCTCTCCAAGGCAAACCGAAACCTAGGAAAAAGACCCAAAAACACCCCTACTTGCGTATTTCTTTAGGTTGTGCAGGAGTAATAGGGTACTGGTTATGGTCCTCATCATAGCAGATTTATCTTTGAATTTTGAAAAAAATTCTGGTATTCTAGATTCATTGTGTTTATCAGAATAGCTCTTAATGACCAATAATTGAGGCAGCTCATCAGGGTTATGATTAATCCATAAGCATGTCCTATCTCTTGAATTTCCATAATCAAAATAGCATTTATCATTGTTTACTAAGGAAAGGAAAGAGACAACCTGATGTGCCTTTAGCTCTGTGGAACACACTTGTTTATTGATAGCTGGCTCTTCATTTAGCTCTGCATTTTCATTGCCCAGCTCTATATCTAGTCCTTCTTCAAGTTGAAAGATGAATGACTCTAGATGTATCATTTCTTCATCTTCATCCAGCTTTGTTCCTTCATCCTGGATGTTCAGTTTATCCTCAAATTTAGCAAACCTCTTAATGTTCTCATTAGTTTCCTGCACATCAGCACTTAAGTATCTTCATCATCATCTGATATACAGAATTTAATCATTTCTAAATCACTTGAGAGTAAAGGTGGGACAACATCTTTTGATTGACAGGAGTACTCCCCTGTTTTATTTTCAACATAGCACGGGGGTGATGTCTGATTGTGTATAGCAGCTCCATGATCCTCTGTATCCTCTTTTTTCAAGAATTGCTCATCAACTGACTCACATTTATCGTCCAGTGTGGAGTCTGCTTCTATTAACCTGCAACAATCCTGAACTTGGTCATTCAATTCAGAGAAATCAGTCATGGGATTGGGATTTACTTTCTCCTCTATGACTTCACTAGTTTTTATAGTAGGGATCTCATCAATTTTAGTGCACTCTAATTTTTTCATTTGCCCACATTTCTCCTTTCCATAAAATGACTCAAGGAAAGATGTTTTACTGTCTTTACCAAAAGCATTAGGATCAGCAATAAAAACCTTATCCTGACAAATGGTTTCCTCTCTACAAGATTTAAAAGACTTATACTTGCACTCCCCTTTTCCTGTATTAGGAAGTAGAGACCTACTATCAATCCCTCCATAATATGACCTAAGAAAAGATGCTCTGTTATCATTCCCTTTCAGAATTGATTTTTCTATTGTATTTTCTAACCACCTATTAGTTTCTAGTGCTGTATTAGCTTGTTGCTGCAAAATTTCTTTTTCCTGCCAGCTTTCAGCCCTGAACACATCTGAAAAAATAATTAGTCCTTTCAAATATGAATCTATCCTAGTGAGGAATGTTAAACATTTAAGTTCATTGTGTTCAATAGTCCGGTGTATCCTGCAACAACTAGACAAACAAAAATTAGATAAACTTTGAGAATAAAACTGTTCATTCAAAGCTCCCTGGAATAAAGGACTGTTAACTTGAAAACTGTCCCCATATGTGTCCATTAAAAAAAAAAGGGACCTTCTTTTCACCCTTTTAGGCCTTTTGAAATTTTATGAGATCTAACATATCTCAGAATATAGCATTTAAACTCAGAAAATTAACCCTAAACCAAATCAGGCCCTCCTTCTAGCGCCAGAAAACTGTTGATGACTGTTTTGATGCAATCATAACAATAAGTTAAAATTCACATAAAATGAACTGAAACTATACTTGAAAGATAAGAAGGAATCATTTGGTGATTCAACTAATCCCAAGTCTACAATGGTTCGGTTGGTCAAGTTCAGTTGGTCAATGTGAAGCTGTAATGTTCAAGGGGCCTTACGTAGTTTAGGTTTGTTTTGTGGTTTATTGGACTAAGAATATGCAAAGAGGTCATAGATTTCAACAAGTATTCTGTTCATTTGCATACAAGTGATACCGGGCTGCAAGTTTCAGAGGGTTTTCTTGGATTTTTTGCAGCTTTCTTCTTTATCTATTTATGAAAACTGTCTACTTATAGCTCTGTTATGCATGCTTCTTCAAATTTGAGACAATTTCCTTTAGATTTCTATGTTTTCAGCTAAATATTTCAGATGGGTTGGGAAAAGTTAGAAAGATCTAATCTATACCTCACTTAATCTACAGAAGGATCTAAGTGTTTCTGTTATGCACTATGTAAATACCACATTAATTTGATCAAATCCACAGTAAAAACCCTAAATGTAAGTTCTGAGCATTTTCACAAACATACATTTAAAATTGCAAGCTCTCAAAGAAGATATTTCGAAACACAAAGAAGAGCAGGAGAACACTCAGAAGATAGATGCAGAACTCCAGATTCTATTGTATTAGAAACGAATAGCCATACATGATTTACAATGTAAGAATGACTCTTAGTTTCATTGATCATACTACAGAGAACTTACAAGCTTTACAGATACAGTAAGGCAGCCAGACATTCCACGCGCACCTTACTGCAGACAAACAGGCGACCTCCTTCTTCTACTCTAAACTATGCCCAGAAAGACTCTACAATTCTGGCAAAATCCTAAAATCCCTGTGTGTAGCCCCTGTTGTAAAGTATTACAGTGTAGAGAGGCACAATATAAAGACATTCTGATTGTCCTCACTACAGCAAAAAACCTAACTGAACCCCTGGTTCAAACCCCTAGTTACAACAATAAATGCAGGTGAACCAGTTCTCAAAAATATCTCAGAGCAGTGGTCAAATCTGGGCGAAATATTGCCCCTTCTGAGAAGTTCCGGCAGCTGGGTAATAAATTCTGTTTGTCTTTTGTGATAATACCCTCAGCTGCAACCCTCTTCTTTACTTGAATGGCCTTGACTTTTCACGCACTTCATCCTTATCTTCTTGCTCCTGAGATCAGATCTTCTGCCTCCATGAGGTCACTGCGCTGACTTTCCAGCTGCTTCCTCAACTACAAGCCTGCAAGACAAGACAAGCAATAAGTTTCACATTTATTATAAAAACAGCATGAAATTAAAATAACCGTTTAAACCCAGGTGACTGCGCAAGATGGAGAAAATCAGATCCAGAAATCCTCTCAAAACGCGTCAAAAAATGCGTTCAGACTGCTCAAGATTCACGGGTCAACCATCGCTGACCGAAAAATGCCAGAGGCGCCAAAAAAAATGCTTTAAAATTCCACTGCCTCATTTCCCGCCCATCGGCATGACCATCGCTGTCGGTGCGTCAAAAAAACATGTTGGCCGACATACTTCATCATCATGATATTCCGCTTTTGCATATTGGAGAAAAGAACAACATCATCATCATCATCATGTTGAAGAAGAATAGGAGGATATGAATATAATCATGCTGCCGAGGAAAGGAAGATGATGGTGACGTCATCATGATATTCGGGCTTCATTGAAATGCTAAGGATGACGTCATCATCATGTTCGGTTAAGATCAGGGGGATATTTGTGATATCGGGTCACCTAAGGAGCATGATCAGGATGATGAAGTGAATATGACCCCTTCGCGGCCAAGGTAACCCTCTTGAAAGATCAGGATGATGATGATCATCATCATATTTGCTTTTGTCGAACTTGGAATAAGACGTCATCATCATATTTCGTGAACCTGATCGTGTTTTGGAAAATATCCTGTTGAAAGAAAAAATGATGATGCTGATCATCAGGATATTAGCTTCTTCGTTTATCAGATCGGGATGACGTCATCATGATATCTGGGGCCTTTGTTAAACTTAAAACAAGACGTCATCATGATATTTCGCCAACCGGATCATGTTTGGGAAAAAATCCTGCCGAAGGGAAAATGTGATGATGATGATCATCAGGATATGTGCAAAAGGTTGTATTTCATCGGCAGGAGGGCTTTGCGAAATATCAGGTGGACAAACAAGATCATGATGATCTTGACTACAGGACAGGATAAAACATATGATGATGATGACCCTCATCGATTTATCATGATGACGTCATCATCATAATTTGTCTTCGGAGCACAAGGATGAGTTAAGGTCATCATGATATTTGCGCTAGGGTGATATTGTGAAATATGATCATGCCGTTGAGAAATGCAATATCGACCCCCTCTGAATAGATAGGGTGATCATCATGATATTCACTAACTGGAGATCAGGAGGATATGAAGATGATGATCCTCTTAATCGAATTATGATGATGATGCTTCCATCACTTAGCGAATTTCAGCAAATGACTCGTGAAAGATCAAGATGATATGGAGTCGTCATCATCATAATTCGAAGTTCAGCAAATATCATGATGATGACCTTGCGATAGGATTATAACACGCGCACGCAAATATGCCGAAGGTGGATTTTTCTAAGTCTGGGTGATCAGCATGATAATATAAGATCAGGTAATGTTGAATTATCATGATGATGCTTGCGATACAAAAGACCACTTCGACGGGGAACTTACCTTGACTTAAAGCCGATGTCATCATGATATTTGAACCTCAGGATATTGTCGGGGGGGTGCGTTTCAAATATGATGATGATGTCCTCATACAGCAAAACCAAGTTTATAAAATATGACACTCCTAAGAAAATCATGATGCTGATGATGCGCCTGAGGCCATTTGACGGGTAAAGGGAACTACCACCTAAAATTGACGTCCGGATATTGCGACTGCATGATTTTTAGCGGGTGATAGACCAAGATCATGATGATCCTGTCAACATGACTTAGGATATAAAAATATGATGATCCTCCTGCGAATATCAGGTTTGACCAAGACTTTGACCTTGCATAACTTCCACATATGGACGAATTTTCAAGTGAAGTAAAAGGCAAACCTGCATGGAATTTCAAGCTCTTTTAAAATATGAGGTCACAGAAACAAAATATGAACTTTGACAAACAGACCTCATGATGATGACCTACCTTATCATATATCATGATGATGATGCACCTGACCTTCATTTTTACCAGACCGCCAGGAAGCAGAAAAAAAACACAAGCAGAAGCAAAAAGCAAGACATCAGCAGGGGTCCCCATTTTGCTAAGGAGCATAATGGGGCGTGTTGTGAACATCACAACACATATGTCCCCCATGGTGTGGTGAAAGTAGTCTTAAACTATTCTGACTCTTTAACCTTGACCTGGTTGTATCCTAAAAAACCATCCATCATAGATAATAATTCACATCCAGCTACTCTTTGCAGCATTGCTTCCATATTTGGAACAAGATAATTAGCTTTGAGTGAGGACACATTTATGTTTCTAAAATCCACACATAATATTATTTCCACATTTTTATTTCTCATAGGGACTAGGTTTGAAACCCTAAAGGAATGTCTGATTGGTTTGATGATTCTACCTTCCCCTAGTTTTGCAAGTTCCTCTTGCATTTTAGGGGCTAGTGTAGGGTTTATGGGCCTTTGTCTTTGCCTGAATGGTTTAGCATCCGGTTTAGGAGGTATCTCATGTTGAAAAAGGTCTTCTTGGTAAGCTTTCAAGTCATCATAAGACTAGGAAAATACATGTTTGTACTTTCTAAGCAGGGCAATGAGCATGCTTCTAATTTTAGGATTTAGCCTTTTTCCAATATATACGTTCTTAGGAGCTATTTGTGTTCCAAGATTTATTTGCTCAACATCATCTTGCTTGACTGGGACATTTTTCATATTGAATCTATCATGTCCATCAAACACTCTTTCCAGAGCTACAAGACCTCTTGGTATCTTATTTATTTTTAGTTGTACCACTTCTTGTCCAAAGAGGGTTTCCTTACCATCAACTTTCTCCACAAATGCATTAAAATTGATTTGATGGGATTCATACTAGTCCACACAGTGAAGGAACTTTATTAAGTCCTCATCATCATTAAATATTTTCCAATGACATATATTGTTAGGGATAGCTTTGAATTCTACTTTAGTTATACCTGTCAATGTGATGTCATCCCTTTTTAGGACTATGTTTGCCAGGAAGTCTGCCATTATATTCTTGGATCTGTCCACCCAACTTATAGAGAATGCATCAAATAGTTCAATGTCATCCCAAATAACATTCTTGTACTATTTTAGCCTCTTATTTTTTGATGAATAAGTTTTCCTGACTTGAGAGATAATTAATTCTAAATCCCCATATACAACAAGAAGTTTTATTTTATGTTTTATAGCAATGTTCAAACCTATTAGCAACACCACATATTCTGCTATGTTATTGGTGCATTCAAATGTCAACATGAATGAATATTTGAAAGTCTTACCAGTTGGTAAAATGAATAATACCCTTGCTCCATTGCCACCTTTGCTACAAGCACCATCAAAGTGCATTCTTCAAACACCACATTTATCAAGTTGGGCCTCTTTATTTATTTGATCAGTGTTTTCTTGTTTTGGGTGGGATTTCTCAATTCTAAATGTCCCAAGGTCTATATCACAGAAGCAATTCATTTGACTTGGGTCAATACATTCTATAATGTTCTCATACCTTGGCTCTCTATATATTTTGACCTCTTTACCATTCACTGGTATAGTTGCATATGATAGATCAAATTGGACATTCCCTCCCACTGCAACAGTCCATTGTCTGGATAATAGCATCCCATAGTAAGGTGGAGTGTCTATTATAGTAATATTAGTTATGTAGGTAGCTTTAGGGCATGAAGCTAATTTTAGTTCCACATCCTTCATTACTCCAACAACAGGGATAGATCTATTATCCATTGCATAACATTTGCCGTATGTTGTGTCTACCCATAAACCCAATTCTTTCATGACAACAATTGACATAATATTTATTGCTGCCCTAGAATCAATCATACAATTTCTTACTATCTTGTTATTTATCAATAATGTTATGTAAAATGGGTCTACCTAGACTAGGTTCTTTAACATGGCATTACCAAGATAGATTTCAATGGCGTTGATAACTTTTTGTCCAAGATTATTTACCTTTTCATTTGTTCCATTTTTATTTCTACTTCGATGTGGTATGCTAGAAATCAACTTGAGGGCACTATCCCTATATTCATCAATTCTCATCATCTCCATCAATGGTACTGATATTTTGGTTTGTGACAATGTTTGTGTCATATCAAACGAAGGAGTAGCAGTAACCTAGGACCCTTTTCTTCAGTTTGCTTATTCTTGTCTTTCACCTTATTTTGTTCAAATTTGGGCGGTTCCTTGTGTGTAACCTTATGATTTTCTTCTTTCTTATGATTACCCATGGTCCCTTTTGTTGTGATCTATTTCCTTGATAAATAGACCTCTAGGTGTTCCTTGGTTTGAATTCACAGTCCTATTCCTCAAGTTGTAATTATTTCTAGCTTGAGCCATAGCGGCAACTGTAAGGGCTTTCTTTTCCTCCTTAGTGGGTGTTCTCAATTGGAAGCGCGGGGTAACATGGGGTATATGGGTGTTTTCCTCATAATTATCTTCTTGATCAGAAAAGACTTCTTGCCCACCCATGTTAATATTATATTTCTGATTATTCACATCATACTCAAACCCATCTTCATTAGATGATTAATCATCATCAATTGAGTGAGGTTTTAATCTAACCATATTTATAGTATGCTCATCTCTATCTTGATCATAGGGTATTTCATTTTCCTGCAATGATTTGGCTACCACACAATATTCTGGTAAGTGAGGAAGATTACATGTAGTACACCATGGATTTCTATTCACATGTGTCCTATGTTTCTTTAGGGGGTCAGGAGTTTCTTTGAAATTACTTTTTTGCCTGTTATCCACAGGCCTTCCATATTTCTAGTTTGTGTTATAAGGCATATCATGCAGTCTAGGCCTTTCATTTTTGTAATAATTTGCTGGCTTTGTTTGATTGTTATTTGCATTGGGTAGGGTTTTTGGATTATCTCTTTTCCCAAGCTTCCTAGTTGCTCTCCTATTATTTTCAATATTTATGGCTGCCTTTTGAGCTTCTGCCAAGGTCATGGGGGCTATGTTTCTAAGCTCATATCTAGTTTTAGGTTCAAAGGCATTCAAATTAAAAGCCAGAGCCATGATCTGGAGGCTTTAATTCTAGTGGGATCTTATGATAGATCTTCAAAAATCTTTGATTGAAATCAATTACTGATTCATTTTAATTCTTTTGGATACTCGTTAATTCATGGACAACAAAATTTGGATCAAATTGGCTCCCATACTGTTCTTTAAATTGATCCTTGAAATCTTCATAAGAATAAATTGATGCATCAGGCAGATTCTTGCACCAGTCCCTAGCATCTTCAATAAGGGATAGCAGAAACAGTTTCATCTAGACATCTTCATATTGGACATCATAATGATCCATGACCATCTCAAAACTTCTTATATGTTCTTCTGCAAAGATGGCATTGTTCCCAGTGAATTTTGGGAGAGCATTCCTTAGATCATTATCAATAGGGTTGGGACATATCTGATATCTGGACAAGTCTAATTGCCTGTATCTATTTATGTTTAATGGTCCCTGTAAGTGCTGGTTATGTTGATATTGATTATGAGGTGGATATTGTTGTATATTGTGGTGAGGATTCATGCTTACATTTTGATGGTGAGGTATGGGTATTTTGGTGTCTTGTATTTCATGGTGGAAGGTTGTGTTGATTATGACTAGTGTTATTGGGGTTATATGATATTTTTGTATTATTTGAACTACTTACATGTTCTACTGTGATCCTTGAGAATTACTTGGATGAGTATGCCCATCTTGCTTATGAGGGGTATATACTTTGAGCTAGTTACTGTAGTTCTAGATCTTATTTGTTGTAATTCTTGTTTTAGCCATTCTTCTTCTCTCTTAGTTTGGCCAACTCGAGTTCTTCCTGCAATTTGAGTAGATCCTGCTGCTTCTCATCTTTATTTCGTGTGTCTCTAGGTGGACTATCATGGCTTTTTGTGGATGTTATTTGATCTATGAACTCATCTTGATTTTGTCCTCCTTGTTGTAGTGACATCTTATAATCATATTCTGCTTGCTTCTGTATTATTTCTCGTTCTATTTGAGCCTGAAGTTCAAGTTGTTTCTGAGGATCAGATCTATATTGAACTAAAATATCACCAAATCTATTCTGATTAGTCTAGGCATGATAACCTCTAGATTGGAACTCCTCATTGTATTCTATTTCATGCAATAGAATGAAGCTATTATGTGTCAGAAAGAGTTGATCTGATGCATTCTCTTGAGTATTTTGATTATTTGTGCATTCTGATTGGTTCGGCAATCTAGTTTTATTAGAAGGGGCCCTTCCAGGTGGGGAAGACTATAACTTTTTTCCATCAGCCTTAGATCTCCTACTATCCATTAAACTTTGTGTAGAGTTGCCACCTCTTTTTAAGAGAAATAATTAATCTTCTAGGTTTTCCTTGGCCAACAGAGTTATGCCTTTTAACTTTCTAACTCTAATGATATGGTCTCCTACCAGGTTTACTTGTGTGTATCCCCAGTAGAGTCATCAATTCTGTTAGGTCACAAAAATGTAGGTCATTAACCCTAAGAGGTTGCCAAGCTTTCTTGATGTTTTTGGCTAACGACACAGGGCAGATATGGCTAAAACCCCCTTCACTTCAGGCTTTGCCAGACCTAGGTGAGTATACCTTGATTATTTATGTAGACTTCTGTTACCTTCACAATGACAAATGAGTGTGAAGTAGCTAGAAAAATCTGTTTCTATTCTATTTGTATGAGTTCAAAATAGGTAAACAAGGTTATGGAGTAAAAGGATTGTTTATGAAACAATTGTAACTAGTGCTTTATTTATTGGACAAAGAGTCAAGAGTTAATGGTATATGGATCTATATATTGACTTGACTCAGATTGTTAGGCACTTGTGTAAATCTGTATCTTGTATAGATGTACAAGATTGTTGAGTTGCAGGGTTCTTCTTATCAAATCCCAATGATATTTCCCCAAATTGCTATGACCAAGAGAAAGGATTTTAATTCTTTCAGGAAGGAAACCAACTAAGATGACTTGTTCAAAGGATTTTAACCCTTGGACAGAGACCAATAAACATAAACTACTTAGCAAGACTTAAATCAACTTCCCACAGAAACCAATCACACAGATCATACATAAACAACAAATGTGTAGGGATAAATTAACTATATCCTTGATATATTAATTTAAACAACTTAGGAAACCATTTTGGAGACAACCATACAACCCATTAATATTAAAATCAGCACAACAATTGAACATCAATTCTCTGATCCACCAAATAACTCTGATTCTTTGTATTAATTTAGAAATTCATACTTTACTAGAAAACAGAGACGTATATAAATAGATATATTTGAATACTATTTTTTGTATTGCAAGTATATAATTGAGAAAATTGTTGTTATTCAAAATGGCCTTGGTATCCTACTTTATAGGATACGAATAAAGCTTCAAGTCTAAAACATTGTCTTTTCATAATTGCAACTTTTCAAATAACTAATGCGTAATTAGGAAATAGAAAGAGAAATAGAAGCATATGCAGCAGTCAGGTTCTGGGCTCCATTAATCATCATAGAGGGACCCATGACCCATAGGTCTGGCAAGGTCCTCCTCATCTCCATGATACAGATTGACATGTCTGCATTGCTTGTTGTATGACAAAATTGTATTGCATCCAACTCCTTGTAATGCCTTGGATATGAACAAATTTACCCTACCAATATGATCAATGTAATCTTGATTAGCGCATGTATTTGTAGCAATTAAATTGTTCATCGCCGACTCTAGGGTAAATATCTTCCCCATACACACATAGGTGTTCTTTGTCACCTTTTCCTCATTATTTATATTTTCAAGAAGTAATTGCAACATTTGACTCAATTCACTTTTCCAAATGTCCCTGTCTTGCAGATTACCTTCGGCATTGAAAAAATTTGGAAGTGCCAGATCAGGATGTGGACCAAAGTCATTCAAATCTTTTGTTAATATACTGTTAAATTTTTCATGTTCACCGATCAGGTTATTATATTCCTTGAGCACCTATTCTCCAATGCTAGCTTTAGCATTCAATCCCTCTATTGTTTCCAAAATCCTAAGGTGCAGCCTTTTGTGTTCTTGATACATTTGGTGTGTTCTCTTGTGTAGATCCCAAACTTTATCATTGTGTTCCATTATTTTATCAAACCTTCTTCGAATCAATTCAGAATCCATATTATATTTAACAACTTTTAGTTTAGTTTCAAATCATTCACTTTTCTTTTGATACTTCTCTGCTCCGAGCTTCCAATAATTGGTATCTGCTCTGGCTTCTACAACCCTCTTGTTAGCCTCTAGGTATGGTGAATAACTGCTAGATGAAGGCAATTTATCCTTGTATGTGGCAATTTCTTGCCCAAGCCTTGCATTTTCTGCCATATAGTCATTATTCCTCCTTACTAGCTGCTTAATTTGTGCCTTTATGAATCTTGCAACATTCACATTTAAGTTGGCAGTCTCAATAGGGTCTGCATCTTCAACCCTTTGAATCATCAAGTAACCAAAGACTTCATTTGGGTTGCTTATAACTTGTGGCTTCTTATGTGGTGGATACAGTGACCATATCAATAATGTCTGCTTATTGGGATCATACCCTGATCTAGATTTAATCTTATCAAGGGCCTCAATGCTAAGCTACATCTTTTTATCCTGATTTTTTCTAAAAGTATCAAACACAATTGCAGAAGTCATATCCCATCCTAGAACTAATATCACTCTTACTTCTTGGAGCAGTTATCCTTCATAGCCTTATCAATTTCTGATTGAAGTTCTTGCATAACTTCATCTTGGATCTCAAGAGTAATATTTTTCATTTTTTCTCTTGCTTGTTTTCCTTTATATTCATACAAAAAGGACTTGAACTCTAAAGTCTTAATGAATTCATCATCTGTAATAAATTTTTTACTGGCCAAATATCTCAATCTTCTGTTAACTCATCTGAGGTTTTTATTTTAACCTCTTCTCTTTCTTCAGGAGGTTTATATTCTTCAATGAGGGGCCAAGATGCTTGCAAGTCTTTATTCTCTCCCTCCTCTTCTTCTTCAACACCAAAAGAAATGTCAGGAGTCTACTGAGGAGATAGATGAGCAATGGGGACTTCATCCTCAACCTGTGTTTCTCTGATAATTCTCCCTTTTCTTTTAAAGACATGAGGAGGAACATTCTCAATCAACTCTGAAGCATTTTCAATCAATGCATCCAACCTTTTGACAGGATCATTAATATTCATAAAATCACCTACATAACTAGGGTTTTTGGCTACCCTCCAAGCCTCGGCCAACATTATCTTGTGGTATAGACTTCTTCTCTCAATTGCAGTGTGCTCATCCTGGTTTCTACTCAGGTCATCATCAATAAGCAATACATGGTGATACTTTTTTAATTTTTTATTGGCTTTGACTGTGTCTATAAAATTTTCTGGGTCAAAATTCTGTCTGACATTTCCTGAAGGTAACCTGAAATACTCCAATCTTTTATCAATTAATTGATACCCCTAATCAGACATAACTGTGAAGTCTCCAAAGCACAAGGTTCCAAGCATAAAAGACTAGTTATTGGAACTTTTTAAATGCATGAAATCTGAATAAACAAGCTGCCTCACAATTTCTAAGTAAGCAATTCTATCTAGACAAGTTTTTGGCAACAAGAAAGGGGAGCCTTCAAATCCAAACACACTTATTTTGTGTAGTCGCTATAAGAGTACTAGTCACCCCAATTGTGACTGAACTTTTCATGCTCATACTTGTCTTTAGGCCTTAAAAATTTCTATATTTTTGGTGAGAAATTATAATCACAAGGGTGGCCTAACAACTTATATACAAGTTTCACAAAGTATTCTTCAAAATAGAGGTAGAGAAACCTCTCACAATGGCTATCCAATATAGCAGTCCACATCTAAATAGGTTTGATATCTCCATTCTTGTCCAAATCTCTAACTCTCAAACACTCATTCCACAGTCCAAAATTTTGTCCATATAAAATGAGGTGCATCAGCAAAGAATAATGACTGAACTTACTGCCCCCTCCTTTCATGGAGACCAACTCTTTATGAAGAGCATTGGCTAGGAACTCAACATAATCAAAACATAATGCTTGCTGACTTTGCACATCAGCAACCGAAACCATGGGAGCAATTTCGATAAACAAAGAGGCTTGAACACCAAGCAACTGGCACACAGAGTAATAGGTGTATTGGAAATATTCTTCAAATATCTCTACAGAATATGGGGGATCCTTTGTCACTAAAAACACATTAAGTTTATTTTATCCATCCCGGGGTCTATGCATGGGCAATCTCCACCTTTTATATTTGTTGCTCATATTCATTGAGTAAGTCCCGGATTCTACATTTCACATCAAAGCTACAATCTAGTTGAAAGACCATTGATATATAGTCTTTTGTGATAGGGAAAAAACCCGTTCCATCCTTTAATTCTACCAATTGGTTCTGAGGATTATAGCTTTTAGCTATGAATTTTAGAAATTCAACATTCACGAACACATTTGGCACTATGAGTTTCCCCAAATTCATTCTCCAGGGGTTTGAAACTAATGTATGCCTATGCATCCTTTTGTAATGATACAGGAAGAGGTCATACCCTCTCATGGGTGTCCATATATCTCCTACATGTTTGTAAGTATCTTCTAACTTCTCCGCGTTAGGATTTAATTGAGAGTTTCTCTTAGACCTCTGACCAGACTTTGGGCATTGGTCTATTAAGTCCTGGTTCATATGTCTTTCATCTAGTCTTTATCTTTTGACCCTAGGGTTTTCAGTTGTTTCCTCCATAACACCCTGCAAGAGAATTCTACTATTTAAAATGCAATTTGACCCAGTAGCTATAAATTTGGAGCTCAGAATACTTACTTGAATTCTTGAGTTGTATTTTTTGCAGAGGCCTCCCCTTTCTCCTGTGTTTGCATAATGAATCAAATTATCTTAGGATTGGTTTTGATATGCTTAGCTTTGTGTATTAATGGCAGCTTTCACATCATTGGGAGGACATTAAATTTTCACAACAGGAAATGTCTTGTCATCTTATCGAAATAATCAATTATACTTAAGGGGTTTGTGATTCTTTATTATGCTTGGGATTTCGTTATGACCCAAATGGGTGTCACGCCAAAATCTCGTTTTGTCAAGTCCCTTCGACATATGTTTTTCCTTTTGATATCCCCTGGCTTATCGTTATGCTCGCCTTTTTGAAGGGACAAGTTATTGCCTTTCTTAGACATCCCATATTCTTTTTCATGTTTTTTCTTTGTTTGGCATTCTTTGACATTTTTTTGGCAGGACTAAAATTTGAGTCATTCTGATATTTCAAATCTCTTCTAATTATATGTTAATATTCTGCTAGTGGAATGTCAAGCCGATATTCCTTGGTCCCTTTGATATGCCTTTATGTTCGAAGTGTCGAAGAGACTGTAAAAAGGCTCACCCCGATACTCTGACTTTCTTTATCCCTTCAATTTTTTGGCATCGACCCGAAACAACATCCAAATGTTTTCTTTAGTTTTTCGAAGAGATTGTAGGATGAGTCTCTCTGACAAGGCGATTTCTTCTCGATATGTTTTGTATCATGTTGTCACTTTATTGGTGTGATAGATTTAGGTGTCACATCGATCTCCCAATGTATCCTTAACTTCTTTCGAAGGATCAAAGAGACCTCTGAGTGAGTCACTCCGATATGCTGCGGGTCTTTGATTTTAGGGTTAAGACTTCTATGACACAATTTTTGAATGATATGGGTGTTTTTAATGTGGCCTTTTTGGTTTTAGGATGAAAGCGACTGATTGGGGATGCATTACGGATCAATTTTTTGAGTCAATAATAGAAATGAAAATGGAAAAAAAAATGTTGTAAGAATATCATGATGGTGGGAAATGGGGTTTGAATGAAAATTTTAAGATTTGAAAATTTTGTCCCAACACAAGGTTTTGCACCAAATTCCCTTAGCCAACATCAAATTCCCTCTACCCAATTTGAAACCATTCTGATCAAACATGACATGTACACTAGCATCAAGATTTTAGAAATAAGATTTGAACTTATTGCAAGCCCTAGAATGTGCAACATATCTATAAGAGATTTCACTCTCCCATCATTGAAAACTACTTTTACCTTTCCTTGACCAACAATCCTATGTGAAACGCACCTCACCATTATCTTATTCTTTATAATGAGAAAACCATTCCTTTTGAAGAGTCATGTGAATGAAACACCTAAATCAATTAGCCAAGAGTCATCGCTAGCAATATTAGCAGATATAAACTATGCATCATTAGAATCATCATCAAAGGCCTTATTGGTAGAGGAATCATCATAATTATATTTCTTGTTTCTACATTCCTTCTTTAGATGGCTTAGTTTCCAATGGTTTCAACATTTCAACCTACCTTTACTAAGGGTTCTAGATGTTTCCTTTTATTTGCATCTATCCTTATCCCCCTTTTATTACCACCAATTTCCTTGGGTCTACTTGAAACATGCAATGCATCCTTGGAACCCTCATCCGTGGATTTTCTCCTCATTTATTTTTTGAGAAAATAGAAAAAATATAATCCATCTTAGGCTCTTAAGCATCGCCAATAATTGCAAAAATAAGATTTTCCCATAACTTAGGGAATGAACAAAGTAACAAAGTACATTAATATTCTTCAATATTAAAACCAACAGATCCTAGTTGACTCAAATTAAATTAAAAGCATCAATATTCTTGATAGTTGAATCTTATTCATTCATTTTTATGAATAATATTTCTTTTAAGATACAACTTGTTTACAAGAGTCTTATTTTGGTAGATTTCATCTATTCTCTTCTATAATTTGTATGCTAAAGTTTCCCCATAGACATTCAAGAGTATGGTATCAAAGAAACAACCTTATGGTTCCTCATGCTTTATTGTCAATATTTGTCTAGTCTTCATCTGAAATTCCTATAGGATTTTCCTTCTCTATCATAGCTCTCAATTGATCTCTTTCTTCCAAGAGACCCTCCATTTTTATCTTCCAAAGTTCATAGCCCATGCCATTGAACTTCTCAATCTTTGAGCAAGATATGTTTTCCATGATCTCAACCATGCATAGGCCTACAAAATCACTAAATTAAAATGATTTCACTATAGCCACACAAAACCCAAAACACTCTAAGAAAGGCATCCCTCTCTAATCAAGTCGTAGCTTTGATACAAAATGTTGACAATCGAGTAAATAATGTAATAGAAACATTAACATATAACAATCAAATCCAATAAACACATATATTGATAAATCATAAAATGGAACATATAGAAGCATATAAACTTATCAACACAAGTATAACACTAGATTTATGTGGGGAAACTCTTATAGGAAAAAAATCCACCAACAAAGAGAGCACTTGTAATGTATTGATCTCACCAAAAGGAGTACATCAAAATAATCAACTTTCTCTTCAACCTAGTAAAAATCTAGCAACATAGCCTTTTTTAAACCTATAAATCATGATGAAATCTATATATCACGCTTCTAATATATAGATAATTGAAAACTACAAACTACTAAGTGATATCTAAAACTAGTAGACAATACTAGGTGTCGTCCTCCACTAGCAAAAATCCAATGCTCCATGATGTATTGATTCAAGCACTCAAGATAGAAAATAAGCCCCTTGAGAAAGAAACTCCCTCCATAATGTAACTATTGGGAATTAAGGTGTCTCAACCTTGTTATTTCCTAGCATTAATTTATTTAATGTATATTTATTTTATTCCTAAGTTGTATTTTCTTTCTCATCATATTTTGTCATCTAGTGTGACATGGCATGTTGAGCTGTCATCACATTGGTAGGTGACATAGAAGGTGACAAGGATGCATTTATTCCTACATTATAATGTAGGCATCCCACTTTGTGGTAGAGATTCTTTTCCATGTGTCTGCATCTTGAAATATGTGTATGTCAATATTCTATGATGGATTCCTATGATAGGTTATGACGTGTAAGAACCAGATTTTATGGCAAGATGGACAAGTGTTGCAAAGCATCTTGCATGGGGAATATAAGTCCCTAAGTTGGGTTATGAAAAGTTTTAAGAGAATCATTTATTGTTAGTTAGTTATGGTGGATTCTCTTACAACTGTAAGTGTTGTCATATATGACAGATTTTATGAAGGTGTAAGAGCATTTGTACCTATTTTAGGTAAATTTAGGGTGCACAAGTTTGAAGGATTGTAAGAGGTGTAAGGGAATATTATACAAGTGTCATTTGCATTCTAAGAGGTGTTAGAATATGTGCCATGTGGATTTGGACGCTCACCTCTTATATCTTCCTATAGAAGCTTCCTTCATGCTTGTTATTCTCTATAAATAAGGTGCTTGTTGGAGTAGTTTGTATGGTTCATTTGCAGGTATTGTTATGCTACTAGAATTACTCCAGAATATCAACAATGGTGAACTCCTATAATAGCTTGGATCTAGAAGTGTATTTTAAACTTCATTATTTATAGATTAATACATTGGGTTGTGCTTTGGGGTGTGGGGTTTTTCACCCAAAAGGGTTTTCCCCACGTATATCTTGTGTTGTGAGCTTTTATATTTGCATGTGATGTTATTTGATCTTATATGTATTATGTATCTCATTACTATAGCTATTAAAAGATAAAAATTTGTGCAACTCTCCTCTCTAGATCAGTGTAGGAAGTGTGTTTTGTGTACCTTTCTTCCTTTTAGTTGGTATCAGAGCCTAATCAACTTTGGTTCTAGTTGTTAGGTAGAGGGTTTTTTGAACTGATCTTCATTTTGAGAGGGAGCTTGTGCAAAGGATTTTGAAATCTTTGTTGTAGGAAAGAGATGGCTACCACATCTAGGAGGATAGAGATGGAAAAGTTTAACGGAAGCAAATTTGAGTTGTGGAAACTCAAGATGGAAGACATGTTGGTTGATAGAGATCTATGGACTACTATAGTTGAAAAGGTGCCATCAGGCATGAAAAAAGAAGATTGGGATCTGATAGATTGAAAGGCTAAGGGTCTTGTGAGACTCTGTTTAGTTGATTCCATATTACTGAATGCCCATGAAGAGGCTATAGCAGAAAAACTATGGAATAAACTTGGTTAGATTTATTAGGCTAAATCCTTGGTAAATAAATTGTTCCTAAGGAAGAAGTTGTACTCATTTAGGATGGAAGATGGAGGATCTATTGTAGATCACTTGAATAGTTTTAACATGCTTGTTGCCCAATTGAGCTCTATTGGTGTGAAAATGAAGGAGAATCGATGTATGACTTTATTGTGTTCTTTGCTGGATTTGTGGGACCACCTTATTATAAACGTTGGGAGTATGACTACTAACTTCAAGATGGATGAAGTGCTTGCATTTTTATTGTTTGAAGAGATGTAGAAGAAATCTTCTGAAATGGCTAAGGAGGCTCTTGTAGTTTGTGGTTGATCAAAGAACAAAGGCAAGAAGAAGGACAAGAAGCAAGATAAGTCAAAATCCAAATCATTAGGGAGATCTCAATCTCTTGGAAAGTATAAGGCATTGTGTTGGAACTATGGAAAACCAGGTCATTTCCGTAAGGAGTGCAAGGAGGAGAAGAAGAAGAAAAAGAAGAATTGTGATTCAGATTTTGACAAATCCTCTCAGGATGATGGAGAAATGTTTGTCACTACCTTGGAAACGCATGAATTTGAGTATGTATGGCTTATTGAATTTGGTGCATCTTTTCACATCACCTGTCATCAAGGTTGGTTCACTAAGTATGAAGAATATGACGGTGGGAAGGTGCAATTAGGTGATGAATCTCACCTGAAGATTGTTGGTCATGGAAGAGTCTTGATCCAATTCCCTAATGGGTGAGTGAAGGGGATAAATGATGTTCTATATATCTATAAGGAAGTTGAATGATGTGGGTGTGTAGGTTGTTTTCTCGAATGAAGGATGCAAGATGACTAGAGGAGCTATGGTGCTAGCTAAGGGTGTTTGGATTGGCACTCTATTTAATCTTGATGCATACACTATTTTGTGCAATAATTCTTTAGTCATGAAGAAGAGAACTTTAGAGTATTCATCCTCACCATTGGAACCAAAAATGAAGAGGACTGTTGCATCTACTTTTGATGGTTGTGCTTTTTGGGTACCTAAGGGTGCTTATTCTATGGAGATGAAACTTCTAGTTGAGAAAACTATGTTATGACACCAAAGACTTGGTCACATTGGTGAAAAGGGTCTTAGGGCCCCAAAGAATAAAAACCTCATTGAGGGGATGAATGATTGTAATCTTGAGTTTGATTTTTGTGAACATTGCATATATGAAAAACAAAATCATGTTCAGTTTTATTCCAATTCTCATAAATCTTCTGGGGTATTGGACTTAATACATTCTAATGTTTTTGGTCATGTTAATGTTCCTTCAATTTCAAAATCTATTTACTTCATATCTTTCATTGATGATTACGATAGAAGGACATATGTTTATTTATTTAGAAGAAAATATTAAGTCTTAGTCAATTCAAAGAGTTTAAGGCTCTTGTAGAGAATCCGTTGGATAAAAAGATTAAGTGTTTGGGGATTGATAATGGTAGTGAGTTTTGTTCTAGCAGATTTGACAAGTTTTGTAAAGAACATGGCATTGAGAGGCAAAAGACAACTCCATATACCCCTTAGAAGAATGGAGTTGCTAAGGGGATGAACATGATGTTGATGGAGAGGGATCAAAGTATGCTTATTGGAGCTGGCCTTGAACACAAAATTTGGGCTGAAGTTGTAGCCACTGCTTTCTATCTTATTAATAGATCTCCTACATTAATTCTTGTTGAGAATACACCTATGGAAGTGTGGTTGGGAAAAATCCATCATTGAGACATCTTTGAGTGTTTTCTTGTGAGGCATATGCACATGTGCCTAAGGAAAAGAGGTCTAAGTTGGAGAACAAGGTAGTGAAATATATCTTCATCAATTATGGCATTGGTGTGAAAGGGTACAAGCTTTGGAATCATGTGACCAAAAGGGTTATGTATGATAGAAGTGTGATCTTTAGAGAACTCAATCCTTCTTCCATTGTTATGCAGCCAAAAAAGAAGAGAAGAAAGATGATGTGGTTCAACTTCCTTCTACCCCTGAGAAAGTTGAACTGAAAACACCTGTTGGACAAGATGATGAGGAGAGCTATAGTAGCTTTGAAAGTTTAGAAGAAGAAAAAGAACCTCAACCTCAACTTTTGAGGATGTCCACTCGGATAAGGTGGCAACATGCTAGGTTTGGATATTCATTACATGATTCTAGTTTTTATTTTTATTTGATTTCTAACGTTGATGAGCCTAGGACCGTAAGGGAGACTATGGGTATAAGTGATGTAGATTCCTGGAAAGAGCTAATGGAAGAAGAGATGGCTACATTGAAGAAAAATAATACTTTGGATCTGGTGCCCTTACTTGATGGACGTAAACCCATTGTATGCAAATGGGTGTTCAAGAAGAAATTTGGTTTGAATGGAAGTGTTGAGAAGTTTAAGGCAAGGTTGGTCATGAAGGTTTGTTCCCAAGTTGAAGGAATTGATTATGGTGAGATTTTCTCTCCTATTGCAAAGCTGACATCCATTAGATTTTTGTTATCACTTGCTATTGCACATGATTTAGAAGTTGAACATATGGATGTGAATACAACTTTCCTTCATGGTGACTTGGAGGAAGTTATTTACATGTCACAACCAAAAGCATTACATTGAAAAGGTATGAAGAATTTGGTTTGCAAGTTGAAAAAAGTATTTGTATGGTTTGAAATAGTCTCCTAAGATGTGGTACTAGAAGTTTGATGCCTTTGTGTTGAATTTGGGATTTATGAGATCTGAATTAGATCATTGTGTTTACTTTAAGATGGATAATGATCACATTCTCATTATTGCATTATATGTTGATGATATGTTGTTCATTGGGAATGGTAGGAGTTTGATTTCTGATTTGAAGTCTCAGCTTTCAGCATAGGTTGAAATGAAAGATTTAGGGGTAGCTAGGTACATTTTGAGAATGGAAGTTAAAAGGGACAAAACAAACATAAAAATTTGGTTAGGCTAGAGTAAATATGTGAGTACAATGTTGGAGAAATTCAGCATGGCAACTTGTAGACCATTGTGCGTTCCTGTTATGATGGGGACTAAGTTATCTATTGCAAATTTCCCAAAATCTCATTCTAAGATGGAGGATATGATGAGAGTACCTTATGCTAATGTTGCTTGTAGATTGATGTATGCCATGGTTTGTACAAGACCAAACATTACCCAAGCAGTGGGAGTCCTTAGTTGATTTATGGCTAATCCTAGACGAGTACATTGGGATGTAGTAAAGAGAGTGTTCAAATACTTGTGGGGTACTTCTGAGTATTCCTTATGTTATCATGGTCACCCTACATGATCTTTGCATTCAATTTATGTATTTAGATTGGGTAGATGACATTGATGGTAGAAGATCCACTAGTGCTTATGTGTTCATGATGTTTGGTGGTGCTATTAGTTGGGTGAGTAAGCGGCAAGTTGTAGTCACTTTGCCAACTATAGAAGCAAAGTACATGGTAGAAACTCATGCTTGTAAGGAAGCTATTTTGCCTAAGAGATTGTGTTTAGATGTTGGGATGATTACTATTTGCTGTGATAGTTAGAGTGCTATTTGTTTAGCAAAGAACCCAACCTTCCATGCTAGAATGAAGCATGTTGATGTTCAATTCCATTTTGTCCATGACATGGTGGAAGATGGAAAGGTGAAATTTGAGAAAGTTGATACTTTGATGAATGTTGAGATTCCTTGATAAAGCTTGTGAGAACAAATAAGTTTAGATGGTGTTTGAAGTCTACAGGCCACTCACCCCTAGTAGTTAATTTCTTGTTCATATTGGTTTTGGAAAGGTGTTTGACAAGTGGGAGAATGTTGGGAATTAAGGTGTCTCATCCTTTTTATTTCAGAACATTAATTTATTTAATGTATATTTGTTTTATGCCTAAGTTGTATTTTCTTGCTCATCATATTTTTTCATCTAGTGTGACATGGCACAGTGAGTTATCATCACATTGGTAGGTGGCATGGAAGGTAACAAGGATGCATTTATTCATAGATTGGAATGTAGGCATCACACTTTGTGGTAGAGATTCTGTTGGGACTCAAAATAAATGTAACGCTAAACCCTAAAACATTCCTAAATCACCTAGGCCAAGGATGGTCATTCTGGGTGAGAGGAAAAGATTCATCAACAAGTTCAAGGCAATTTTGGCCAACAAACAGGAGTGGGTTAACTCCTTTGCACTTTGAGCTCATCTTAGACTTAGGAGGGATATTCCTATAGGGAAACTTGAATAGGTATTAGGTTCAAACCATATGAACAACTAAAATAACAGGACAACCAAACTGAAACTACCTTCTAGGCCCCAAAGACTGTCACTGGACCTAAAACAACTAATTGTCACTAATAACCCCTATATAGCTGATAAAAGGGCACTCCCACTGATAATGGAAAGTGCAGGTACACTTATTTTCAAGGCATACAAACTAAAAACTTACTTCACACATAATGAATTTGTTTTGATTTTTAAGAGTGTGGGTGATCATGGAAACTTTCAGACTGATGCCTAATATACTAGGTTACGGAGTCCACATTTCAACAGAAAGAAGAAAACAACAAGAGAAATGAAACATGCACTTTCTTGATATTCAGATGCAAGAATAACAACTATCAATGGGGAATATACTTAGTAATCCTTTATCAAGATACAATAAATCATCTATAACCACAAAAGAGATCATCACATATTATGTAATGTTTTAAGAATATATTCATTCATCTGATCAATGGTTACATTCATACCATGAAACATGGCAAGAGGAAACCCTAAAAAAGGTTCAAGATTTCCTTGAAAAATTACATAAGAAAAAGGAGAAGTTCATACATTGATAGCTGAAATTAATATGAAAAATCATTCATGACCTATGTTTTCAATGCCAGAGAACTAGAACTTTTATCTTTTTTGAAACCCTAGAGAGCTCTACACTCAAGACTGCCTAAAAATGCCCAAAAGACCAACCTCTTTTACATCTTACATTCATGCATATATAGCATTTGATTCTAATTGACCTAATTAGGTTACAACAAATTTCCCCTAAGGACCATGTTAGAAAATATCTATGGCTAGAAGGGATGCTCATCTGCTAGAAATAACTGCAACAAAAAATCTGGATCCTCAGGCAGATGGGGATATTTTGTCCTTCTTCAATGCAAGTAACTGATGCAACAAATATCTGGAAGGGGGCAGTTGAGAAGATTAGATCATCATTTATGGAAAATGAGACAAAAATCCCTAAGCAAAGCTTTTACAACACTTTTAAAAACATTCAAACCCCTGAGTCTCTATGTCTTCGCTGCTCTGAATCCTTTGAAAAATAACTCTTGCAAAACACCAATGAGCTCCCTGAAGGGCCACATGGACTGCCATGTCAAGGTCAATGGTCCCTACTGATAAAAATCTTGCGTCGACGCCAACCTTGAGCTTACCACAGTCTTGCACTTCATATTTGATATTATGCATAATCGTTGCGGGGTTGCAGGCCACATTTCATGTTTTACCTTATATTGCCGGCCCGCAAACATCCCTTACGACCCTTGCGGGGTAGCGAGATCATATATGCTGCTTAGTCTAAACTATCCTGCCAACCTGTAGACTGCCTTACTGACCGTCATGGTAGTGTGGTGAATATGGTTCTATTTGAAGGCTTACCATCATCCCGCCTGGCGTCTTTATGACTGCTGCAGGGCTGCAATGACTGTCTTAATGCTTACCGCCAACCTGCCAAGCTTCCCATTAACTACCGTGGCAATGCAATGACAACTTAGTTCCCTACCACTATCCCATGGGCTTCTGCCTTGACCATCGCGGTGATGCAGCAAACAACTCAAAGCACCTTGTTTACTCCCGCAAGCCCACGGGCCCTTCAATTAACGGCCGCGACAATGCGATAAACAATTCATGTTGTTTTCTGTCCGCCCGCCAACCCGCATGGTTTATCTGGCACATCTGCGAGGATGCAACAATGATGAAAAATACAAAGTTATAACATAAATGACAGGAGATGACTCAACAAGGGTTCAATAATGTTTTTTGATTTTACAACAATGAGCAGTAGAAGGAATTACAACATTTTATGAAACTCAGGAATAGGGTTTTAAAATGAGGCATTTTGGAGATTGATTTTTTAAGTGTCAACAGTGGCTCTAGTTGGGGACATGTGCCAAGCAATGACACAATGAGAATCCAGATCTCCGAGCAGACCATCAAAAAACAAATACACAGAAACAAAACACCATCAAGACCAATAGTGGTCAAGACTACTCGAAATCAAAAATTTAGATATAGCAAGACTTCATCACAAAATTTTAAGGAAAACATCACTTATGAAAAGTAATGCCTAAAAAGCTAACTGTGAACATGCAACTCTAGCAATTCTCCTTCCAGGGTCATCAAACGGTAGACATTGAGCTCTAATTTTTTTGCAACTTCATAAGGCCCAAGCCATAAGGGACTGAATTTGCCTTGTTTCCCTTTATCTTCAAATCTTGCATCCCAGAGAAGCACTAAATTACCAACCTAGAAATCTCTTGACACAATATTCTTATCAAATAAGAGCTTCATTTTCTACTTTTGGTGCAACATTCTATCATGTGCAAATTTTCTCTATTCTTCTGTCTTGGTTAGCTGCAAGATCCTTTGAGACATTGCATCATGCTGCTCCCCTTCAATATCTTGTAGCAGCTGGTGGACTGGAAATTCTATGCTGATGGGCATCTTCACTTCTGCTCCATACACTAGCTCAAATGGGCTTCTACAAATAGATCTCTTGAAAGTTATCCTATTAGCCACAAGGGCATACTTAAAATTGTCATCCCATCTCTTCTTGTTTTGATCTAGTGTCCTTATTGTAATGCCTTCTCAAGAAATAAAATAATAAAGTAAAATATAAACTACTGTAACATAATGAAATAATTATACTCACTTAAAATTTCAATGCAAAATTTAGTTTAATATTGCAAGAAGGAATGAATAAATCAGACCAAATAGATCTCTTGAAAGTTATCCTATCAGCCCAAAGGGCATACTTTAAACTATCATCCCATCTCTTCTTGTTCTGATCTAGTGTCCTTATTGTAACGCCTTCTCAGGAAATAAAATAATAAAGTAAAGTATAAACTATTGTAACATAATGAAATAATTATACTCACTTAACATTTCAATGCAAAATTTAGTTTAATATTGCAAGAAGGAATGAATAAATCAGACCAGCTAGCAGTTGCACAGAAAAATTGTGTTAACAAGAGAAAGATTGTTGTACAAACGATCAAAATAAATTATTCACGAAGATTCTTTATTCTTTCTGAGTTCAGATTTAACAAAAGATGAGATAAATAATTACATTGTCTACTTATTTCCAATATCAGATAGTTGCACGAATACGAAAATCACAGTTTTCAGCTAGCTCCACAGCCAGAATGAGCAACCTATAATAATCAAGGAGAAAACATTAGCTATAGAATTTGTTTTTAATAAGTTCCTTATTAACCAATTATTTCAGCTATGTAAAAAAAATGAGACTTATTTTATTTCTTTATAATCTTCAAATTTTATCTTTCTGAATATATATATTGAATCCTACCAGAACATTTCTAGACTAAATAAGATATGTAGAAAAAGTTTTTCGAACGATGCAACAAAGATTAGAGGAAGACATTAATTCAATAATCTTTATTATATAAACGGTGTTTACTTCAGAGACAAGAATCATGCGTTCCCAATAGAATATTAACAAATATGAAATTCTAGAATTCTATAATTACTACTGAGAACATGAAACGTAATGTAATTTCAAGCAATTGATATTATAACGTTTCTTGGCATTTCAATGAGATCGATATGTGGTGGCAGAGTTGACCACGTTCGACATATAAATATAGTAAGGGAACCATGACAAGGTTTACCCCACTTAAAACAAATTTATATTAACATCATTTCCAGTTAAAAAAATAATCAATGATATGAATCGTAGTTGATGCAATAACTCCAAACCATAACATATTTCATTTAGAAAATTGCAATGTTTGACAAAGCATTAGTTTAGTGGATATTATACTATGCAGCATTAATTGAAAGAGTCGTGCTTCACATCCAACCATCAATTGTGGTCTTATTACATTTAGAATCAAATGTTTGCCAAACACTGATAATGATTATTAATTTAGAGGATTACAAAGTCATACGAAACATAAAGAAAAAGAATATTAAGGACGGTTTTAAAAGATACATTTAAATAATAATGAGGCCTGACTGTGGTGATAATAATCTACCTTAGTCAGTGTCATGATGATAATGTGAGGATCTGTGGTATCCACGACTCCCATGACTAGTCGAGGGATGCCATGGAGACCATGACTTACCTATCACTTTGCTTATATAGAATAAACCAAAAAAAATAAGAACAGTACACGATGACAAAAGAATAACATCTTACAAAATGAATGACAAGCTGGTTATAGATCTCATGATTTCATTTACACAATTCTTCTATATATATAAGATCAAATATATTGAAAATGAAATAACATTCTTATATTATTTTCAAATGAAAGACTATCAGTCTAGTTATTATGACGGATAATAAGCAATGGAATATCCTAAATTTCTCAAATAAGCCTACATCATTTTCTTTACATAGAGTGGTCATATTGTGTAAACATTAGAACAAATGCTTTTACACTTTTGATTGAATATTTTTCTTGAATTGACAAAATAGGTTACTATCTATAGAGAATCAAAGCTATAAGAAGAGGAACAAAATTTACTTGCTTATTGGAGTCTGACAAAAATAAATTCTTCACTTCAATCTTGATTATGTTCAGACTGAGTTCTACTCTAAATCATCAATTCAACTTAAACATTAGTAGCATATAACTATAAAAAAAATATGAATTCATTTCCATCTATCATCTCTATACCCCCTTAGCTTAGAAATTCTTGTATACCACTGAATAGCTCCACGTAGATAAAATCTTCCTTCAAATTGCTCTTCATAAAGAAAACTTTCCTATAGCAACCAAAATATTAGTCATTCTTACTGCTCTCCACCTAGCCACCCCCGAGCACAACACTAGCTCACACAGAGCCGCAACTTCATCTATAAGCTCGCATAGAGCATTATTATTAGCTCACACAGAGCGATATTGATATGGCTCACACAGAGCAAAATAAATGGATCACATAGAGCAAAATAAATGGCTCACACAAAGCATGGCTCACACAGAGCAAAATAAATGGCTCACACAAAGCATGGTGTTAATATCATATCAAATCATTGAATCCATTTATAATCTGATTAAAAAAAAACAAAATAAACAACAAATTTCTTACCTCTTTTCTCCAGATTCGAATCCCTTTTGCAAATTTTTTCAGCCTTTTCCCTTGAACTCTCCATGATCTTTCCAAGAATCTATTTCACAATTATTTACAACACTTTCCTCTTCTCTCCAGCATGTCCAATAACTCTCTTTCTTTTGTTTTTATAAGAGCTTTCTCTGGAAACTCTCCATATTTCTTTTGAAAATAAAACCAAAATAATAGAAACTATACATTTTCCTCATAATTCCAAAATAACAATTATGAACAATTATTTGAGCCACTTCACCCAATACTCATTAGTACCTTATAAACTATTTTTATAATTAAAACAACCTTTATTACAATAATAATACTTTTGCACATAATCAATACTTCATATTTATTAACATTCCACAATCTAAAAAGAAAAAATAATATTAATATTAATGTTCATCATTCAATCATCATACTATAATGTCAAATAAATATCCCAAATCAACAAAATTATCTACGACCCTACATTCTCCCCCTCTAAGAACTCGACTTCCTCTTGGAAGCTAACCAAAAAGATAAGGAAATAAAGATTTCATCCTAATAGTATCCTCCCAAGTAGCAGATGTTTCATCATAGGGGCCCCATTGGACCTTGACCTGATCCAACTGCCGTCCCCACAAGTTCAGTGTACGTTGATCCAAGATGCGAACTAGTTCCAGTGTTAACTGTCCATATTTTGCCACCTATAAAGCATCCCACTCCAATACATGAGAAGAATCTGGTACATATTTCTTAAGCAAAGATACATGAAAAACATTATGGATACACAACAAGATGGGTGGTAATGCTAAGCAATATGCAACTGGGCTTATCCTTTCTAAAATTTTGAAAGGACCAACATATCTAGGTGCCAACTTAGAGCCTTTTCCATAACGGATTGAGCTCTTAAAATATATCACTCATAGGAAAACTTTCTCCCCAACATGGAATTCACGATCAACTCTCTTGTTTTTGGCATATTGCTTCTGTCGATCTTGAGCTATTTGCAACTGCTCATGAATCTGAATAACTTGCTGCTCGATATCTTGAACAAGTTCAGGTTTGATAACAACTCGATCCTCTAGTCGGTCCCAACTTAAATGAGTTCTACAGGGTCTACCATTGAGAGCCTCATATGGTGGCATACCAAGAGAATTTTGATGACCATTGGTATAAGCAAATTCTACTAAATGCAAATAATCTTTCTAAGGAGACTGATGATCTATCACATACATTCTAAGCATGTCCTCCAAAACTTAATTCACTCTCTCTGTTTGACCATCGGTCTTAGGATGATAGGTAGTGCTAAAGTTGACTTGAGTCCCCAAAGCTTGTTGAAGTGCAGTCCAAAAGGATGAAGTGAAAACAAGATCTCTATCTAAGATGATCTTCCTTGGCACACCATGAAGTCAAACTATGTCACGAAGAAAAACTCTGGCTACTGAAGCAACATTATAAGAACTCATGGGAGAGAAATGTGCTACTTATGTTAATTTATCTACAGTCACCATAATTACATCATGTCGACGAGCAGTGAGTGGTAACCCTACAATGAAGTCCATAGAAATCACATCCCATTTCCATTCTAGAATTGCATGTAGGTACAATAGACCTGCTGGATGTTGATGTTTTGCTTTTACTCTTTAGCACTCTAAACAGTGAGCAACAAAATTTGCAATATCCTTCTACATTGCTGTCTAGAAGTACAACTTCCAAAGATCTACATGCATTTTCTTAACATCAGGATGAATGACATAAGGTGCTCGATGAGCCTCGATCAGAATCAAAACTTTAAGGTCTCCAAATGAAGGAACATATATACGTGCATGATATCAGAGTAATCCATCAGCATCCATAGAATATCCTTCAAAATTATCTTTTAGAGGACTCTGGAACTGAATAATCTCATGGTACAAGGCATCCTAAAGTAATAACCCTAAAATAAGTTCTCTGAGATCTGTCTTAACAGTCAAAGCTAACAACTCATGACATTGCCTATTGAGAGCATCAGCTAAACATTCTTTTTCCCTTTAATGCAATGGATCTCAAAATTATATTCACATAGAAATTCCATCCACCTACGCTTCCTAGCATTCAAATTAGGATAAGAAAAGATATACTATAAATTCTGATGATCAGAGTGCAAATCAAATCTAGGCCCAAGAAGAAAATGTCGCCATTTGGTCAAAGCATGGACCACTGCTGCCAGCTCCAGGTCATGCGTTGGGTAATTAAGCTCATGATTCCTTAATTTGTTGGACTCAAAAGCTATAACATGACCTTCCTGCATGAGAATAGCTCCAATACCTTCAATAGATGCATCTGTACAAACAACAAAGTCATCGGTAGGATCTAGAATAGCTAAGATGGGTGCACTAGTAAGCTTCTCTTTTAGAATTTGAAAAGCTCTTTCACACTGTTCGGTCCAAACAAATTTCTTGCCTTGCTGCTGGAGAGATGTGATTGGATGAGCAATCCTGGAGAATCCTTCTACAAATCTTCTGTAATATCCAGCTAAGACCATGAAACTCCTAACCTCAGCTACGTTAGTGGGAGCAGGCTATTCTAGAATAGCCTGAATCTTGGAAGGATTTACAGAGATTCCATTACTTGAAATAATATGCCCTAGATACTAAATTTTTGTTTGGAAAAATTCACACTTAGCAATATTTGCATATAATTGATTTTCTCGTAGACACTGCAAAACCTATCACAAATGCTCCATGTGCTCCTCCATAGTGCGAGAATAGATCAATATATCATCAAGAAAGATTACCACAAACCAGTCTAGGAAAGTTTGAAAGACGCCATTCATCAGACTCAAAAAAACTACCGGTACATTAGTCAAACCAAAAGGAACAACAATAAACTCATAATGACCATTTCTTGTGCGAAATGCTGTCTTATGTATGTCAGCTTCAACAATTCTCAGTTGATGATAACCATACTTAAGATCTATCTTAGAGAAAATCTTCGCTCCCTAAATTTGATCAAATAGATCATCTATCCTTGGCAAAGGATATCAGTTCTTGATAGTGAGCTTGTTAAGCTGTCTATAATCTATGCAAAGCCAGAGAGTTCCATCCTTCCTTTTAACAAAAATCACAGGCGCACCCCATAGAGATACACTGGGACGGATATGACCTTTTTCTAACAATTCCTCTAAATTCAACTTAAGTTCTTGCAATTCTTGTGTGGTCATTCTATAGGGAGCCTTAGAAATTGGCTGTGCTCCAGGAACTAAGTCTATGTGAAAATCAATCTCCCTTTTAGGTGGCATACCAGAAAATGGAGAGGAAAACACATCAGCAAACTCACGAAGAATGGGATGATCATCTAATGAAGTGTTAGGCTTCTCCTCTGATCGATCATTGATGGAAATAGAAAAGAATTGACATCCTTTTCTCATACATCGCTTGAGCTGCATTGCTAAAATCATCCTAAGAGACACCAGTCTTTTAATTCCAGAAACAACTACCTTATTGCCCAGATCGTTTAAACACTCTACAGACTTGTGTCGGTAATCTAGTTTTGCTTCATGAATATTCATCTAATCCATACCTAAAATTATGTCATAAGACCCCAAAGGTATCACCCTAAAATTTGTTTTGGTAGAAAGAGAGCTAAGCTCTAACTGACAATCTCTAACTAAAGAATTAATTGACATCCTAGCTCCAAAAGCTAACTCCACATCCCAATTTACATTTTGCTTAGCAACCACAAGCCCACACTTCTCCACTACAAATGGGGAAATAAAAGAAACTGTTGGTCCTGAATCAAAAAGAATAGAAATAGTAACCTTACCAATTTTTCCAGGAACCTCTATGACAGATGCTTGATGATCAGCTTGCCAGTTTTCAATTGCTACAAAAACTTGATGAGATCTGCCAACATCGCCCACTGTAGGTTCTGAAGCTGCTGACTGTTGAACTCCTAAAACTGCTTTGTTTTGTGAACAATCCCATGCATAGTGCCCCTTACCACAACAATTAAAACAAGAGAGGTTCGAAGTAGACTGAAAAACTAATCTACTAGTGTTAGCCTGATTCCCTTGAGCATTCTACTGTGTATGGGCTGATTCATTATACTGTGACTGGTTTCTCTGATCCCTTCTCTGAGTTAGATTTTTCCATGACCTGACTAAACCTTCTTGTGATGACTTAGCTTTCTGATTTCGTTGTGACGGGGCTGGTCTAGAAGAATAGGAAGTAGATCTATTTCCACTCCTCAAAGAATGAGACTAGTTGTGGTTATGATGCTGAAATGAACTCCGTTGATGATCATGATGTCTCGACTAGATTTCTTCTGCAATAAGTGCTTTCTTTGCTATCTGTTTCATAGTAGTGGGCTCAGAAAACCAAACTAGACATGTAATATTGTGATTTAGTCCTCTAATGAAATAGTTTACCATCATCTTCTCATCTTGAATATAGTCTACATATTGAGGCAACTCAAATAATTTATTCTCATATTGTACTACACTCATTCCTCTTTGTTGGAGATCATGGAATTCATCAATTTTTTGTTGCTAGAAATGCTCTGAAATGTATCTCTTTCTAAAGATCTCTAAGAAGACTTCCCAAGTAATATTTTTAGGAGTTAAATGTCTTTTTCTCTCTCCTCTTGTCGCCATTAGGTATCTGCACTATCCTAAAGTAGATGAATAGCCAACCTGGCCTTAAGATTGCTTTCATAGGTTTTCAATCAACATTTTTCTCAAGGCTTATTAACCAGGATTCAGCCTCTGATCCATCAGTAGACCTAGAAAAATACTGCGGTTGTAAATGAAGAAAATTTCATATAAGCTTGTCAATATCCATAGAAGCCTCCTTCACTACTCGAGTGTTACGAGGAGGTGGAGAGTAATGTCTTGATTCCCCTTCCTCTACATGATCTGCTCCACTGTGGTGAGGACTTGTACTTCTTCCCCAAGGCACAAGATGCTATCCTTCAATATGATGCTGGTTTGGTTAAGGTAACCTTTCTTGGATCACATTTACTAGATTTTGTAGGGCTTGAAGTATTTGTGGTCCATGATCCATTGGCTCTCCAGATTGATTTGAAGACATGTTTTTCTACACAATAAAACAAGTTTTAAAATGCTATCACTATTACCCCAAAGCTCCCAGTGTAGCAACTTGGTGCTCTAATACCTATGTAATGCATTCTCAGGAAATAAAATAATAAAGTAAAATATAAATTGCTGTAACATAATGAAATAATTATACTCACTTAAAATTTCAATGTAAAATTTAGTTTAATATTGCAAGAAGGAATGAATAAATTAGATCAGCTAGCAGCTGCACAAAAAAAAATGTGTTAACAAGAGAAAGGTTGTTGTACAAATGATCAAAAAAAATTATTCAAGAAGATTCTTTATTCTTTATGAGTTCATATTTAACAAAAGATGAGATAAATAATTACATTGTTTACTTATTTCTAATATCAAATAGCTGCTTTGAATATAGAAATCATAGTTTTCAGCTAGCTCAAAAGCCAAAATGAGCAACCTATAATAATCAAGGAGAAAAGATTAGCTATAGAATTTGTTTTTAATAAGTTCCTTATTAACCAATTATTTCAGCTATGTAAAAAAAATGAGAAACTTCTTTTTATTTCTTTATAATCTTCAAATTTTACCTTTCTAAATATATATATTTTGAATCCTACTAGAAAATTTCTAGACTAAATAAGATATGTAGAAATTTTTTTTTGAATGATGCGACAGAGATTAGAGGAAGACATTAATTCAATAATATTTATTAGATAAATAGTGTTTACTTCAGAGACAAGAATCATGCGTTTCCAATAGAATATTAACAAATATGAAATTCTAGAATTCTATAATTACTACTGACAACATGCAACGTAATGCAATTTCAAGAAATTGATATTATAATGTTTCTTGGAATTTCAATGAGACCGATCTGTGGCGGCATAACCAACCACGTTTGGCATATAAATACAGTAAGGGAACCATGACATAATTTACCCCACTTAAAACAAATTTCTATTAACATCATTTCAGTTAAAAAATAATCAACAATATGAATCGCAGTTGATACAATAACTCCAAACCATAACATATTTCATTTAGAAAATTGCAATGTTTGACAGTGCACCAATTTAGTGGATATTATATTGTGCAACATTAACTAAAAGAATCGTGCTTCACATCTAACCATCGATTGTGGTCTTATTACATTCAGACTCAAATGTTTGTCAAACAGTGATAATGATTATTGCTTTAGAGGATTACAAAGTCATACGAAACCAAAAGAAAAAGAATATTAAGGAGGGTTTTAAAAGATACATTGAAATAATAATGAGGCCTGAATGTGGCAATAATAATCTGCCATAGTCAGTGCCATGATGATACCGTGAGGAGCTGTGGTATCCACGGCTCCCACGACTAGTTGAGGGATGCCGTGGAGACCACGACTTACCTATCACTTTGCTTATATAGAATAAACCAAACAAAATAAGAACAATACACGATGTCAAAAGAATAATAGCTTACAAAATGTACGACAAGCTGGTTATCTCACGATTTCATTTACATAATTCTTCTATATATAAGATCATATGTACTGAAAATGAAATAACTTTCTTATATTATTTTCAAATGAAAGACTATCAGTCTAGTTATTACAACGGATAATAAGAAATGGAATATCCCGAATTGCTTAAATAAGCCTACATCATTTTCTTGACATAGAGTAGCCGTATTATGTAAACATTAGATCAAATACTTTTACTCTTTGGATTGAATCTTTTTCTTGAATCGACAAAATAGGTTACTATCTACAGAGACTCAAAGTTGTAAAAGGAGGAACAAAATTTACTTGCTTATTAGAGTCTGAAGAAAATAAATTCTTCACTTCAATCTTGATTATGTTTAGATCGAGTTCTGCTTTGAATCATCAATTCAACTTCAACATTAGTAGCATATAACTATATAAAAAAAATATGAATTCATTTCCATCTATCATCTTTATACCTCCTTAGCTTAAAAATTCTTGTATACCACTGAATAGCTCCACATAGATAAAATCTTCCTTCAAATTGCTCTTCATAAATAAAACTTTCCTGTAGCAACCAAAATATTAGTCATTCTTACAGCTCTCCACCCAGCCACCCCTGAGCACAACACTAGCTCACATAGAGCTGCAACTTCATCCATAAGCTCACACAAAACATTATTATTAGCTCACACAGAACGATATTTATATGGCTCACACAGAGAAAAATAAATGGCTCACACAGAGAAAAATAAATGGCTCACATAGAGCAATATAAATGGCTCACATAGAGAAATATAAATGGCTCACATAGAGCATGGTGTTAATATCATATCAAATCATTGAATCCATTTATAATCTGATTAAAAAAACAAAATAAACAACAAATTTCTTACCTCTTTTCTCCAAATTCAAATCCCTTTTGTAATTTCTTTCATCCTTTTCCCTCGAACTCTCCACGATCTTTCCAAGAATCTATTTCAGAATTATTTACAACACTTTTCTCTTCTCTCTAGCATGTCCAATAACTCTCTTTTCTTTTTAATAGAGCTTTCTCTGAAAACTCTTCATACTTCTTTTGAAAATAAAACCAAAATAATAGAAACTATACATTTTCCTCATAATTCCAAAATAACAATTAAGAACAATTATTTGAGCCACTTCACTCAATACTCAAGTTACTAAACATTAGTACCTTATAAACTATTTTTATAATTAAAACAACCTTTATTACAATAATAATACTTTTCCACATAATCAATACTTCATATTTATTAACATTCCACAATCTAAAAAGGAAAAATAATATTGATGTTAATGTTCATCATTCAATCATCATACTATAATGTCAAATAAATATCCCAAATAAACAAAATTAGCTATGACCCTACACTTATGATCTTCATCAGGCTTAAATTATTACTTGACTTAGCCTGTCCATTACTTTGAGGATGATAAGGAATGAATGCACAAGGTTTATGCCAAATTTAGAACACATGTTCAACATCTCTTGAGATCTAAAACACATTGCATTGTTTTCCAAAATCCTAGTTGGCACTCCAAACCTAGTAACTATATTGCTTACTATGAAATCAATGACTACCTTGGAAGTTGCATTACGAGTGGGGACTGCCTCCACCCACTTAGTGAAGTAATCAGTGGCCATAAGGATCCACTTAAAACCATTGCTGGACCTTTCCTATATTTCTCCAATGAAGTCAATTCCCCATTGCTAGAAAGGTATGTCTATAACAATGGGTAACAGGGGTAACACCCCAACAAATTTTAGCTAACCAAAAAATCTTGGGCAAGCATCACACTTATCTTTTGTGCCACATCCTTGAACAAAATTAGACACCAATATACAACTCTTAAAATCTTATGGGTAGTGGTTTTAGCTTTGAAATGCCCCCCACAAACACCATGATGACATTCATTCATCACTGTTTCAGTTTGCTCTTGATCTAGACATTTGAGCAATACACCTTCGTGACTTCTCCACATTAACTCATTATGGAACATGACATACCTTTGAGATTTTAGCTTGAGTGTTCTTTTTTGATTTTCATCCATACATGGTGGACAATTCATGTTTTCAAGATAAAATACAACATCCTTGTACCATGGATTGCCATCTGAAGCACATATACTAGCAGATTGAGAAGCACTTACCTCATCTATCTCAACTGCCTCTAAGTTGGAATTTGCTATCATCTTAGCTAAGCCTTAGCCTCTTAATAGCTTTGTGACTTGTATGTCCATGTCATATTCTTGGATTCTGTTGATCCACCTGCACCTCCTACCAAAAGCTTCTTGCTGTGTGAAAATATCCTTCACAATCGTGTGTGGCACATATGCTATGATCTTGGCCCCTGTGAAATAAGATCTAATATTCTTTATGACCTTAACCAATGCACAGGCATGCTTTTCCATTATGGAATAATTCAATTCAGTATCCTGTAAGGACTTGTTAAAGAATCCAATAGGTTGTTCAAATCCATCTTCATTCTTTTGAAGTAAAACAATAGCAACAATATAAAATGAAGTAAAGGAAAACAACTGTAGAGATTTAGAATAATTTGGACTTATTAATATAGGTGCCTCCTTGATAGCTTTTTTAGTATCCTTGAATGCTTTAGATGGTTCTTTCTCCCATATAATAGATTGCCCTTTCTTAAGCATTTTAGAAATGGCCTTAGTCTTTTCGGCAAAATTTGGAACAAATCTCCTAACAAAGTTGATTTGCCCAAAAAAGGACTATATTTCTTTAATTGATTTTGGCTGGGGAATAAGATCAACAACTTTGACTCTTTCTGGATCTATCCTTACCCCATCTTTTGATATAATGTGCCTAAGTAACTTGCCCTCTTCAACTCCAAACTAGCATTTTTAGGATTCAAAGAAATCCCATATTCTAAGCACCTTTGAAAAATTACTTTAAGATGCTTGCAGTGCTCTCCTCTTTCTTTTGAGAATGCTATCAGGTCATCCTAATAAACAACCATGATCTCATCAATGAAACTAGCAAAAGCTACATCTATAGCTCGTTGAAATGTTGACCCAACGTTCTTCAAACCAAATGGCATTCTTAGATACACATAGGTCACCCAAGGAGTGGTGAATGTTGTTTTGTGTTGTTCAGACTCCTTGACCAACACTTGGTTGTAGCTAGCGAATCCATCCATCATTGACATTAACTTTGAACCAACAACCTTTTGTAATAAATGGTCCATGCTTGGGAGAGGGTAATTATCTTTGAGGGATTTGATATTTAGATTTCTGAAGTCCACACACAACCTGATTTCCCCATTCTTCTTTCTTACCGGGACAAGGTTGGATACCCACTTAGAATGTCTGATAGGTTTTATAATGCCTCCTTCTTTCATCTTCAACAGTTCCTTTTGCATCTTGGGAGTGATGGTAGGATTTATAGGCCTTTGTTTTTGCCTAAATGGATTTACATCAGGTTCAAGGGGAATGGTATGCTGAAACAAGTCCTCCCTGGAAGCCTTAAGCTCATCATAAGACCATGCAAAACACTTCTTGAATTTTCTAGGCAGAGAAATCAACATCTGCTTCTCATGAGGCTTCAATCTCTTCCCAATGTAAACCATTCTATGTTACTCCCTAGTTCTAAGGTTTATACCTTCAACATTATCCTCTATAACATGTTTACTTTTACTCTTCGATTGGTCTGAATTGTCAAACACTCTTTCTAATGCTACCAACCCTTTTGGAATAGTGTTTGTCTTTAATTACACAACATTAGTACCAAACAAAGTTTCCTTACCATCTGTGACTTTCATCATTGGATGCCAATCAATCAACTAATTTTTAAATTCATCCATGCAATTCATAAAACTAAAAATTTGATTGGTGTCATTGAAAACTTGCCAAATGTAAATGTTATCAGGAATTGTTGGCCTACCTCCACAACATATTGACCATGGGGAAAATTTATTTGATGGTCAAATTTTGAACCAATGACAGTAAGGGAATATGCTTCTTCATTTTTTGTTCTTTCAATCCATTCAATGCCAATGGCATCAAACAATTCCATTGTATCCCAGACTGCATTTCGGTACCCTCTAAGACTTTTTTCTTTGGCAGCAAATATCTTTCTAGTTTGCTGCACAATCAATTCTGAATCACCAAGTATTCTCAAACATGTGATTCCATGTTTATGAGCAATATTTAAGCCCAACAATAGTGCCTCATATTCAGCCACATTGTTGGTGCACTGAAAATCAAGTCTAAAAGACTTGCCAAACTGATCACCATTAGGTGCTATCAGGACAATACGAGCACCTAAACCTTCCCTTGAATATGTATCATCTAAATATAAAGTCCACAAATCAGTTATACCAAAAACAAAAGCAATAGGGTTAGAAGGTAGAGCCTCCAAATTAGGATTATCATCATTGCAACATGCCATCAAGTGATCAATTTTAGTATCAAAGAAATTAGCATGATCATCCTCTGTTTTGTATCTATCTTCTATGTGTTCATCTTCTACCTTCTGTTCCCTATATAACTTCACATTTGCACCCTGTACTGGAATAGTGGCATATGAGAGATCCATCTGGATACTTCCACCCATAGATGCTGCCCATTTTCTTGATAGCAACATACCCCACTTAGTAGGGCAATCCACAATAATTATGTCTATTAGAAATGACCTGTCAGGATAGGCAACCAAATTGACCTCAACATCCTTGCAAGACCAATCACATTTACTTCTCTAGAGTCTATAGAAAAACACTTGCCAAAAGACTTGGACACTTTCAATACCAATTTATTCATTATAGACAAGGGCATAACATTAATGGAAGCACCAGAGTCAAACATGTAGTTGTGTAACAGCCACCCCTTTATAATCAATGTGGTGAAAAAGGGGTCAACTCCCATCTTGCTGTTAACAATAGTTGATCCCAAATATACTTCTATGGTCTCATTATTACTGGGTTCAACAACATGTTTTTGTTTTTCTATGGTAGTAAGAAGAGATCCCGCTCTATCTCTATGCTCAAGGATCCTAAGGAGTTCTACTATTGGCACATAAATTCTAATTTGGCTAAATACTTGAGCCATGTCAATAGGGAGATAATTTGGCAAAGGAGTATCAGATGAAATAGTTACATCATTTGTAGAAGCAATATAAGGTATTACTTGAGAGGATGAAATATCCTTACCTTCTTTCTTTGTTTTCTCTTTTTCTAATTCCTTTTAAACTTGAGGCTGATCATGCTTATAGTAATCTTTCAGATAATGGACCCCTAGAATAGGTGAGGTAATCGGTTGCACCTTTGATGTTGGGTTCTTTTGTACATATTTCTATTTTTCTGCTATAGGTTGCACTAGAAGCTTCTTCTTTTCAGGCACAATCTTCTTTGGAACAATATTGCTCTTTTGTCCCACATCCTCCTTCTGTCTCTTCTTGCCATCATCCAATGTATCATGTCTTGGCTTAGCAACATGAGAGTTTCACATAGGCACTTGCTTGTTTCTCAACTGATGGCCACCTTGAACTTGCAAGATAGCAGCATTAGTGAAAAGGTCTGGATTGTTTATACTTCTTTTGCATGAGATCCCTCAAGTGCCCAAATTCATGAGCGGGCAAGTGATATCCTTTTTAACCTTCATCATGATCATATTGGAAAATATGATTAGCATTCTCATAGCTATCATAATTTATATCATGGCCCATCTACTCAAACTCCTAGATGTCAAACTGATTAATCTCTTCCTCATAATATTTAGCTCCACCCTTTTCATTGGGAAATTCCTCATCTCTGCTCATTGAATGAGCAACTGCATAGTTTATTGGGTCATGAGGAAGGAAAAAAACTTGGCACCAAAGACTCTCATCTTGAAAATTTGCTTGATCCTTACTCAATGGATCAGGGGTATCCCTTTCAGGCTGTTTGAAACTAACATGCCTAGGAGCATCTTGTCTGTTATTCTATTGTGGTCTCTTAGACAAATATGTATTGTAAGGTTTGTTATGCAGTCTTTGACCTTCATTAAAATGTGTTGTAACACCTTGAGGTGGTAACCCTTTGTCATTTCAAGCAACTTTGTAGGATAAATCTTTCATAACTCCCATGAGTTTATCCAGTTTATCTTCAGTACTGAGGGGCTTGCTAGAAGTTGCCCTATCTGGCTGAGAAATTTTATATTAGATCTCTTAACATGTTTACCTAAGGCTCTCATGTTACTTTCAATATTTACGGCCATAACATAAGCTTCCCTTAGTGTTGGAGGATTCTTATCCCTTAAACAATAACCAATATTAGAATCAAAGGCACTGCAATATAAAACTAAACACATGGATTCATTAGGTCTCATCTGAGGTGACACTTTTTGCATTGTCATAATGAATCTGCCATTGAAGTTAGCAACAATTTTATTGATTCCCTTCTTGATTGTTGTGAGTTCATGGATGGAAAAATTGGGGTCAATCCTATCTCCATATTGCAGTCTAAACATTGTCATAAACTCCTCCCATGAGTCAATGCTATTATCAGGAAGTGCCTTGTACCATTGTTTGGCACTTTCTTCTAATGAATGCACAAACAACTTCATCATCACATCTTCATCCTCAATCTCATACTCATCTGTGACATTGATGAAGTGTCTCAAGTGTTCCTTACCAGTTACTGCATTATTACCTTGAAACCTAGGAATTTTCCCTCTAATCTCAGTTGGAATGGGATTAGGAAAATTAGGTATGCCAATTAAATTAATTTGTTTGTACCTTTCATCTCCTAATGGTTGTCTTTGTGGAAGAAACCTTTCTACTTGTCTTCTAAATGGAGGCCTAACATTTTGAATATTGCTATGCTGCTAATTCATTTGATTCTGTAGGGGCTGATTTTGCATATCTTGAGCATGGGCATTATTCACACCTTGTTGTCCCATTTGTTGTTGTCTAGGATTGGCATGAAAGTTATGGCCTTGCTGATTATGTTGTTGATGTTGTTGTCTTTGTTGTTGTTGATCATTCAGGTTACTCTGCAAATTATTTCCCTTTTATTGGGCATTTAAGTTTTGCTGGCCTAGTTGAGCAAGTTGAGCTTGTTGTTGGTCAAGTAAGACCCACACCTCTACTTTCCTATTTCTGAGATGATAAAGCAAATCTAGCTCATCCTGGATTCTCCTTTCCCTTTCCTCATCATCAGGTTGGTGCTGATCACCTTCATTTGGGACAGAATCATGTTGGCTTTCAACTATCCTTGTGGGAGAAGTAGGATACCTGACATTTTGATATGCTTCCTCATTATCACAGGGCATCCCAAATGTCCTCAAGTAGGGCTCATTAGATCTATCCCTGCTCCTTCTACCAATAACATTTTCATTTCTCTTGAAATCATATCCATCAATCTTCATTCTCCTACTTGTTTTGAGTATATTATTAGCAGAGTCCTCAAAAATATACTAATATTGACTTCTGAGGCCAACAAATGCATTATCTTGGGTATTCCTTAAGGGTACCATACCAGGTCTTCTTTCCATGTATCTACCCCTTCTATTTCCTATACTACTAGAGGAATTCCCATGTCTAGGTTGTCCCTGATTTCTTCCTCTATCCATTCCAATTCTCTTAAAAATTTGATTTTCTAGGTTTCTCACTTGATGGAGTCGCCACTTCCGTGATGGGAAGAACTTCTTTAGTGAATGTTGCAAAGATTTTCAAATCCTTTAATTAATTCCTCGACAATCATATCAATCTGTTAGGACTCAAAATAAATGTAACCCTAAACCCTAAAACATTCCTAAATCACCTAGGCTAGGGATGGTCATTCTAGGTGAGAGGAAAAGATTCATCAACAAGTTCAGGGCAATTTTGGCCAACAAATAGTAGTGGGTTAACTCCTCTACACTTTGAGCTCAACTTAGACTCAGGAAGGATATTCCTAGGGGATACATGAATAGGTATCAGGTTCAAACCAGATGAACAACTAAAAATAACAAGACAACCAAACCCAAACTGCCTTCTAGGCCCCAAAGATTGTCACTGGACCTAAAACAACTGGTTGTCACTAATAACCCCTATATAGATGATAAAAGGGCTCTCCCATTGACAATGAAAAGTGTAGGTACACTTGTTTGCAAGACATACAAACTAAAAACTTACTTCACACATAATGAATTTATTTTGATTTTTAAGAGTGTGGGTGATCTTGGAAACTTTTAGACCAGTGCCTAATATATTGGGTTATGGAGTCCACAATTCAACAAAAAGAAGAAAACAACAAGAGAAACAAAACACACACTTTCTTGATATTCAAATGCAAGAATAACAACTATCAATGGGGAATATACTTAGTAATCCTTTATCAGATACAATCAATCATCTATAACCACAAAAGAGATCATCACATATTATGTAATATTCTAAGAATCTGTTCATTCATATGATCAATGGTTACAGTCATACCATGAAATGTGGCAAGAGGAAACCCTAAAAAAGATTCAAGATTTCCTTGAAAAATTACATAAGAAAAAGGAGTTCATACACTGATAGTTGAAATCAATATGAAAAACCTTTCATGACCTATGTTTTCACTACTGGAGAACTGGAACTTTTAGCTTTTTTGAAACCTTAGAGAGCTCTGCACTTGACTGCCTAAAAATGTCCAAAAGACCAACCTATTATACATCTTACATTCATGCATATGTGGCATTTGATTCTAATTGACCTAATTAGGTTACAAGAAATTTCCCCTAAGGACCATGTTAGAAAATATATATGGCCAGAAGGGACGCTTATCCGCCAAAAATAATTGCAACAAAAAATCTAGATCCTTGGGTAGATGGGGATATTTTGTCCTTCTTCAATGTGAGTAATTGATGCAACAAATATCTGGAAGGGGGCAGCTAAGAAGATTAGATCATCATTGATGGAAAATGAGATGAAAATCCCCGAGCAAAGCTTTTACAACACTTTAAAAAAAATTGAACCCCTGGGTCTCTGTGTCATTGCTGCTCTGAATCCTTTGAAAAATGGCTCTTGCAAAACACCAATGAGCTCCCTGAAGGGCCACATGGATTGCCATGTTGAAGTCAATGGTCCCTGCTGATAAAAATCCTACGTTGACTTTAACCTTGAGCTTACCATAGTCCCACACTTTATATTTGATATTATGTATAATCGTTGTGGGGCTGCAGGCCACATTTCATGTTTTACCTTATACCACTGGCAAGCTCACATTCTTTAAGACCGTTGTGGGACAACAAGATCATATATGCTACTTAGTCTAAACTATCCTGCCAACCCACAGACTACCTTACTGATCGCTGCGATAGTGCGGTGAATATGGTTCTGTTTGAAGGCTTACCGCTGTCTTGCCTAGGATCTTTGTGACCGTTGTGGGGCTGCGGTGACTGTCTTAATGCTTACCGTCAGCCTGCCAAGTTTCCCATTAATTGTCGAGGTAATGCAGTGATGAGGTAGTTCCCTACCACTATCCCGCAGGCTTCTGCCTTGACTGCCACAGTGACATGGTAAATAGCTCAAAGCACCTCCTTTACTCCCGTAATCCTACAGGCCCTTCAATTAACGGCCACGACAATGCAGTAAATAGTTCATGTTGTTTTTACTCCCCCACCAACCCGCAGGATTTATTTGGCACATCTGCGGGGATGCGGTAATGATGAAAAATACAAAGTTATAACATAAAACAATAGGAGATGACTCAACAAGGGTTTAATAATGTTTTTTGATTTTACAACAATGAGCAACAGAAGGAATTAAACATTTTATGTAACTCAGTAATAGGGTTTTAAAATGACGCATTTTGGAGATTGATTTTTTAAGTGTCAATAGATTCTTTGCCATGTGTTGGCATATTGAAATATGTGTAAGTCAATATTCTATGACAAATTCCTATGACACGTTATGATGCGTAAGAATCAAATTTTATGAGAAGATGGACAAGTGTTGCAAAGAATCTTGCATGGGGAATCTAAGCACCTAAGTTGGATCCTGAAAAGTTGTAAGAGAATCATTTATTATTAGTCAGTTATGATGGATTCTCTTACAACTATAAGTGTTGTCATATATGATAGATTTTATGATGGTGTAAGAGTATTTGGCATGCATATTTTAGATAAATTTGGGGCATCCAAGTTTGGAGGGTTGTAAGAGGTGAAAGAGAATTTTGTATAAGTGTAATTTGCATGCTAAGAGGTGTTGGAATATGTGCCATGTGGATTTGGACGCCCACCTATTATATCTTCCTCTAGAAGATTCCTTCATTCTTGTTATTCTCTATAAATAAGGTGCTTGTTGGAGTAGTTTGTACGGTGAATTTGTAGGTACTATTATGCTATCAAATTACTCTAGAATATCAACAATGGTGAACTCCTATAAGATATTGGCTCTGGAAGTGTATTGTAACCTTCATTATTTATAGATTAATATATTGGGTTATGCTTTGGAGTGTGTGGTTTTTCACCCAAAAGTGTTTTCCCCACATATATCTTATGTTGTGAGCTTTTGTATTTGCATGTGATGTTATTTGATCTTCTCTATACTATGTATCTCATTACTGTAGCTATTAAAAGATAAAAATTTGTGCAACTCTCCTCTCTAGATCGATGTGGGAAGTGTGTTCTGTGTACCTTGCTTCCTTTCAGCAACTTGGTCAAATGTAACCCCCTAGCACTCCGTAAGGAGACTAATTGTACACCTCATGACATTTTATTATAAGGATGCTTCATAACTCCCAACTTTGACTTTTTTATAACCTCCTCATTCAAAGCCTTCTTACAATCATATTTCCAAGTAATAGGGAAATACATAATAATTATATATATATATATCTCACCCTCACATGGGTGTCCCATTTTTTCATTCCATGATTGTTGGATACACATACATTATACCATCTATGAACAAATAAATGTTACACTAGATACATAGGATTTGCAACTTAAATATCACACCCAATCCTAAAAAAATTCTATCATGACCTTAATAATTTCACTAGAAGAACATTTAAAAGAGCCCTAAGCTCCATCCTAGTGGGAAGGAGAGTTCCCTACATTCAATTTGAATTTCTCCATGGACAACTTATGAAAGATACATTGTCCCACAAATAAACCCTCACAAAAAATGGTGCCCCTCAATCAACACTGCAATAAAAAGCCTAAGGAGAACCTAAGGAGCTTACCTATAAAAAAAGAGCAAAACAAGCTCCCCACACCAACAAATAACTTCCCAAACCCATTGCAAATCCCTAGAAACTCTAGCTCCCTCTTGTACACCCTTATTGAGGATCCATCATAAGGCCCACATGTATTACACCTTCATTTACTCCCATTTTTTTGTATCAAAATTTTACAAATGATGTTGTGTACTTTGGATATTGATATGATTGAATGATTATGATACACATGATGATATTTAATGATTAGAGTTATCATGATATTTCAACTTCATTATTTCCATTATTATACAAGATGTTAGTGATAGATTTATACTGTTAGATCCATATTGCTAGTCACTTTATTTCAGTGATATTGTGTTATTTAAGTATTGATGATTAAATGTTGATTTAATCATGCTTCCTTATGCATAAATCTTCATTATACCAATGACTAGAGAATTATTATCATATATGATCAATTGATGTGATTCTATGAGATGTGTTATGCCTTGTGTGAGTGTATATGCCTTGACTTAAGTTATTATGTTGCTTTGTCTATCTATTCACATGATATGCTTGATGTGTGCATTAAGTGTGTAGGATATATGTGTAAGCCAACAAGGGTTAATTATGGAGGTAATGACATGGATTTATATAAGTATGTACCATCTTACTCCATTTTATAGTAATTTGGCATGACTTTTTGTTATACCCATGTAACCAATTTATTGGAATCAAATTTAATTCATAACACCTTGTACTAAACTAATAAAATATAATCTAAGTATTTCATACTTTAGTATATTTTTCATAAGTGTATTACTTGTGTTTTGAAATGAATTATATGATTAATTGAAATGTTTTAATTCAATTGGAAAGTTTCAAGACAAATTTGTGTTACATGTTTTAGAAAAAGTTATTTTGTCTATTTTAGTGCAAAAATAGGAATTGAATATCAGTATATATGTTATATACAATTTGGAATTCATTGACTTCTATAGGCAATTTTTTAATTTGAATATATATTTGATTTGGTTTGAAATTCTTTGGGGAAATCTTGATTATGGTAAGTATTCATGTAGAAAGTCTAAGGGATAGTAAGTGGGTAAAAACTATAGATTCATTTAAATTTACATTTCTTTACTTTTGGTTTTTGTGATGCTATAAAGAGGAATTGGTTATTCTATCTATGTAGAGATTGCATACATACTTTTTTAGTCCTAAGTGGGTGAAATTATGAAAGTATTTGTACATTGTAGAGGAGGTACAAGTTTGATTTGAAAAGAGGGATCTAACTTGTGTACATAGGATAATATATAAGGTAAATGGGAAAGGGCTCTCCTTGTGGGAATCCAAAAAGAGGGTCTCATACATCAAATTAGTGTCTCACTTAGCAATAATAAAGCAACAATAAGAAAAATCTTTACCTTTATTTACCATTTTAAAATACTTTTTGTAGAGGTTGATAGATACATTATATAAAGGATTTAAAAATGATCACTTAAGGAATTTTTGTTGTTGTTGTTGTTGTTGTTGTGATGGGTAGATATGAGATGAATGAATAATTATATTTCTAATTTATCATGATTTATCATATACACATTTTTTTAAAAACCCAAACATGTAAAGGAAGTCAAGAATGACCATGTATTCACATCAAATGGTTGCCCTTATTTTTAAATTATATATCCCATTAGGGATAATGATATTATTATAGTATAAAAATATTTTAATGTGTTTTATTTTGATAATCTCCTATCAAAATTCATTCAAGACTTTATTTGGAGTTGGTTGTGTATACACCTAAAAATGACACGACTCTATCTAAATAAATATTTTAAATATTTATTTCATCTTAATATTCCTCTATCAATAAATAAATAAATCAATTTATTTATTTGGTTTATATTCCTCCCAAAAATTAAATAAAATCACTTATTTAATTAGTTTCATCAAATTCTTCCAAAATCCTCTTATCTACAATTAAATAATTCTTAATTATTTAATGAAGTCACTTATTCCTCCAAATTTAAATAAATAAATCAAATTTATTTAAATTCTCTCAATCTCTAAAAATAAAATATAATAAAATATTTCATTTATTCTTCCAAAACATGCACAAACAATTAAATAAATTTATTTATTTAATTTGCTTTCTTATCTTTTAATTCCTCAAAAATCTTCCAAATCTTCTAAAAATAAATCTTGTTCATCATGCACGCAAAATTAAATAATTTATTATTTAATTTCTCTCAAATCATGCAAAAAGCAAATCACACGTTGAATTAATTGATTTATTCAATCTTGTTTTTATCAACAACTCTTAAATTAGAAGAAAACATTCTAATTTATGAAATCAAATCTTATCTTTATCAAGAAAGCAGTTAACTCAAACAAAGCGGCTTTTTGTGTGACACTTGTCTTCTTCTTATTCGCGCTCATCCTCTCAAATCTTCTCAACCGTTGATCTTCTTATTCCTTCTATACCGTTGATCTTCCTTATCTCAAGCCTATAAATACAACCCCTATTCCTCCATTTGAAGAATCCAAGCTTTCAGTAAACTTACTCTGTAGAATTCACAACGCGCCTTTGGCACCCACACCATTCCATAGCTTGCGATCACCATTTTTATTGTATTGAAGATCCTGTTCATTATAAGAAATATCATAGCCATTTCTCTATTGTCATCTTGAAGAACAAAGCAAGGAAGTGCACTTTCTGAGGGCTTCATTCACACAAAAGATCAATTGAGATTAGATGACCAATGGAAGCTATGAAGTAACAAGGTTTGTGAGATATTGTTCTTTGTTTTGAATCTGGTTTATTTCCATTTTTATTGAGTTATTGGGTTATTGTTTATTATTGATATTATCCACATTTTCCTGATACAGGTTGTAATAGTGGTGGAAATGAAATGTTCAGTTCAACATATAGGGGGTATAAATAAATAAGGGTATGAAAAATGTCATTAAAAATTATGTACCTAACATATATGGTAAAAAGAGGATATTTTAATAAAAATTTGTAGTAGGAGGGGTATAAAAATTCATGATATAAGGGTAGAAGTGGAAATTAAGGGTATATAAGATAAGTTTACTAAGTGAATCTTGGCAATACACAAAGTGAAGAGAAGGACAAAGGAGGCTACTAGATAAGTTGTGAACACAGCACTTGGCAAGGTGAAGGAATTAGTATATAGTTTGTCTCACAAATAAAAAAGGAGGATACGAGAGATATATGAATTTTAACTATCTTCTTTGTACTATGCATTTAATAATAAAGGTGATAGGATAGCTATTGACACCTATCAACTAGGTTTGTCCTCCCAAATTGGGGGTTCCTAGGTCAAACATCTATGTAGAGTGTCTATTTTGTGTGATTGTATTTTTCTAATAGTTTGAACATAGTTTTCATATTCTAGAGCTTTCATTAGAAGTAATTAAAACTATAGAATAGTAATTTGTGTGATTTTGTAGCCACAATCCTCAACATTTATAGAAAATATGGATTATTTTGGTATTACAACATATTTGAATTAATGATAATTAGGGCTTAGTGGATTGCATGATAGGAGAAGGTCTTCAAGTGATGATAATTTAGCTCTAAAGAATCTAGAGATAAGAATTCACCATTAGAATTAGGAAATCAAAATGGGAGATTTAAATAATAGGGTTTCAAACTTAGAGAGCCAAGTAGAGAAATTATTGAATCATCAACAATGGATAACTTAGTAATAAGAGCACCTAGCTAGAAATAAATCTCATGTGATCCAAGATAACTCATGTAACAATGCCTTAGTTTGAGCTTTGGTAAATAATTTTAGTATTAGAGACAATGGGAAACAAGAAGAAAAGGGTGGCAATGATCAAATGTGGGATGACCATGAAATTGAGGTAAGATTTGTACCTACTTGGACATTTAAACGTGAAACCAAGATTTAAAAAATATTTCTTAAGGTCAACTAAATGCAAAAAATCTAGATTCTTAGATAAAATAGATGGAAGTATATGTTAGTGTCCATAATGTGAGGAAAGCACAAAAATTCATTTTCATGGTTGAAAATGAGTGGACAAGATCTTGTATGGTGGGAAAGTTATTTATATTCATGTGATAAAAAAGAAACCAACAACCTATAGTTGAGAAGGTATGAGATCAATCAAAATAAAAGTGGCTCTGATTTACACAAGCAAGTCGACAAAGTGTACAAGATTTCACCATAGAGTTTTGTAGGCAAGACGTGATGCTAAGAATGGACTTGGAGGAAAGAGACATCCTCACTAATTATCTTGGCAGGTTGCATACCAACCTACAAAGGAATATCATCACAACCAAGCTAGCTAATTCAGACAAGGCCTATGTATTGACACACTACATTGATGAAGAAAAAGGAAAAGGTGGAGAACTCTCTTCTAAAAATGATAGTATTAGGATAATGAACAAATTAGAATAAAGAAGGGTAAACCATTTAAAAAGTGGAAAGGAAAGAAGACCAATGATGTTATACATAAAGGAAAAGATTCAAAGAACCATTGTTCACATTGAAAGATTGAAGGTCACATGGATAATAAGTGTTAGAAGTTGCACCTTGTGTTGCATCCCAAAAATGAGCCCAAGAGGACTCAAATAAGTCCATGGCTACCATTTTGAAGAGGTGGAGATAAAGGATAGCTCATATATGAGTGAACAAGATAAGAAGCAATGAACCAACTTTTCATTCTCAAATTCCAAGTAAAGAAAGCAAGATTAAGAGCACTTACTAGATCCTGACTCTCAATGTAATTTAATTTTAGTCAATATAGTTAAGAATTTTGGTTTGCAAACGTATGATCATCCTCAACCCTATTCATCGGGTTGGGTTAAGAAGGGTGTAGAAATTTAGGTTAAGAAAATGTGTAAATTTTAGTTTGCTATAAATACACAATAAACAGATGAAGTAGAAGTGGATGTAATTTCTCTTGATACATTTGACAATGTATTTGGAACTCCATATGTGTATGTACGAGATGCAATATTCATGAGAAGGGAAAATAAATAGTAACGGGTCAATGATAGAATAAAATATAATTTTAAGAGACACCACAGCAAGGAAAGGATAACCACAGTATGTTCCAATCATTTACACTTAAGCTCGTATAAGAAACCAAGTAGTTTTGTCTTCTACTTTTGAAAGATAAGAAAGAAGAGGGAGTTAAAATTTCTTCAACATGTCACATAATAACAAAGAGACAAAGGCGTTGGAAGAATCATTGGCATCATTTAAGGAGGTGTTTTGTGATCCAAAGGGGTTTCCTCCTAAGAGAGAGTAGAGCATGAGATTCATCTAGTTCTTGAATCTCCTCTACCCAATATAGGATTGTATGGACAACCATTGATGGAGAGTACTGACATAAAACAACAACTTCAAAAGTTGTTAGGGTTGGGTATGATATATCCCAACATTTTGCTATGTGGATCACCCATAGTGATGGTAAGGAAGTAGGTCGACTCTTAGGTAGTGTGTATTGATTTCCATGCTCTCAAAAAGATCACTATAAAGAATTGATATCCTCTCCCAAGGATAGATGACTTGCTAGACCAATTGCAACATATGAAGTATTTTAAAAATATGGATTTAAAATTAGGATATCATTAAGTAAGAATGAAGAAGGATATGTGGAATGCCACTTTTAATACCAAACAATGTTGATAATAGTGGCTTTGTCTTCTGATTATGTAATGCACCAGTTGCATTTATGCATTTGATGTATGATGTGTTGGGGAAGCTCATAGGTACATGTGTCATAGTGTATCTAGATGATATATTGATGTTAAGTGTAATGTGGGACCTGAGCATTTAATACATTTGAGATAGGTTTTGGAAGTATTTAAAGAAAAAAATTATTGTGCAACATGAAGAAGAGTGATTTTACCAAAGATTTAATGACATATTAAGGACATGTGGTTGGAGGAGGTGAGGTGAGAGTAGATCCTACAAAAGTAAAGGCTAATAATAAATGGCTTCTTCCAAGGAGTGCCACAAAAACAACAAGGTTTCTAGGTGCTACACTATACATGTGTAACCTCTCTTCCATAGATACCTCTTTACATTAGTTGAAACATTAGGCCTAAACTTTAGTTAGATTGATGTGCAAGATAAGGATTTTGAGGAGGAGTATTAGAAAGAATTAGATTTTGGAGAGAAGTACAACCAACTCCAAGAATAAGGTATTGCAAAAGAAGGGGAGGACTTCTACCTCGAGAAAGGATTTATTTATACCCTAGGTAAGTTCTATGTGTGCCAAAGGCATAATGTATTCTACTTATGAGAGGAGTGTATACCTCCAAAGTAGTAGGTCATTTTAGTGTTGAAAAAATAACAACACATTTAAGGTATGTATATTGGCCCCGCATGCAAATAGAGATAGATAAATTCATTAGAGAATAAAAGTTATGCTACACTTGCAAATATTAGATGTGGAAAGAAGGAATTCATACACCTCTACCAATGCCTACTAGACCATGGGAAAGTGATGCATGAGCATCCGGGTGCACGCTTGATCGGAATCAACCAAAAACATTTGTTGGTTTGCTTTTTAATTTTGGGGTTTGTTATGGTCAATTTTACATCTCATTACATTAGGGAACTTCAAGTTGGCACATATTTGTGAAAATGAGAATTTTACATGATAACAGTTATTCAACCCCGTAGACGGTTTTCACAAAAATGATTGTTTTGGGAGATCCATGAGGTTTGGCGATAAATCCTCTTACAAGTATATTGCTGAATGCATTTTGGAAAATGTGGCGAAGATTTCAGGGTCAAATTCTTCGTTCAGTTTTGGTGATTTGCTGAAAGTTTAAAATGTAGAGTTTCATGAAGGACATAAGTAAATGGATTTGCAGGAGTCTTTGTGAGGTTATTCTATGCATCATGGTAAGTTTTCAAGCGATTGTGAGCTCCTAGTAAGAAGTTATGAAGAAAGTCAGTTTTTAGCTCCTACCACATCATGTCAAAGTTGCGTAAAGTAAGTTTCACAATTTTCTTCTCCAATATTGTTTATGAGGAAATCTAAAGAAAATGAACTTTGTCTTTGAAGGAATCATAGATGATGGGTTTGGTTCAAGGTGCTTCAATACCTATGAAAGAAATATTCTTCTTTGTTTTGCATACTTAGTTTTGATATTGAGTGCACAGGTCAAAAAGGGCATTTTTCAGAGCCTAGTCATGATCCTGTTATCCAGGTTGCAAATTCATTACAAGGTGAAGATTGCCCTTTTGTATGAAATTTCATGACCCTACGGTCGTGTTCTCCAACTTTAGGTGTTGATGTCATGTCATTTGACCATGGTAATGTAGGAGCATCCTTGGTTCAAGAGAAATCTTTCATCAACCAAAAATATTTACATTTTAGTTTGTTTGCAGTTCAATTTGTTTCTTTTCATTTTCCAGTTTAATTCAGGCAGTTCAGTCAGTAGCAGTTTCTGTATTTTGGTTCGCATTCTACCGTAGTTGCATTTCAGATCTTGCAGAGCTGGACTTAGCATCTAGAGACATTTTTGCATAACATATTTGAATCTCAAAGCATTTGGACTAAGTACTGGAAAGTTATCACCATCAGAAGATCATCTATTTTTTCAAAGCAGAGCATCCTGACAGTCTCAGACAATCAGCTAGAGAAGAAGACCTGCGGAGCATTTCGTAACCTTCAAAGTTTAATGACACATCATTCCTTGTTGTTCGGTTCATGGATGACCTTCCTAAAGATTCGAACATCATTCCATTCATTTGTAGAGGAGTTCTACTCACTTAGGGCCGACCTATCTGTGTACACACACTACATCTCTTCATTGGAGTTTGTGATCTACCTTGGACGATGCGGAGGAATCTTGTGATCCGGAGATGATATATAAGGATGTAATAGATCCCTAGGAAGGGGGAGCATAAAGATTCACATAGTGATAGTTTGATAATTTGGATTTTGTGCGAAGGAGCCTCAAAGCTATATCTTGTGCATATTTTGATATTCTGTAATAAGGCCATTGAGCCCTAGATGTAATCCTGCATGTTGCCGACCGATCTGTATTTGAATTCTATGATATACTGAGTGACCAAATCTGCATTTGTTCCATATCTTTGATTTGTTTCCATTGTGTTTACTCTAGCTACCCAGTCTGGATTGTTCATTCTGTGAACCCTCCTACTGTGACTGCACCAAGTGGTATCAGAGAAAAGTTTGAATCTTTGGGAGCAAATTGACTGAAGTGGGCGAAGGAATTCTATAAGATCTTGCTATGGATAGAATGTCAAATCCGAGGCAGGTTACTTGTGTCGCAACTGATCACCGATTGTGAGGCAGTTGTCACCTTGTAGCCTGATCGCGGATTGTGAGGTAGTTGTCACCTTGTAGCCTGATCTCCAAACTTGAGGTAGTTTGCACTTGATCCAAGGAAGAATGCCGCCAAGGAGAATCCCTGTTGTTGGAACAATGGATGGTAGAATGGATGAGATGATGGAAATGACGAAAACAATGAGAATTCGATTGGATTTTGTTGAAAAAGATAGGCGAAGAGGATTGATACCTAGACCTAATGTTGAAAGTGATGATGAAGAGGAATTTCAATCTCTTGAATAAATTGGAGAAACCCTAAGAGGTGATGAAGAAGAAGAAACATATCAATTCAAGATGTTGCGAGCTATTTTAAAGATTGGGAAGAGACCTATAGTTGATGTACCGAACTACAATGGCAATTTGAACCCTGAAGAGTTGATTCATTGGATAAATGACATGGAAGAGTACTTTAAGTATGAAGAAGTTGAAGATCTAGAGAAGGTGAAATTTGCAAAGACAAAGTTGAAAGGACATGCTGCTATATGGTGGAAAGAAGTTTAGTTGGATAGAAGCAGAAGAGGAAAAGAAAATATTACAAAATAGGACAGGATGGTGACAAAATTGAAGAATTAGTTTATACCTGCTGACTATGAGTTGAAATTATTGAAGAGATTGTAGAACCTGAGACATAAGGAGAAATTTGTGAAGGAGTATACTGAAGAATTTCATAAGATGATAATAAGGATAGGACATAGTGAAGCAAGCAAGGAGAAAGTGGATAGATACATCAATGGACTGAGATTGAACATTCAAGAAGAACTAAGTTTGGTAAGGATGACATCTTTGGAGGAAGCATATCAGTTTGCCCTGAAAGTCGAAGAGAAGTTGAACAAGAGGCATGATCACAGGTAGAGAGGCAGAGGAGGTAAATTTTAGAGAGGCAGAACATTTTCTGGAGGAGATAGATCACATCCAGAGCAGAGCAAGCTTGACAACCCATTTAAGGAGGACATATATAGCAATACCTACCGGAGCAATGACATAAGTTTTCATCACACAGGTAATTATAATTCATACTTTAATGAAGGACATAGAAGAGAAGGAAGAGGATTTGATAAGAGAACATTCAGAGGCACTTGTTTCAAGTGTGGAGGTGAAGGACATAGAGCATTTGAATGTAATCATGGGAGTAAAAGCAAGAGAACAGAGAACAGAGAACAGTGGAAGAGTAGCCTATGTGGAAGAACATGTTGAACTCGGTGACCCTAGTTCAGTTGGCAAACTTGAGAAAGGAGAAGAATCACTTGTGATGAGGAGAGCACTATTTCAAGCAGAAACAAATGAGGAACCACCGCAGAGGAAGAGTTTGTTCAGAACAAGATGCAAGTCAGGAGGTAAATGTTGTAAAGTTGTCATTGATAGTGGTAGTTCAGATAACCTAGTTTCAGAGGAGATGGTGACTAAGCTAAAGTTGGAAAGATTGAAATACCCTAAGCCCTATCAGATAGCATGGATTCAGGATGATCATAAGGTATTGGTGAGTGAACAATGTTTGGTGAAATTTCATATTGGATCTTATCATGATGAAGTCTTGTGTGATATTATGCCTATGGATGTATGTCATATTTTGTTGGGTAGACCTTGGCAGTTTGATATTAAAGATATACATGATGGGAGAAATAATACATACACTATAACAACAAATGGAAAGAGAATTATTTTGATTCCTTTGGAAGATGATCCTAAGAGTGAAGTATGTGGGAATGCTAGAATTTGTTTGGTAGATGGAAGAAAATTTCTGGATGGTTTGAAACATGAGAATATGTGTTATGCTTTGATCCCTAAGAAGCCTAAAACATTGAAGAAGGAGACTGAAGAATCACAACCAGAGGAGATAAAAGAGTTACTAACAGAGTATGAAGACATCATATCAGATAATGTACCTAAAGGATTACCACCAATGAGGAGTATCATTCATCACATGGATCTTATTCATGGGGCTAGTTTTCCTAACAAAGTAGCACACAGAATGACACCGGTAGAAAATGAAGAGTTGAACAGATAGATACATGAGTTGTTGAGGAAGGGTTTAATCAGAGAAAGTTTGAGCCCTTGTGCAGTACCTGTAGTGTTAGCACCGAAGAAAGATGGAGAATGGAGAATGTGTATAGACTCTAGAGCAATAAATAAGATCACAGTTAAGTATAGATTTCCTTACCTAGGATGGAAGATATCATGGATTGTTTGAGTGGAGCAAAATATTTCACGAAGATAGATTTGAAGAGTGGATACCATCAGATCAAAATTAGAGAAGAAGAGGAATGGAAGACTTCTTTTAAGACAAATTAAGGATTGTATGAGTGGTGAGTGATGCCTTTTGGACTGACAAATGCACCTAGTACTTTCATGAGATTGATGAATAAGTTTTGAAGAAATTCTTGGGTAAGTTTGTTATTGTATATTTGGATGACATTCTAATTTTCAGTAAGACAAAAGAATAACATCTGTTGCACCTGAGATAAGTATTATAGAGCTTGAGAGAAGAGAAATTGCTGATAAACATCAAGAAGTGTAGTTTCATGAAGGAGGAATTGGTATACTTGGGATTTATGATTTCTGCAGAAGGGTTGAAGATGGATCCTGAGAAGGTAAGAGCAACTGTTGAATGGCCTACACCAGAGAGCATTGGAGAAGTTAGATCATTTCATGGATTGGCTAGTTTCTACTGGAAGTTCATCAGAAATTTTAGTTTAGTTTGTAACCCTATGACAGAGACAATGAGAGGTGGGTGAAAATATTTCAAGTGGACATCAGGAGAAGATAAAAGTTTTGAGTTGTTGAAGTAAAAAGTGATGAAGCAACCTGTTTTGGCATTACCGGATTTCAATAAGGTATTTCAAGTGGATTGTGATGCAAGTGGAAATGCAATTGGAGTAGTATTAAGTCAAGAAGGTAGACCAGTAGCATATTTTAGTGAGAAGTTAAATGATACAAGGAGAAGTTATTTAGTTTATGATCAAGAGTTCTATGCCATAATTCAAGCCTTGAAGAAGTGGAGACATTACTTGTTGCCTAAGGAGTTTGTGTTGTATACAGATCATCAAGCTTTGCAATATTTGAACAGTCAAGGTAAGTTGAATCAAAGACACATGAGATGGGTAGAATTCATGCAGAGTTATACATTCGTATTGAAGCATAGGAGTGGAAAATCAAACAAAGTTGCATATGCATTAAGTAGGAGAAGAAACTTGCTGACAGAGATGAGAGTTGAAGTGATAGGATTTGATGAATTGAAGAACATGTATGAGGAAGCCACTAATTTTGCAGAACCATGGAAAGCATGCAAGGAATCTGTAGTGATAGATATGAGTAAGTGGTTAGGCTATTTTATTCAGGAAGATATGTTGTTAAAGAGAAATCAACTATGCATACCTAGAAGTTCAATGAGAGATAATTTGATCAAGGAGAAACATAGTGGTGGATTGGAAGGATATTTTGGCATTGATAAGACAATGGATTTGGTGAGTGAAAATTACTTTTGGCCTCAGATACATAAAGATGTTAGGAATTTTTTGTAGAGTTGTAGAGTTTGTCAAGTTGTGAAAGCGAGTAGTTAGAATACTAGATTGTACAAACCTTTGACAATATCGAAGAGACCTTGGGAAGACCTAAGTATGGATTTTGTGATGGGATTGCCTAAGACACAAAGAGGACATGATTCAATATTTGTAGTGGTGGATAGATTTTCAAAGATGGCACATTTCATACCTTGTAAGAAGACAACCGATGCAGTGCATGTAGCTGACCTATTTTTCAAGGAGATTGTGAGATTGCATGGATTACCTAAGAGTATAGTTTCAGATAGAGATACAAAGTTTGTTGGATAATTTTGGAAGACACTTTGGAGGAAGATGAAGAAAAATTTGAAGTTCAGTTCAACATTTCATCCACAGACTAATGGACAGACAGAGGTAGTGAATAGAAGTTTGGGAAACTTCTTGAGATGTTTGGTTGGAGAGAAAGCAGGAAGTTGGGATTTGATTCTTTCACAAGTAGAGTTTGTATAAAATAATTTAGTAAATAGGAGTACTGGAAGAACACCTTTTGAAATAGTTACTGGAGTAAACCCTAGAGGAGTAATAGAGTTGAGAGATATCAATATGGAAGAAAAGAGAAGTGTAGAAGTAGAATTTGTAGATCACATGACACTACAAAAAAATAGGCAATTAGCACCTAAAATAGTACTAGAATTTAGTGCATTTGAGTTCATTGTTTGGACACTTCTACCGGTACAAAACTCGACGTCAAATTGCATGTTCTCTTCAGTGCCATATTTTGCACCAAAAAAGTAGCGCAAGCAATAGTGCCTCCTTTAGCGCCTAGAATAGCACCAAGAATAGCACCCAATTTGGCTTCTAGTTTTGCTTCCATGTCTGCTCCCATTTTTGCTTCTAGTGTTGCTCCCAGTCGTGCTTCCTATTTTGCTTCTGGTGTGGCATTGAAAATAGCTTCTTTTTTGGCTTCCTAATTAACACCAAGTTTTCTTCCATTATGACGTCCTTTATTGCTTCTAGTTTTGCTCCATTATGACGTCCTTTATTGCTTCCAATTTTGCTTCCATTATGACATCCTTTGTTCCTTCTAGTTTGGCTTCTAATTTTGCTTCTGGTTTTGCTTCTTGTGTTGCTTCTAGGTTTGCTTCTAGTTTTGCTTTCAGTTTTGCTTCCAGGTTTGCTTCCAGTTTTGCTTCCAATTTTGCTTCTAGTTTTGCTTCCAGATTTGCTTCCAATATAACATTGCTTGTTGCATCTAGCTTTGCATCCATTTTTACGTCTTTATTCTAAAAAAGGTGAGTGGGCTAGTCTTGCTTTCTAACCGCCCCATCTTTCACCTTATAGCCTTGCTTAACTTGATACTCCCTAGTTTTTGATCAGCTCCATCTTATTCTATCCTCTTTGCGAAACAAGCTCACAGACATGTTTGACAGAATACTCTCTAACTCACTGATCTATGATCCATCCACCTAAAGACCCATGAAGCATTTGAAATATTTTATAGGATAACATTTATAAAGAATTTTTAGGGAAATGGACATCTATACAAATTAACAACATCATTGTACTAATTAAATCTCCATCAAAATAAAATCTACAATAATATCCAGTATATATAAAATAACAAGATAATTATTATAACATGATCATCATCTATAATTAAAACAAGTGAGTTAAATATCTATAATTTAATTGAATTTGACAACATACATCCTGAGCAGTAAATTAAAATCATCATACGTAATAAATATCCATCCAAAAATCATCGACCACTTTCAATATATATAAATTGACAAGTCAATACTGATAAGATCATCATCATATATAACTAAAACAAGTGAAAGTCAAATATGCCAGTAGATCAATAACATGTCAAAATGATACAAGTCCAACAGTCGACATAAGTCAAAATGATACATGTACAAATGATATAAGTAAAAATGATAAATTATGTAACTTAAAATGATACAAGTCAAGATGATACATGTCCAAATGATATAAGTCAAAATGATACATGTCAAAATGATACAACTCAATAATATGGTACTGCAGGCCGTGAAAATGATACATATGATAGTAACCATGAAAAGAGGCATCATAATGATATATCAACAATGATCCATGATGAAGTCTATATGATCATGAATGTCATTGGCTACTACCAGCAGCTGCCTCATCATCATCATCATCACCATCATGATCATGATCATGTTCATCATCGTCGTCATCATCATCGTCATAGACCTCGGTGTCTTCTGTATCTACGCCATTATCATCCTCTGCTAAGTGATCTGTACCAAAACCAACATATTCTGGATCTATATCATGAGGATCATCTTGATCCTCTGGAAGACCCATGTTCTGCAAAAAAATCATTTAAAATGAAAAGTTATTATTTATTTCATGCAATAATTTATTTTTCTATTATATATCTAATATTATAACATATGCAACGAAACCATAATTATATTACATCATATCAGAGTGCACATACCATAATAAAATTTCAAAAAAGTTATAGCTAATATGTCATTTTAATGATGTAAAACATGCAACAATTCTAATAAACATTAGTAAAGATCATAAAAAAATTGTTATACAATTTAACTATCAACTGTAAATTCTATTACATAACCTTAAGTGCCACAAATTGCTTGGTCCTTGTATGTTCTTTTCCACTATTAATCTAATAACCTGCATTAGACAGAAACATTAAAGAGTTTTTAAGTAGCAGTTGATTAAATTCTCTTACATGTCATTAAGGAATGCACAATTTTTTTTCAATAATTATTTATCTTAAGGTTCATGAGTAACCTTAAGATAAAGGTCCATTTTGTTTGAAAAAAAAATGAAGTTAGCAATATGGCTTTATCCAGCTGATTTTAGAAAGAAATTTTTTTAGCCCTATTCCTGCTCATAGGTCTTCAATGTGAGCGAGAATAGGGCAAATTTGGGGATTTAGAAAGAAAGATAAAGTTTAGGGTGTCTTCAAGATAGCCAGCATAGGCAAGAAGGTCAACCATGCACACATAATGATCAACTGTAGGTGTAATGCAATAAGGGTTACAAATGTGATTGAAGTATGTACAACTCTCATCCACTAAACTTGCATGGCTGCATGCACCTAGAATACAAGCAAAGCTTACAATGTTAGGATATGTTCTAGAGTGCTTAATTAATTCAAATATTTTGAGAGCATCTTTGCAAAATCCATTTTGTGCATATCCTACAATCATTGCATTCCATGAGATGACATCTCTTTGAGGAATTTTGTCAAATAATTTACGTTTTTTGTCTATGATTCCATATTTTGCAAACATATCTATGAGAGCATTTCAAACTATAATATCTCACAAGAATCCCCCTACCATTATGCTTTGAAGGATGTCCATACCCTATTCCAAATCTCCCATTTGGGTACAAGTAGGGAGGATGCTGGCAAAGGTTGCAGAATTTGGATTTACAGCTGACAATTGCATTTGCTTGAAAGTTTCTAAAGCCTGTTCAACACATCCATTTTGTGCAATCCTACAATCATTGCATTCCATGAGATGACATCTCTTTGAGGCATTCTGTCAAATAGTTTGTGTGCCTTGTCTATGCTTCCAAATTTTTCATATATGTCTATCAGAGCATTTCCAACTATAATATCTGACAAAAATCTGCCTTCTATTATGCCTTGATGGATGTCCATACCTTGTTCCAAAGATTACCATTTTGGTATAGGCAGAGAGGATGTTGGAAAAGGTTGTGGAATCTAGCTTTACACTTGCCAATTTCATTTGCATGAAAGTTTCTAAAACCTTTTCAACAAATCCATTTTGTGCATATCATGCAATCATTCCAGTCTATTAGATCACATTTCTTTCAAGGATTTTGTCAAACAGTTCACATGCCTTGTCTATGCTTCCACATACATCTCTCTCTGTATATGTATATTCAATTGCATTTGCTTGAAAGTTTTTAATGCCTTATCAACAAATCCATTTTGTGCATATCGTGCAATCGTTGCAGTCCATGAGACCACATTTCTTTGAGGGATGTAATCTATTTTATGCACACAACTCAGCATAAATTAACCTAGATTGGTGGTATTTAAGAACCTGTTGAGAGGATTGTCGTTATGTTTCTAGGAGACATGTTATCATAGGTTAACCCATGGAAAACTTGTGTAAAGGATTTAAAACAACAGGCTTCAACTGTGCAAATGCATCTAATATGAATGTGTAGATCTAGATTCCTTTTAATTAATGGCATAGGAAACTACAAGGAATGTCAATTCTTATCCACACATTATAAGCTACAAAGAAATTGATTACAATTTAAAATCATTCACGAGAGAATTTATGCATAAATTCTATTCTTCTTTATTGAATTTTGTGCATAAGTCTTTGTGAAGGCTTTCATGATCGAAAGTGGCACTTGCAACTAAACATCTAACAAAAATCCACTTCTAATTATGCTTTGATGGATGTCCATATCCTCATCCAAAGCTTCAATTTATGCGTAGGCAAGGATGATGCTAGCAAAGGTTGAGGAGTTGGGCTTTACACCCGCTAGTTGGAAATCTGCCACAGTGTACATTATTATAGAGTAAGCCTATTTTTCAGATTGCTTCATTTAGCATCATCAATAATCTCCACAAGAACATTGTTCCTGTTTAAAATGATGGAAAGGGTTTACATCTCACAACAATTTCTCTTGTGACAATCTTGGAGATAAATTTTGTTGCAGTGTGGCAATCAACACATACTTGAAGGTTCTTAACAACTCTAATAGTTGTTCCATGGGGCATGTTTAACAAACCAAATGCAATTTCCAACTTTTCACCCTGGTGGCAGAGAAGTAATTATTTTTCCCATCCTTCCACAACATTAAGTAAATTCTTGAATCTGGAAAATACCTTGGCGCCTTCATCTTCCAAGCCAATTTCTCCAACTTTGCATAGGTATCCTTTGTCTATGGATGTGATCTTTCTCCTACACAAAAAGTATGTACCATTTTATGCCCTTCAATCCAACTGCATCTAGGGATTTTTTTAATTCCTCTATCTTTCATCAATCTCCTTAGCTCACCACACCTGTCCACTTCTGGATAGATGTTTGAGAGAAGAACATAAGTTGTGCAACATTTTTAGGATCCAAATCAAAAAGCAGTGTTGTTGTAAATACTCCTAAGCCTATATTCATATGTGATTGACAGGAACCAAGAAAACACATACATACAACCAACACATATTTAATAGGTATCTCAATGATAAAGTTTAGGGTGTCTTCAAGATAGCCAACACAGGCAAGGAGGTCAACCATGAACACATAATGATCAACTATAGGCGTAATGCAATAAGGGTTACAAATGTGATTGAAGTATGTACAACTCTCATCCACTAAACCTGTATGTATGCATGCACCTAGAATACAAGCAAATCTTACAATGTTAGGATATGTTCCAGAGTGCTTAATTAATTCAAAGATTTTGAGAGCGTCCTTGTAAAATCCATTTTGTGCATATCCTACAATCATTGCATTCCATGTGATGACATCTGTTTGAGGAATTCTGTCAAATATTTCATTTTTTTTTGTCTATGATTCCATATTTTGCATACATGTCTATGAGAGCATTTCAAACTATAATATCTCACAAGAATCCCCATACCATGATGCCACCAGTTAAAATAGGAAAGAATTTGCATTTATTTCCTTTCATGTTTCCAGCTTTACACCAACCAATTGCATTTGCTTTAAAATTTCTAAATCTTTTTCAACAAATCCATTTTGTGCATATCCTACAATTATTGCAGTCCATGAGACCACATTTCTTTGAGGCATTTTGTCAAATAGTTCATGTGCCTTGTCTATGCTTCAACATTTTGCATACATGTCTAACAGGGTAGTTGCAACTACAACATCTGACAAAGTTCCTCTATCCTTTATGTTTTGATGGATGTCCATACCCTATTCCTAAGCTCCCATTTGACATAGGCAGGGAGGATGCTGGCAAAGGTTGTGGAATTTGGCTTTACACCAGCCAATTGCATTTTCTTTAAAATTTCTAAATCCTTTTCAACAAATCCATTTTATGCATATCCTATAATCATTGCAGTCCATGAGACCACTTTTCTTTGAGGCATTTTGTCAAATAGTTCATGCACCTTGTCTATGCTTCCACATTTTGTAGACATGTCTAATAGGGTAGTTGCAACTACAACATCTAACAAAATTCCTCTATCCTTTATGTATTGATGGATGTCCATACCCTATTCCAAAGCTCCCATTTTGACACAAGCATGGAGGATGCTGGCAAAGGTTGTGGAATTTGGCTTTACACCAGCAAATTGCATTTTCTTTAAAATTGCTAAAGCCTTTTAAAAAAATCTATTTTGTGCATATCCTACAGTCATTGCAGTCCATGAGACCACATTTCTTTGAGGCATTTTGTCAAACAGTTCACGTACCTTGTCTATGCTTCCACATTTTGCATACATGTCTAACAGGGTAGTTGCAACTACAACATCTGACAAAATTCCTCTATTCTTTATGTTTTGATGGATGTCCATACCCTATTCCAAAGCTCCCATTTTGACACAGGCAGGGAGGATGCTGGCAAAGGTTATGGAATTTGGCTTTACACCAGCCAATTGCATTTGCTTTAAAATTTTTAAATCCTTTTCAACAAATCCATTTTGTGCATATCATGCAATCATTGCTGTCTATTAGATCACATTTCTTTCAATGATTTTGTCAAATAGTTCACATGCCTTTTCAACATATTTAATAGGTATCTCAATGATAAAGTTTAGGGTATCTTCAAGATAGCCAACACGAGCAAGGAGGTCAACCATGCACACATAATGATCAACTATAGGTGTAGTACAATAAGGGTTACAAATGTGATTGAAGTATGTACAACTCTCATCCACTAATCTACTAATTCTTTCTTTGGTTCTTCTAGGCATTGCCAGCTCCCATGCTATTGTTATTATATTATCTCAGCTGCTGCTTGTGGCATTCATGTTCAGAAATACATGCAAAACAATCTTTGAGCAATTGTGTTTGTATTTATCATGCATATATTTGATGTTGGGTGATCGGTGTGTTGTTGATAGAGTTCAGGTATAAGTCACCATTAAGTCCTTGAAGAAGCTTGGAATATTTTACTAATTTTCACAAATGACTAAAATGGGTGAATGGGTAATAAAAATACATCTAGTTATAGTATATAATAGGAGTGCTGATTCAATAATGAACTATAAAATAAAAAGTAGAAAAGTAGAAAATATTTCACCCATGACATAGAGAATACAAACAATGGATGTTGTATTACTCTCAACCATCTGTCAGATGAAGAATATCCCAAAAATAGTTTTAAAAATGTCATTTAAAAAATGACCTGGGCTAAAGGGGAGATAGTGAAATTATCCTCGACTTTCTTTTGTAAAGGAGGCTTAGATATGAAGATATAGCTTAAATAATCACTTTTATTTTTATTTTTTAAATTCATCTTATTTCACTTGAACAAACATATTGTCTCAGCTAATCAGGTGTAAGTTTTCAATTCTACACTATACGACTAATTGGTTTTGTGGTATGAAAGCAAGCCACCAATCAAATAAATTAAAAGAAATGGGTGATTAATGAGCAAGCCAAGATAATGGTGGTGTCGTTCAAATGCTTCAATCTAGGAACAAAAAATGTTCAAAAACAAGTCTGCCAAAGAAATACCTTAACCAAAGAGCGGGCAATGAATGGTGTGTGAACCAGAAACCACCAAATCTTGAATGGTGCAAACAATGAACAATGATCTTTGAAAACCTTAGATTTGTTGTGTATGGCGTGAGCTACAACCTCTACAGTGGCAAGAAACATGACACCACCTTCTGGAAGCTTTGAACAACTATCAAACGCAATGGGATTTGAATGTGTGACCAACGCTAATGAATGAGAGATTGGAGATGCTTGAAGCCACGTCTGGTGAACTTCAAAAAGTATGCAGAAGCAATGTGAAGAACTACTTCTCAAAAAAAATAGTGAGCATGCTACATCAAGGATTTGCCCAAAATAAGGGCAAACACAAAAAACCCTCGTTGAAATGAAGACAAGATTTTTGCATGCCAAAACGCTCAATCTCCAACAAACACAAAATGGACACCAATAACTATGAAAGTTTTGTTTTGTGTTTTTTTGTTGTGTGGTAAGTTTAGGCAGGAATTTTTAAATTTTTTTATTCATTAGTCAGCGCTATAGGCGGCGTAGTTAATGTCAAATTTAGCACCAACTTTTAACCCTAAATGTAATCTCTTTGGGGTGCCAAAGGTGGCACAAAGTGCACCTAATTTAACACCTATCTGTGTTAGATAAATGTCACATGGTGGAGGATGGTGTCGGGATGAGTGATGATTGTTGTGGCAATGTTATGGTCAAATGTGTTATGAAAATGAGGTGGCATGGGTAGTGGGCTATCAATGTTGGGAAAGGGTTAGGGAAGATGTAATGGAGGAAGGGATGTGTGTCATGGTATGATGTCTTAAGGAATGGGAAGAAAGGATGGTGATTCATAAGATAATATGAAGAATGATGATAGAGTGAATTGGCATTGTGGTAACTGTAGCATGTCATGGGGTGAATCATGCATTAATACAGGTTGTGGAGTGAGAAAGAGGTGGTATGGGTATGGTTGAATGGAGTAATGAGGTGATTTACTTGGTGATGACCTATGTGAAGTGATAGGTAAGGTGTCTTATGTGGGATTGCTAGAAAGTGTGATTGGTAATGGTGGGGATAGCTAAATGTCATCTTCTAAGGGTTCAAAGGTGAGGAAAGTGTAAGATGGGGATATGGGATAATCCATGGTTTAATGATTATTCAACGGAGACTCCTTAAAATGATTATCAATTATGGTGTTGATAGGGGGAATGGAGTCTATGAATGTAGGTGTGGGAATGTGAGCTATGACATTCAGGTTGTATTGGATGAATAATGGAAAGTAGGGGCACCTGTCTAGTGATGGAAGGAGCCACATGATCAAATGATGTTTTGGGGAAGGGCTTTTCTTAGGAAAGTAAGGATTTGGGTGAGGGTCTAGGGTTTGGTGGAGAAGAATTTATGGAAAATTTGGCTCGGTCATTAAAATTGACATGAATAGAAGAAGTACAAGACAAAATAAATGGTAGGCTCAAAATAGGATAACTAGGACTATGATGATGAAGATGGAAAGAAAAGTTAACAACAATAGTATGATATAGGGATAGGATTAGAAAATAAGAGTACTACAACTAGCAAGAGGAAAGTGAGGACATAATGCAAAGTTAACATGGCATGAACTCTCTTGGAAGGATAAGCATGGACTATAAGAAGATTGAACTAGTTGGATCTATTAGGCACACCAAATGAAAGAACCTTAAAGGTTAACCTTAATTAGGTAAGGTTATTTTTGAGTGTGGTTGTTTGTACAACAATGTGTAAATTGATGTTACCTAAGGATAAATCTAACTATACTAACATTTTAATAACCATGAGAACTAGGACTAACAATTAGACTAAAAACTTGACAAACAATACAACTTGGACACATGTAGGACTTGGAAAATGGAAAAGAATTAGCATTAAATGTGGAAAAAATGAAAAAGTGGTATTAGTTGCACCTATGTAGAG